>VZRQ01006160.1:0-15780 GCA_013397975.1 Machaerirhynchus nigripectus | reverse complement strand
CCCGCCAGCCCCCAGCTGCTGGCTGGGACCCCAGCAATGAGCCTGGGCTCAGCAGGGGCTGGACCACCCCAGCAAGAGCCAGGGGCTGGTGTTGAGTCCCCCTGCCCCAGTGTGTCTCCGGCTGGCTTTGAGGAGCCTCAGGGGGTTGCCTGCTGCCCACCCCTGGCACTGCCAGTCTGGGCGCTCACTGCCAGCAAACCTGCACCAGTTTTGCCTTGGTGTCCAAGCTGCCATGCTGGGAGCAGCCCGGCTCGCTGCAGAGGAGGAGGTCAGCTGCCTCCAGATCCCTGGGCCTGACCACCGGAGGCAGCAGAATTCCCGAGGTTTGGCCCAGCTGTCCTGCCCCTCCGAGGGTGTGCCACAGCAGGTGAAGGGCCCAGCGGTGGGTGAGCCCCTCGTGGTCTGTGTGTTTCCTTGCTCACCCAGACGCTGCCTCTGCCTATCAGGGTCACATCACCTTGTCCCTGGGCCCAAGGGATGGAGGGGCTCTGCCTGCCCTTTACTGTTCCCCTCCTCTTCTCCCCAGTTTCCATCTTACTCTTTCTTCTGTGTCCGTGTCATCTTCTGGTGTAACCACCCCTCCCTGCCTCCCTCCCCGTCTGTCCTGCCTCACTTGTGCTGACTCTCTTGTTCTCTTGACAGACTATTCTTGCACCCAGTGGCGGATTGTACTGCCTCGGCGGAGGCTGTGATGGCATTGTAAATATCAGCTGCATGTGCCTGCCGTGCCTCCCGCTCCTCTCTGCCCGTGGCCAGCGCTTGCATGTGCCCTGCACGTCCCTGAGGCACACCAGACCCAGCTGGTGTCTCTGGGGTGTAACTCTGCCCTCGCTGAGAGGGATTTGGGGTGACACCCCACCCACACAGACACCCCTTCCCACCCTGAGAGGTGCAAGGCTGTTCCCCAGCCTGCCTGGGCCCATGTGAAAGCCCAGTCCTGCCCTTCACCATCCCATCCCCTGGAACTGCCATATCGGAGGACCTTCCCAGCTCCAGGGCAGGAAAGCTGCCCCAGGTCCTCCTGCCCATCACCCTGACTGCCTAAGGCCTGGAGGGATGCAGCCTCTGACAGCCAAAGGAATGGCTAAAGGGGCGATCCCTGCCCTGTGCCTTCCCTCAGAGCTGGCTGTGTCCCCTGGGTGCAGCCCAGTGTCCTGGGGGCTGAGTGAGCCGAGCCCTGCACTGGTGGCCAAAGACCACCGAGGGGGTGCAGTGGCAATGGGGTGCCCTGGGTGGGTCTGAAAACGTGGAGGGAGGTGACTGAGGGGTGCCCTGTGCCAGAGCCTCCTCCCAGGGCCCTGGTGCTGGGAGCTGCAGGGTGCAAGCTGGTCTGCACAGGACACTGCCCAGATCCCAGTGGTGGGGATGGGGGCCCTGGGGCTGATGGGATGTTGTGACCACTGCACTCACTGGATGGGCACGAGGCGCCAGGAGAGAGAAAGGCAAAAGAAAGAGGTGGGTGAGGAGATGGAGTTTTTCAGTGCAGCCCTGGGAGCTCAGAAGAGTGGTACTGAGGAAAGTGGAGCTGCTGGGAGGGGTATTTCCAGCTGGATTTTGTTGCCCTGGAATAGCTTGGAGTGGGTGGGCTGAGTGAGAGGGATCCAGTGGCAGCAGTAAAGCTCTGGGAGGCTCAGGGGGCAGTGGGAAAAGCATCCCAAGCAGTGACAGAGTCCAGACAGACAGTGCCAGGAGGGTCTGTGCCAGGAGGGCTCCTGGTGGCAGAGACTGTGGCTGTGGCTGAGGCTCTGCCATGCTGGAGCTATCAAGGCACAGGTGACCAAGCCCCCAGCACCTCCAACCACCACTGTTAGGTGCTCCCAGACAAACCCTGCTCCTTTCAGGCCAGGAGCCGTGCCTCTTGGCTCAACTGCCTGCCCACTCTGCCCTGAACCCCTGGGAGCAGGGCTGTTCACCCCTTCAAGGGGGATACCCACAGAGAGGAAGCATCACTGCACGGCCCGGTGACACTGGGCAGCACCCCCAGAGACCTCTCTTCAGTCCCTCTTTTGGTTAAAGTCCTTCTGGAACATTCTCAAAACAGCCCCTCTCTGCTTAAACAGCTGTCATTAGCCCTTCCTGTGCCTGGTGCCCACCCTGCACCTCACCCTACAAACACAGGATGTGCTGGGCAAGAGCCTGGTGGGACTAAGCCTGTGTGTGGTGGCCCTGTGACCCTCACAGCTCCCCCAGTCCCTGTGGCAGCATGTCTTCCTTCCTGCATTATCCCAGCGTCAAAGCTGTGAGCATGGGGGCCTGGGGAGATGAGATTCCTGGGAAGGCTGAGGGGAGAAGTGCTGGGGGAAAAGCGCCAGCACATCTTTGCAGTCTGATCCTGCGTGCAGGCATGGGCTGTGGGGACCGTGACTGGTGCCTGGGGGTGGGATCTCCTTGCCCTTCCTCACCCCAGGACCTGGACCCCCGCTGCCTCAAAAGCCCAGAGGCTTCAGCACTCGCTGTCCTCCAGCTGCTGTGCTCTGCCTGCAGGACTCCGATGACAACTCCCGCGTCTCCATCACTTTTTTCCGGCTGTTCCGGGTGATGCGTCTGGTGAAGCTGCTGAGCCGGGGTGAGGGTGTCAGGACCCTCCTGTGGACCTTCATCAAGTCCTTTCAGGTGTGTCAGGAGCAGTGCTCCCCTCCCGAGCACACACAGGCCCGGGGCTGGCGGCAGTGGCTGGTCCCCAGGCTGGCAGCACGAGCAGCCTGTCCTCACCGGGCAGGGGAGAAAGCTCCAGCGCTGGCAGGCTGCTGCCCTCACACTGGGCTGGGGGCTTGTGGTGTGTAGAACACTGCCCATGTGGGGGAAGGTGTGTGGGACTCCCTGGCTGACAGCACTGTGTGTGTCAGAGCTGGGCCAGGAGCTGGCAGGACCTGCCGGGGCCCGTTGGTCCTGGTCCCAGCTGGGCTGGGATCTGCAGGTGGGTACCTCAGGGCACGCTGCAGCATCAGCTCACAGCCCTGAGCTGGGCACTTCCCTCAGCCCTGGGCAGCCCTGGGGTGTGCTGAGCCTCTGTCCAGCCACAGAGAGCCCGTGGGGGCTGCATCAGCCTCCCGTGGGTGAGAACCACAGAAAAAGGGCCAGCAGGAGGGTGGTGAGAGGAGAGGAACAGGTAAGCTGTCCCTCCCCACACAGGGACCCTGATGCTGGCCTCCTGCAGCACCTCCAGAGCTGAGCCCTGTCCCCAGGTCGTGTCTCACACAAGCCACGGTCCTTTTGTCGTAGGCTCTGCCGTACGTGGCCCTGCTGATCGTGATGCTTTTCTTCATCTATGCTGTGATTGGGATGCAGGTGAGGGGCAGGGGATGGGAATTGGGTTTTGTCAGATGGCCTGAGCCTGATGGCACCTGGGACTGGTTCCTCTGCCAGGCCCTCTCTGGGACTTTGCCCACGATGGGACCTGTTTACCCTGGTCTGCAAGGATGTTTGCCACCCCAGCAGCCGCCCACCCCTGGGCTTTAGCCAGGGCAGCCGAGGCACAGGGCAAAGAGCTCTTGGGCAGTCAATGGCACGACCCAGACACACAGGCACCAGTGCTTGTGCTGGCTCAGGAGACCTTGTCTCCTTGGCCCAGATGAAGTGCAGCTGTAGTCAGGGCTGTTTCAGCACTGGCAGGAATGTCCGAGTAGCTTCTAAGGCCCAGAGCACCCACACCCCAATCTCAATCTCTTTTGGGGATGCCCAAAGCCAAATAAACAAGAGGAAGGGGAGCTCAGGCACCAGGGGTGCTCTGGAGGGTGGTCGGTGCCCTAGAAAGGATGGCACCCTGGAGACCTCCCGCTGTGGCTTACAGATGTTTGGGAAGATCGCCATGGTGGACGGGACCCAGATCAACCGAAACAACAACTTCCAGACCTTCCCACAAGCTGTGCTGCTGCTCTTCAGGTCAGCCTTGTCCTGTCGTGTAAGCAGCTCCAGAAGGGAGCCGGGCTCTGAGCCTGTGGGAATGCCCAGCTTGGAGTGAGGGAGGACCAGCATTGCAGCAGCTGATTTATTTTTTTGTCCCAAATGAAATTCTCCTGCAGCAGCGGGAGTGGTTCAGGAGAGGCTGTGGGCTCACCTGGTGTGGCTGGGCTGCCGGAGAGAGGGGAATTTTGGGGTTGCTATTCTGAATATTTCCCTCCCAGACTGGATTTTAATTTGTGAATTGCAAGGAAACTCATGGGAAGCAGGAGCTCAGCCCAAGGCTTTCCTTGACTCCAGACACTTTTTGAAGCTTTCCAGTGGCCCTACAGCAGCGAGCCCAGAATCCTGACTGCTCTTTTCCCAGCAGCTTCCCATTGCCAGGCGCTGCACTGGCCTCAGCCCTCCCTGCATGCCCAGCTGCTGCCCAGGACAGGCAGGGACCAGCAGCTGTCCCCTCTTCCCAGGTGTGCAACCGGCGAGGCCTGGCAGGAGATCCTGCTGGACTGCAGCTACGGCCGGCTCTGCGACCCGGAGTCGGACTATGCCGAGGGCGAGGAGTACACCTGTGGCACCGGCTTTGCCTACTTCTATTTCATCAGCTTCTACATGCTCTGTGCCTTCCTGGTATGCTGGCCCCCACAGGGCCCCTCTGGCACCCCTGTCCTGCCTGGGCAGCCGCGGCGTTGTTAGCCCTGTGTCCCACGGGGTGACCCACAGCCCCTGCTCCTGGGGTCAGCATCCCCCAGCCCACCTACCCAGCCATGCTGGGCATTGGCACTGCACTCCTGGGGGACCCAGGATCCCCTTTTAGTTTCTTCCCATGGCCTCCGTGTGCTGCCTCCCAGATGTGTTTGTGTTGGCCTTTGCCAGGGTGGAGAGGGACAAGATGCCTGTCCTTTCACACGCCCCCCTTGAGCAGAGGGTCCTGTCTGCAGGGGAACACCCTCCCTCAGCACCCTCTGATTCCAGGAGATCCCAAGCCCCTTCTGCTCCGGAACACATCCCCCCATGTTTTTGTGCTGCTGCCTGGGTCTCCCTCCCCTAACTGGCTCCTTCCTGTCCGTTCCTCTGCCCTCAGATCATTAACCTCTTCGTGGCTGTCATCATGGACAACTTTGACTACCTGACGCGGGACTGGTCCATCCTCGGGCCCCATCACCTGGACGAGTTCAAACGGATCTGGGCTGAGTACGACCCCGAGGCCAAGTGAGTGCTGGTGGGTGAGCGTGGCGAGGGCGTTCCGTGGAGTGGGAGACCTGCATGGCAGGGTGGGCTGTGGCACTGCCTGGGGGTTAGGTTCCAGCATCTCAGAGGTGGATGTGGCCTTGCCAGAGTCCATCCAGGTCTGATAAAAGCCATCAGGATGTTTGGGAACATAAGTTTCCTCTTCATCCACCTGTGATGAGGCTGCCAACTCTTCCCAGGCCGCTGCACACTTCTCCCTGCACAGGGAGCAGCTGCTTTCCCCAGGGGGAGCAGAAGAGGGAAGGGCAGGGATTTGCCCAGCGCAGGAGCTTGGGGCAGATCCCAGGGATGAGCCCCCAGAGCACCCCCCCAAGCCACCACCAAGCAGGTGTGCTGCCTCCCTGCTGAGCTGCTGCGTTCCTCTGCAGGGGCAGAATCAAACACTTGGATGTGGTGACTCTGCTGAGGCGTATCCAACCTCCCCTGGGCTTTGGGAAGTTCTGCCCACACCGTGTAGCTTGTAAGGTAAGAGGCAAGGGGGTGACAAGGTGTGTGAGCACAGGGACACCTTCCCCAAGCTGTCACTGTGTTCTCCAGGGAGGTTGAGAGTGCCAGCCCAGCCAGCTTCCCAGCCATGGCTCACGCTCTGCTCTGACCACTCCTTTCAAGGAAGGGGTGTGCTCGGGGGGAAGGAGAGGTGCTACTGATGTGGTTCAGGCCCCTGAAGATCAGGACTTACCTGTGCTCACCTCCTGCCTCAAAGGTGTGGCTCGGAAGGGCTGGCTCTGCCCGGAGTGCTCCGTGCAGGGGACTGCCAGGCCTCCCCTCTGCAGCTGGAGCAGGAGGGCCGTGCAGGGCCTGAGCGTGTGGCCATGTCAGCTGGGCTGCAGAGCTTGTTTCCAAGAGCTGGTAGTGCTTAGGGAGCAGGAGACCCCAACTTTCTTGGCAGAAATACACTTTTCCTAGCTTAGCTCCTTCTGAACAAACCCAGGGCCTGTGTGGGGCTCGTGTGTAACGTGCACGTGCAGGAGCCCAGGCACTGGTGTCATCCCTCCTGGGTTTTGGGCAAACACATCAGCAGGTTAGATCCCCAGATTGCTCACAGCAGCCTGGAATGTGTTTTGGAGCGGGGAGTGCAATGCAAAATGACTCCTGTCTCTCTGAAAGCAGCTGGGGGGATTCAGCCTGGAGAAGAGGGGGCTCAGAGAGGACCTCCTTGCTCTCTACAAGTCCCTGACAGGAGGCTGAAGCCGGGTGGGAGTCGGTCTGTTCTCTCAAGTAACAAGTGGCAGTACATGAAGAAACAGTCTCAAGTTGCACGATGAGAGGTTTGGGATGGATATTAGGGAAAATTTTTTCACCGAAAGATTGGTCAGGCCCTGGGACAGGAGGTCCAGGGCAGTCGTGGGTCACCAGCCTGGAGGCATTTAAAAGCCACGTGCACGTGGCACTTGTGTCCGTGGTTTTTCTGGTGCCCTTGGCAGTGCTGGGGGAACGGTTAGACCCGATCACCTTACAGATCTTTTCTGACCTAAACAGTGCTGGGATTCCACGATTTTCTCCTGTGGCACCCATGACCCTGTAGGTTATTTCCCCTGGCTCTGCCCACCCCTTGCCCTGGTTGAGCTGGCTGGGACGAGAGGTGTCCCTGCCTCTGGCAGCTGTGGTAGCAGGGGTGGTGCAGAGCCCCTGGGCCAGGGCAGGGCAGGGCTGGGAGGGCCCCATGCCCTGAGCAGAGCCTCTGGCCAGGACAGGCCCTGAGTCTGGGGGCTGCCAGCCTGCCTGGGCTCACAGGTGCTGCTTTGCCCTGCAGCGCCTGGTGTGCATGAACATGCCCCTGAACAGCGACGGCACCGTCACCTTCAACGCCACCCTCTTTGCGCTGGTGAGGACGGCCCTCAAGATCAAGACAGAAGGTAAGCAGTGACCTTGTCTGCCTCTGCAGCCTGACACGGGACCTTCCTCGTGGTGCCGGGTGCGGGTTCCACACCACGGGCCCCGGGGATCTCGGGGCACTTGTCTGTGGGATCAGACCCTCTGGCCAAAACATGGCTCTGTGCTTATTGAGCAGAGCCCTGGGTGCGTGCCTGGCACTGCTCAGGCCGAGCCTGCAGGACGTTACCAGCTGAAGGCCCACGTGCTGCAGCCCTGAGGAGTGACCCAGTGCCACCCTGAGCAGCTCAGGAGTGGGGCTGGTCCGGCTCCCACCCTCTGAATTGAGCTGTGCTGGGGAGGAGTTGCTTTCAGGCCTGCCTTGCCAGCAGCACAGTTTGCTGAGCCTTGCTGGGGAAGGTGTCCCACCAGCTTGTTCCTGTGCCTGGGGGCTGTGCCTGTGCCAGAGCAGCTCTGGGCTGGGCTGGGCTGGGCTGGGCTGGGCTGGGCGGGGCAGCTGTGGCAGGAGCCGAGGCCAGGCAGTGGTGGGCTGCTGGGATCAGTGTCTTCCAGCAGTGTGGGGCGGTGCATCCCTCTGGCTGGGGTGGGAACACGGCAGCCTGGGAGAGGCACAGGAGATCTTGGGAATAGACTGGGATTTCAGGAATGGTGAACTCTGAGGGAGCACCAAAGGGGAGGTCAAAATCTGTAAAGTATTTTGGCTGAAATCAAAGCCTCACTCTTACTAAGCTCATTTTTGTTGGGTGGGGAGACAGAGAGGAGACCTCTGTCCCACCCTCGAGGAGACTGGCCAGCTGTTCACATGCTTTGTCTTCACTCCTGTTCACGTCCCTGGGAATGAACTGCTCTGTCCTGCTCGCTTTCCTCACAGGTAATTTTGAACAGGCCAATGAGGAGCTCAGAACTATTATCAAAAAAATCTGGAAGCGAACGAGTATGAAGCTTTTGGACCAGGTCATCCCACCTATTGGAGGTAGATCACCAGGTGGCACTTCCCAGAGGGACAGAGCCACTCCTGGTCAGGGTCTCACTGCTCCAGCCACTTGGGGTCTTGTGACAGGCAGAATCATCATGTTGGTTTCCTCCCTCCAGATGATGAGGTGACAGTGGGCAAATTCTACGCTACCTTCCTGATCCAAGAACATTTCAGGAAGTTCATGAAGCGCCAGGAGGAGTACTACGGGTACCGGCCCAAGAAAAACCCTGTGGAGATCCAGGTTGGTGCGTGGGTGGTGCCAGAGGGGGGATTCCTCCTGGAGGCAGGCAGGGAGTTCTGCAGGTCAGGGAAGAGGCTTCCCCCAGCCCGGGGAAGTGCAGGGTGACTCAGAGAGCTGCACAGAGCCCTGTGCCTCAGGCCTCTGGAAGTGAGGTGACCCCAAGTATAGCAGCACTGAACTGGCTGTGAGACCCCAGCGCTGAGTGTGACCTCAGTGTCCTGAGAGTGCTGGTGATGCCTTTTCCTGGTCTTAAAATCAAGAGGCTAACACGGTTAGAAGGGGAAAAGGGCATTACCTTGGTATTTATTGTAAGGATCCTTAGGTGCACCACTACCAGGTCGAATACACCTCCATGCACCCCCGCAATGGCCCCCGCAATCCCCTCCTCTATATCTGTTCTTACATTCTAGGTCTTACTAATTAGCATATCTATCAAAAATTCCCCAATGAGAGGCTCGAATGAGCCCCCCTCCCCAAGGAACCTCCCCCTGGATGGTTCTATCTTAGTTTACAAAATGTGTTCTGGAGAGGACCTTGGGGCCTGGGCACACTGGCACCCTAACTACAAAGCCTCTAAAATGTTCAGTCCCTTAGCTTAACAAACAAGTCCAAGGATGTCGGCAAAAAGCACCAAGAATACAGAAGTTGCAAAAAGGTGTAACAGGGGTATAAAAGAAAAGACAAAAATCATCATGGCATCACTGGAGGGCTGCAGGGGACTCAGAAAGCAGGGGAGGGTTTTGACTCTCTGCTCCACTGACTCCCATTGTAGAGAGGGCTTGGCAGGATCCGGTGCCTCACCAAGGAGTTTTAAGACCTGGAAACTCCCACCACAGACCACTGCCTGTGCCAAATGCTGCCCATCCAAGCCCTTACCCACCTGCTCTGCTCCAGTCCCAGGGTTTTCTCCCTCTTCTCCCCTTTGCAGTGTCTGGATAGCTCCATGTGCCTGATGCTCTCTGTTCTCTCAGCCTCACAGAGCATCAGGTGGAGGGGGGGTCAACATGGCTGGCTTTGAGTGGGACCACTGCAGTCAGAGATGCCTGCACACCAGGCCTGAGGGGTGCTGGTGGAGGATTTCTGTGCCTGGCCAGAAGGCTGGCATGTCCCTAGCCTCTCCTGACATTATAGGGAGGAAATAACCTCCTTTAGAGATAAAAGACCAGGCCCAAGGGTGCAAAGAAAGAAAAAGAGCTGGGTCCCAGATCAGGGGCAGAGGCCCAGCCTGCCCTCGGCTGTCACCAGCCCGACCCTCTGTCAGGCTGCCCCTGGCATTCCCTTTTGGGGGACAGCCTGAGCCCAGAAGCTGTGTCACCAAGCACAGAGCCAGCTGCAGGTGTGACCCCTGGCCTGTCCTTGGTGGGACACCTGGCAAGGTGAGCATGCCTCATCGTGTTTCCCTCTCCAAAGACCAAGGTGAGAGGGGTGGTGGGGCACGGCCACATCAGCCCTGCCTTCCTGTCCCCTCCAGGCTGGGCTGAGGAGCATTGAAGAAGAAGCTGCTCCTGAAATCCATCGAGCCATTTCTGGGGACTTGACTGCCGAGGAGGAGCTGGAAAGAGCCATGGTGGAGGCTGCCCTGGAGGAAGGGATCTACAGGGTGAGTTCAGCCCTCAGGGTGGTTTGGTGGTCCCACCCTGCCCGGATTTCAGAGTGGAGGTGGTAGGTCAGCTTGGCTACTAGCACTGGGGGACAGTCTGCAGGGTGGGGACCACAAGGATGGTCAGCACCTCTTTCCTTCCTGTGAGCATCAGGACATCCTGGTTTGGGGAAGCTGCTCTCTGCCTCAGTTTCCCCTCTGTGAAAGGACCCAGCCCATGTGCCTGGCAGGGCTGTGCTGGATGTTTACCTGCTGGTTTGGAGGTTCCCACTCACACCTTCTGCCAGGCTAAGGCAGGACAGCTCTGGTGTCACAGGAACTGATTCACTTCCCACTTCCCTGGGAGCCTCAGAGACAGCCTGGGCAGCTGTGGGGTTGCAGAGTTGCACCTCCTTCTGTGTCCAGAGGTGCCACCACCTCGGGTTGTCCCACAGAGGTGCCAGGATTTGTCATGGGCTGGCTTATCCCAGGGCTGCTGCATGGCCATCAACCCTCAGTGCCTCAGTTTCCCCACCTGGGACCGTGTGGTCTGAGCGGAGCAATCACTGTTTCGACATGGGAATGGCCCCAGAGCAGCCTGGAGCTCCGGGCTTCCCCTGATGCCCTCCCTGTTGGTTGCAGAGGACAGGTGGCTTGTTTGGCCAGGTCGACAGCTTCATGGAGCCCAGCAGCCCGCTGCAGCCCCAGGTGGCCAGCCAGAGGCCCCTGCAGTTCACTGAGGTGGGCAGTGAGGACCTCGACTCCCCCGTGTTCCTCGATGACTTCCCCCAGGAAGCCAACACCAACATCAACAACGCCAACAGCAGCAGCTGGCTGGAGGGGTAAGGGCGGTCAGCCTCGGTGCACGGGCAAGGAGGGGCAGTGCTGGCCGTGCCACACTGCCCTGGGGCTGTCCTGGCAGCTGGCTGCACCCTGCCCTACCCGGGGGCTCCCATCCCATCGCTCCTTCATCTCAGTGCCATGAGGATGGAAGTGGACAGCAGGGCTCCAGGGATTGCAGGAACCATCCCTCCCCCTTACCTGCCAATCTCCGAGGGCCAAGGCCCAGGCTGGGGCCACCAGCAAGTGCCTGGGCACGGGCAGAAGGGACAAAGATTACCAGTGTAAGAGGATGTGCTTTGTCCTACTTCTTGGGGTCTCCACCCTGTTCATCCATTCCAGTTGTCCCTACAGGTCTGTCCCCCCGGGGTGGAGAAGGTGGGAGGGCTGCACCCCCAGGGGGAGCTGGGCTCAGTGCGTGGCCCCCACTCAGGCTGACCCACCTGCCTGCCCTTGCAGGGTGCAGTATGAGGATGAGGTGCTGAGGAAGACGGTACCAGCAGCACGCAGGCGCCCAGCACGGGGTGAGTCTCAGCTTCGCTGTTCTCCTGGGGCACTGGGACCAGCCCGGGGGCCAGGGCAGGGGAAGGGTCTGATGTGGATGGGTGGAAGGAGGAGATGCAGGCCCCAGTAAGTTGGAGGTTTGCTGAGAGCACTGAGCACAGCAGGACCTCTCTGGAGAGCTCCAGGAGACCCTTCTCCACCCCTTTGGGGGTGATGAAAAAGATCCCACCCCTTTGGGGTGATGAAAACGATCCCACCCCTTTGGGATGATGAAACACGTACACAGTGCTTCAGGCTGGGGGAGCACTGGCCATCCCACACGACTTCCTCAGACAGGGACTTTGGGTGCTGCTGAACTCCTAAATCCTTTGTTTCCCCCAGTCTAGCGAGCCCATTCCCATCTCTGTTTGGCAGTGGTGTCCTTGCTCTTGCACCCATCTGATGTCCTGACCTTTTCCTCCCACAGAGCACAGCCGCCCCATACCCATGGAGAGGCTGAGCAGGAGGCGAGGGGCCACCTCCGGGGGTCCCTCATCACCAGGGCCTCTCCTCCCCCAGCAGGTAAAAGGGTCAGTGCATGTCCAGAGGGGATGTGTAATGTGGGGGACACAGGTGAACCTCCCTCCCATCCTGGGAAAGGCTGTCACAGCTGGGCTGGGATGGAGCCACTCTCCCGGGCTCACTGTGTGAATCCAGCCTTGCTAGAGCTTTTCTCTTGGGTCATCAGCCTGGAGATGGAGCTGGGCTCCCACCCCCTGCTGTAGCAGTCCTGGGGAGCTCCTGGAAGCTGGAGCAGCTGGAAGCACATTCCTCTGGGTCCCCATCTGCCTCCAGAGCCAGGGCAGGCAGAAGGGGTGCATCAGATTTGCCCCCATGCTCCCTTTGCTGCCCTTTGCTGGCCACAGTTCCTCGTGCCCAGCATGTGCCAGGGCAGGGGGCCAGGGCTGGTTCCCAGCTCTCTGTTCACATGGCCCTGCTGGTCCCATTTTGGGGGTGCTCTGGACCCAGGAGCTCCAGCAGGATGGCATTGCCTGTCCAGGCCCTGGACAGGGACAGGGGACAGAACCTGCAGCCCCCACACTAACATGGGAGAGGTCTTCCCTGGGCAGCGTCCCAGCCCAGGTTGCAGCTCTGTGCTACTCTCACCCAGCTGCCCACAGAGGATGGCACTGTGACAGGAACAGCATCCAGCTCAAGGTTCCAGCAGGGAGAAACCGGAGAGCCAAGGGCGTCCTCCACCCCAGCCATCACCTTCCTCATTCAGGAGGTAAGGCCAGGGCATAGCCTGGCAGAGGGAACAGCAGGGAGGGGACAGGAAACTCCAGGGATACCATCCTTATGCCACGATGGGAGATTGGGGGGCAAAGCTTAGCTGCAAGGGCGGGCAGCAGGTACGTGCCAGCGCTGAGGGCAGAAGGGAGGGGAAGAGGGTGGGTGCCTGCAGCCAGGGCAGCTCCCCAGGCTGAGCACCCAGGCTGTGCTCTCCTCTTCTGCACAGGCTCTGCTCTCCGGAGGCCTCGGGGCTCTGGCCCGTGACCCATCATTCGTAGCAGTGACCAGGGACGAGATGGCGGCCAGCAGCCAGCTGGAGGTGGATGAAGTGGAGAAAGCAGCCGTGGAGCTGTTGAAGGGAAGAGAAACACTGCAGGGCACAAAAACTGGCTCTGCCCCACTGGACACCTCAGCTGTGCCACCAGGCAGCTCCCCAGGGCTCGGTGCAGCCCCCTCCCAAAAGACTGCCACTGCCACTCGCCTGTGAGCTGCCCGCTGCTGTAGCCCAGGGGTTACAGAGCCACCTCTGCTCACAGTGCTGGAGCAGAGCCACACTCTTCCCTGCTTCTGCCTGTGGTCCTGAGCTCCTCTGGCCAGCTGTGGCATTATTTTTGGGACAGGTGGTGCATTATTTCTGGGATGCTGGTGCAGAACAGGACGATGCTGTTCCAGTGGGGTCTTGCAAGAGCTGGACAGGTCATTAAAGTATTCCTGCTGTGTGACTCTGGATGCCCCTCCCCTCCTTCCTCCCCCGCCCTGCCTGCACAGCCAGCGGAGGGGGTTGCAGATGCGAGACCACGTGTAACCAGAGCTGGCGGTGATTCACGTGGCAGCCTCCAGTCCCGTCATTTTGAGATTGCCGAGCTCTGGGGGTCTCCTGATATCCCAGCACTGGACCCAGCATCCTCATGCCTCTGCTGGAGCCTGCAGCCCCCTGCCTGCAGCCAAGGCGGGCCTGTGAGGAGGAGATGTGCCAGGGGCTGGGCAGCGAAATGGGGTCTGGGGGCTTCTTGGCTCCCTGTCCCAGCTGTGTATGAACGTGGGGGTGGGGCAGAGGTGTGAAAGCACCTGGGGCTGGCCAAGAGGAGAGTTGGACACTGCGATGCCATCTCTGCCCCTTCCACTGCCTCCACACTGCGCTGTTGGGGTCAGGCATCCATCCCAGTCTCCAGGAGGGTCTCGTTCAGCCCATGACATCCATCCCCACAGCTCAGCGGGGCACGGGCCAGGAGCGTGTGGAGCTGTCCTGCAGCATTCCCAGCACTGCCTGCGCTGGTGCCGAGCAGCAGCCAAGGGTATTCTTCTCTGGGGCTGCCCAGGGGTTGTGCTAGAGACCACAGTGCCCCATGGGATCCGGGTGCCGAGCCCCATCTCCCAGCCCAGCTCTGTGGTGGGATCTGTCTCCCGAGGGCCCCAGCCCAGCCTAACTGGGGGGCTCTTGAGCACCTAATATATATTAAAATGCAGAGAGTGGATGGGTCCCGGGGGAGGAGCAGATCAATGAGCCAGCCTGCTCCTCAGCATGGCTTTTATCAACTCAGTCAAGGGAACCCTCTGAGTTGCAGCTGCAGCCTGAGCACCAGAGCCAGTCCGGTGCCTGGCCCTGGCAGCATGCAGCCAGCAGAGATGGATGCTGTGGGGGAAACTGCTGCATCCCTTCCTCTTGCTTCTTTGCCCCTAGGGCAGGACCCTTCACATAGCCTCACCCACACACTGCTGATGGGGGTGCATGGGGTTGGCACTTTGCCTCTGGCAGCTGCTCTGCCCGGGGATGTCAAGGGGTAAGCGGTTGTGGTCTCCTGGTGGGTGCAGGGAGCTGCAGGACTGCGTGTGTCACTGGCTGAGACAGGTGGGTGCTCACTGGAGACTCTAAACATGAAGGGTGACACTATTGTGGGGACAACACCGCTGTGGTGGGGCCTCTGCACCCTCTCCTGGGATCTGGGGCTGCACAGGGGATTTGCTCGGTCTGAGGGGTGTGTGTGGTGTGCCTCAAGTTGATTCTAGATCTGGACTGGGGGACAGATGTGATTTGTGGTACAGCTGGCACGTGGGTGGGAGTAGGAAGAGAGCGACATCACGGCACAGTCACTGCCCCTCTCTGCCTGGAGCTTCAGTGGGGAGGAGTCCAGCCTCAGGAAAACCAGCAGCTCTAGGTGGGAACTGCACCGAGGATCAGGTGTCCTCACAAACATGGGACAAAGAAAGAGGAATACCAGCTCCTCACATCCTTGCAGGAAGACAGACAGGCCATGTCTTGCTCATCCCCATGATTTTGTACCAGCATACGGTGCCCTGGGACTTACCCACCCCACCAGAACTGAGGAGCTCCTGCAGGATGCAGAGTCCTGTGCGCACGTGGCCCATGGTCCTGGCACCGTGGGAGGAGCACGAGTGGATGGGGTGAAGGGACCCAGACTCCAGAGCAGGGGGCACGTGCTTTACTCTGTGCTGGGCACAGCACTGCCTCACTGTCTGTTGGCTGCCAGCTGTTAGCCCTCAGTGCTGGCGTGTCCTGGCTATCCCTCTCCCAGGATAAAGCCTGGACTCCTCAAGAGAAACCTCCGTGTGCCTCAGTTTGCCCTCACGCTCCATTGCTATTTGCCCTGACATTGACACCAACCTGCAGGGCTCAGAGTCCCCTGTAGGTCCCACACCTGCCGGAAGAAGCTTTCTTCTGCTGAGCCAGGGCCTGTCTGTGTCAGGCTGCCATCAGCCGCGGCAACGTGAATGCAACTCAGGAAAGCTGTAGCAGGGACTCCTTCACCTCCCCAGAGCTTGCCTGTCTCCAGTCCTGCTCTCTGATGGTGTCTGGATGTGTCTCCCTCACCAGCCTCCCAAGACCTGGTCCTAGGATGGAGCCAGTGGCCCTGTGGGCACGGCTCTGTGGGCACTGCCCTCTGCTGCGCGGTGCCCAGCTCGCTGTGCGGACCCCAGCCCCGCAGTACGGACTGTGCACGCCAGACAGCTCTACTGGCACCTGGACACCATCCTGCCATGCCATGCTGCCCTGTTCTCTTGGGACAGACTTCACCACAGCCTTGGACAGCCCACAGGGTTACCAGACCCCAGTCCCAGCGGCTCTGTCAGCAGCACTGAGCTCACTCCCGCCCTGCTTTGTATCCTGCTGCTCCATGGTGTCACCCCCCAGCGCCACAGAGCGGACGGGGTCCAGTGGAGCCAGGGAGGTGTCTGAGTGATGCCAAGCACGCGGAAACATTCGGTACAGTCCGGAACAGCCCTCGGTAGAGCCCGGAGAAGCGCTGGCACAGCCCCGGTACAGCTCCGATAAATCCCAGGACAGCCCGGGGCAGCGCAGGCGGCAGTGGGGCCGCGGGCCCGGCAGGGGGCAGCGCGGAATGACGAGTGTGAGTGTGTGTGAGTGTG
>VZRQ01006158.1:791957-1007886 GCA_013397975.1 Machaerirhynchus nigripectus | reverse complement strand
CGGGGCTGCAGCTCCGGGCCGCTGCTCGCACTGCGGCTTCGGTCTGCTCCGACACGCACCGCAGCCTTGGAACCACTTAGTGCTGATTAATTGGCGACTCCACTCTGCCGCCTTTGAAGTAAGTAGCATCAGTGGGAATTTGTGCACACAGCCTTTCCCAACAGTGTTTATTACGTGTATTTCACTTAGCAGTTTATTTCTTCAGTTAGTAACGTTAAGGTTGAATCAATGAGGTGGAATTTGTTAATTTTACTGTAATTCTACCTTAATTCTTCATAATTAATAAAACCCTACCTTAATTTCCCGTAAGAATGTCATGGAGAGATTTACTTACGGATGTTAGGACTGCACAACCTTAAGATGTGATATGATAGTATAACCCCAAATTTTACTGAAATATATGGAAATGAAACATGTTTAAGGTCTTTGATGAGAGATGAACTCCCCAGTCTCTCAAGACATTCCTGCTTCTTGATGATCTACAATAATTATTATTTTCTGCTTTTGACTCACATCATGGACAGGGTCAGCTTTCGAATGAGAGGCATTTTATATACTATTTAAAACTAAGATAGAATGTGCTTGCACTGACCTAGCAAAGCAGTTAGGTGCACTACCCTGCAAGATCAAACCTTGTGTCTTTATATCATATTCTTCCTGCCTACACCATGCAGTGAGAACTGAAGAAAACCTAGATATGACTCTTGGCTTTCCTTCTTCCCCAGGGAGTATGGGGTAGAAGTGTGGCAGCACTACTGTCCTTTCCATGTAATCAACTTGAATAAGTAGTCTCTGCCAGGCAGCCTTAAACACAGTGTTCCTTTGTCTGGTAACTTGCTGCTACTGTGTTTGACTTAAAAGCATTTATAACAGAGAAGAGCTGTGTCCTTGAATACCTTGACATCCAAATAAATTTAAGTGTAATGCCACTGATAGCAGATAAGTGTGAAAGTTCTTGTGCAGGTAGATTTCAAATATTAAAAATTTCTAACACTTCTAACAGCTAATGTGTCAGTGTGCTATTTGTTGGGAAGATAATTTTTTTTTCCAGTCCCATGTTCTTATACAATCACTTTACAGCTTTACTTCTCTTATCAGTAAGCATGTCCTTTTCCTTGGTGTCCTTTATGGCATGGGTCGAAGTCCCCATTTTCTGTACATTTCAGCCCAGACCAAAATTGCATATGTCCTCAAAAGTGTTGAACAAGACCTTTGAGACCGGTGATGTTCGCTGTGTCATTCAGCACAAACATTTGCTTCGGTGTCTTGAGACAAAACCTGCATGCAGAAGTGAAGTAACTAGAATGGAAAATACCTATTTCATTTGATGGTGGAGGGAAGCCTGCCAAGATACGGAATGGCAAAAATGTTGTGGTCTTGTGAACTCCAAGAATTATATGATTTTTATATCACCAGAGTCTGACAGTGTTTTCTGTCCCTTCACAGCTCTGTGCGTTTTTTTCCAGTTTGAGGCAGCTGCATCATAATGTGTTGGATGAATAAGTGGGCAATGAGGGAGAAGGTAAGAAGATAATGATTTACATATAGAAATGGGAGCTGAAAAGGAACAGTGGTAATAAAATCTAGGGGACAGTTTCTGTGTAGGGGCCTGGGAGGCCTGAGGGCCCAATGTGTTTCTGTTACTGGCATTTGAGCCATGTTAAGGCAAGGCATCCAGATAACTGAAAAAATGTCAGAGACATGCTTTGTGTAGTGCTTTAGCCCTTACAATGTGAAGTGTTTGATAACAACTAGAATAGTATTATCCTCCTGTCTGTGCCACTGACTTTGGGGAAGTCATTTAACATTTAGATCTCAGTTTTCCACTTCTGCAAAATATGACTGATGATACTGTAGAGGACAGGTTTATATGTAGGATATGCACAGAGAGTTTACTGAGGAAAGGCAGGAAAGACCTTACCCTTTGAGGAAACAGCTTTGAGAGGAAGATGAAGAGGGCGTTTCCTGACCCAGAGACTGTGCACTTTAGGAAGGGAGGAAGTCTTCAACTAGCCTAAGCAGAAGGAGAACAGAATTGTCTCCATACTGTTTCCCAGTAATAAATAATTCTTCAGCTGAGATGAGTTTGTGCTGCTGAGATCTCAGATGCAGCAGAAAATTTGATTTCATCTTGTATCAAACCTTGTAAGGGTTGCTCTTTGCTAAATGCTGTCCTAACCAATCTGTCTAGATTTGAAATACCATGAGCGCTGACATATGAATGCACCTTCTATATTCTGATGGCCAATTTGCCTTTCTGCATCAGAAAGCCTAATACTGCATTCGCTGAGTGAACTGCATCAGGCTGGTTGGACTGGTCTGCACAAACAAAGAGCTGATTCCAGCTGCCCAGTACTCCAACTGAATCACAGGTCTTCACAGCACTGCTTGAGTTACTGTGGCAGAGAGGGGAGTACATAAACATAGAGACACTGTAGATAAACACAGTTAATTAGATTGTTCAGGTTTGATTTCCAGGCCCATTTTGAAAAGTCAAATTTCTATTTGCAGCTGCAACTTCACAGCTTTTTGACATGAAAAAGTGTAATTTGACATGAAAAATTCAGAATTTCCACAGTTGTTTTTAGATTTTCTATGGATTTTCTGTTCTAATTCTCTCAAACGTTTGAGATTTGCCGTTTGCTATTCTGAATTACATCCCTTTGCATATATTTTTTTTTACATTGTAATAAAAAACAAGCTGATCCATCACCAAAACAACATCCCAGTCGTTTGTTTCTGTAGCTAGCAGCAAGGCTGCCTTCTACCAATGGCAAATTTATGGGAGATATCCCTCACCATACCCTGTCATCTTCCCTCATCCAGCTCTGCCTAGAAATCTTTCTTTTTCATTCTCTGCTCTCTGAAGTTTACAATGAATTCTGCCTTTTTCTGAAAACACTGTAAAACTTCTCTCCCAGATTCTTTTGTTGTTAGGCGTTTTCTTAACCAAATATATATACATTGCCTTGATTATAAATGTGACAGCATGTTACACATCGCCTGTATAAAACTTAGAATACTTTGCAGAGTTCATTAACAGAATGGTCAGGTTCTGGAATTACATTTTATTTTAAAGACAGTGGAAGTCACAACCCTTTGCATTTTTATGTCTTGTCCCAGACTGGCAAATATAAAAAGAAAATCCCTTACTCATTTCTGAAAGAAAAGATTCTTGAATGGTAGGAGAAGCCTACCCAGACAGAGAAAATGCTTTGACTTCCTAGTAAGAAGTCTGCCAGTGGATTTAAAAGATAAGATTATGAAGGTGTTGCAGCCTTCCTATTCAATTTTCTTTTACCTCATTTGTTGTTGTAAAAATTAGTTAGACAAAAAGGTGATACTTCTCCAATAACTTCTGGCCAAGGGAACGAATCATGGATAGTATTTCTGTAGTCTGTCCTTTCTCTTGGGTGACTGCCCATGTTTGGAGCCCAGAATCTGTGTGTTCTCTCTGTGGTGATTGACAAGAGGAGTACCCCCTGAAGGCGATTCTGTCACCTTGCTGAAGTGTGATACAGGTGCTCTGTAGTAGTTGCCCCCCTAAGCCACTCTTGAGTATTGTTTGTACAGAGAGCCTGTAGAGCCTGGATGTCTAACATAGGCATCTAATTTACCTGCCTAATGCAAACCATCTGAAGGCAGCCCTGACCTGTGAAAACAGGATGGCATCAGCTTTTGATAGTGCTGGCCAGCAGTGGGGTAGCTGAACTCTGAGTATTTGGGAATGAAAGGGATTCTGGGATAGCAGCTTGCTTTTCTGTTCTTGCTTCTACACTCTAATCACTGTATTCTAGTTCATTAATGCATTTCATCTTATTCTGAGTATACCTGCCCCCATGGTTTCAAATATCTCTTGTCTTTATGGCTAAAATAAAGTTTCATCTCTCTCAAGGATCTGATTTTTGGGGAATGGCTTTGTTTGTTTGTTTGTGCTTGTTTTTTCCTTTGCTTTTAAAAAAGTATTTTTAGTTTTAAGAATTGAATAAGTGATTAGAAACAGAAGAACAGAAGATAAAGTCACATTTGGGAGCAGTACAGCATCACTCCTGCAAAAGGAATGTCTAGAGGGTTGGATGCTCTCAGAGTTGTGGAGGTCAGATGTACACTGTGTCCCGTGGAACCAAGTCAAATTTACCTCAGTTCCTGCACTGAGTCCTGTGTTGGCTGATGTGGCTTTTAAAGACACCTGGTCTATAGGAAACACTAAACCGAGGGGCACAGGTGAAATATTGGTCATGTGAATATAGCCAAGAGTCTTTCTGCATCAGAGTAAGACAGGGATAATAACACTACCATGCTTTGCAAAACGATTATGAGGCCAATTATTTTAGTTTGTTAGAAGTTTGGATATGCTGTCCTGGGAGATATACGAGCACAGCAGATAAATACAGGGAGTGAAAAATGCTTCTCCGTATTGCTTCTGTAATACATTTCTGAGACTGGTGGTATGCGACCTTCAGCAGTGTTTAAATTCACTCTCTTGAAAAGAAAAGCATCTCTCTCTCTGTGGTATTCCCAGTTTGAAATCAACTAGCAGAACCCCAGAGGGTTTCTCAAACAGCTAACCATTTAACACAGTCAGGAACAAAGATCAATTGAAAACACATTTAGAATTAAGCTTCCTGGTCTGCTTTTAATTTCTTCAAATCAGTATTGGGAGTTATTATTATGGTCAGTCTGGCCTTTTATTGTCCTATGTCTTATTCAAATAAACAACTTCAGGGATGCCCAACTGCTTTCTGGTTGAATTGTGGGGGTTTTTTTAATATCTTCAAATATTCCCGAAGTTATTAAAGGATTATGAGTTTAAATGCAGAAGGCATTAAATAGAATCATGTTATTGGAAACAGAGCTATATTTATGAGTCTAGAGGGAGTTTGCAAGAAACTCACTTTGCAAGCAGAATTTGGGTCATGGCATCTTAAAGCTTCTGTAGCTTTCTTGAGTCTGAGATCTGAATTTCTGGCAGACTGAAATGTTATTTCTGTTCAGATAGAGCTATACAGACACAAAAGGATATATAGCTCCAAAGGGTTTACAGTTCAGATAGAAATCAGGAATAGTCAGTGGTTTGGCTCAGCTTACCTATGCCTTTAGGGGACGGAAGGGGAATCCTAAACATAGTTTGTAGCAAGCTCTGAGCATTAAAATGACTGAAGGACCTGCAGTTCTCTTCATGGCTGTCCTGAGCCCTGAACTCTCTCTTGTGTAAGGTGCCATGCTACTGTATCGCCATCAGAAGTATGATGCCAAGCACATAATTTTGTTGCAAATCTTGCAATAATTGCTTGGTTTGGCTTTAGGTTTTGTTGGGCTTTTGGTTTTTGGTTTTTTGTTTGTTTGTTTTTGGTGGGGGGGTGTTTGGCCTTTTATTTTGGCTTTTTTCTTGGCTTGTAAGACAAGCTACTGTGGTCTACTTTCACAGTATAGAGGATTGCTAGGATATTTGAGTGTTAAAAGCTGATGGCAATAAAGCATCACTGTCACACACCCCCATCAGAGAGCTCAGGCTCTGAGTCAGTATACTGAATCTTTTTAAGGAAATAGCATTAGTGATAGCTTCAATATACAACAGGGTATTCATTAGGGATAAAGGTAGCCTAGAGCCAGCTAATTATATTTGCAGGGGGGTTTCCCTCAAAAGCAGATGTTGGACAGATGGTAGTCAGATGATCAGTCATGCCACCATCTACAGTAAATCTGAGGGCTGTGGGGAAAAAGGTAACGTGTGGAACATACTTCTCATTTCTGTGGGAGCCTTGTACTTTTTTATGGGTATATAAAGGCTCACAGAAATGTATGAGTCGTTGGTTAAGAACTGTAGAGCTGCTGGTGTTTGGCTACAGCAAGTTAGCAAAACTTCACCTTGATGTGCTTGTTACCTTTGCATGACTGTGAATGCCCTAACAGAACTCTCCAAAGGTGATGAGACTGCATGCTAGCCAGAGTTTTGCAGAAACCATTTTTTAGGCTGGAAACTTTTTTGTTTTCCTTTTATTTATTTTCCTTGAAAACTTTTATATGCTTTTTTTCAGTCTGCTTTTCATGGCAGCTCTCTATGCTGTTGCATTGCATGTCAGTATCATGGGAGGAGTATTTCAATATTCTCTTGCAACTGAGGTACTCAAGCAGACACAACTGTCTGCATAGTGACTTGGAGCACAGTCCAGTGTTTAACATGGCTTGCATTAGGTGGTGTTCAGTCTTTATCATCTTTGTTCAGCATGGAAACTAGAATTGTATTTCCTGTATAATAGCAAGCGTTTCCTAAGACATAATTCTGACCGTGGGTTCACAGCAGTACTGATTTTAATGTATCTTAGTTGTTGCTAAACACATTTGTTTTGCCAGCTGAAGTCAAATTACAGGACACATGCTATGCAAGGAGAACAGGGTACTTAATTGTTTTAAGTGGTATGTCCAGTTTGTGTCACCACAAGTTCTGGGTTTTGGGGTAGAACTTCTGCAAAGGCTCAAAGACTGCTCCATTAAAATGAAATCTTTGGTTTCCACTGCCCTTTAATCAAATACAAACCAGAGCTTCCAGGGATTGTAATAATGTATCAAGTTGAATTTGGCTCTTTTGCAGCCCATCAAAAGACGTTGTCCTTGACAAAAACAATATTTTAAATATCTGCTCACAAGCAACAGAGCCAAAAGGTTTCTATTTCATTTGGCAAAATACCGTCCCGAGAACAGGACTGTGACCTGAAGCAGAGCCAAAATAAGCTTTAACAGATGCTTAGCCTAGAAAGCACTAGGCTGAATGGCTAAAATTGTAGAGTATATGGAAAAAGGGAAGGGCAGCTACCTAGTTCTGCTTCTGACTTGCTGTGTGGGCAAGCTGCACCCCTTCTGTTCTAGTGTTCTGCCAACTAGAGGACCCATCTCATCTGTCTCCCACCTCACTTCAGCTTCTGGGCCTTAATCCTTTTCTGGCTGTGAGGGCTGCTGTAGTCAACAACAGAGCTTCTGCTCATAATCGCAGAGGAGTCTGATTTTGTCCTTTCCCAATAGACCCTGTTTAGCCTGAACAGTGAAAACTCTTTCAGAGGCTTTGCTCTGGCCTTCCATTCACACTTTCCATACTGCACCTTAGTTTTTTGACCAGGTCTACCAGTGAGGTCCTACCTGCTTGTAGTCTTCTAGCAACTGGCAAAACAGAAGAATTGTATATAGAACTGTAACAGGATGTGTTTTTACTTGAAGAGGTACTTGGGTTTCTCAGCCCTGAGCCTGGGTTGAAATTTAGCACAGAGAAGTGCACTGGCAACTAGAGAAGAATAAAATACAGCAGTGCACCTTACTTGGGATGCATGCTTGCACTAGGAATATGTGATCCTGTTCTACTCTCAGTTTTTGGTGTGTGGGCCAGGAGTGAGGGGGGTGAGAACACTGATGTATAACAACTATAAGGGTTGCATCTCATGGCAAGGCACGGTGTGCTTAAAATATCTAATATGACACAGATGAAACCAGTTTGGTTTTCCATTAAAGAGAAGCTAATAATGTGCTTATAAACATTTTTTCTGATTATTTTCATGCAGCTTATGTCTGTAGAGTGAGAGATACCTGCATAAAGTTAGATACTGTGTTGTGAATAGAACAATATGTTTTAAGGTAGTGAAATCCTTAGTGCGCTGCCAGGTGTTCTTGGTCAGTCAAGTTTCAGCTGCTTTTGGTTGATCTAAGACATGCCTATTGTAGGAAAACTGGTTGTGATTTAGTGTCCTAAATCTTACTTCTGAAATATTGTGTTCCAGTATAAGGATTTTTGAAGGCCGGGGTTCATTCATCTGAATCTTCTAAAGCATTGGTGTCAGTCTGTTCAGCATGTTCCTTGAACACAAATTTAGTCAAAAGTGTAAAAGTGATCTTTATGCAAAATTGCCAGAGTGTTTCCATGAAAAGCTATTGTAACTCCACCTGGCTATGTGAATCATCAGAATTAATCAGCTGTTGGCATTACATGGAATAAAAAAAGCTGTTTCTTACTTAGGAGGAACTTGTCTTGAAAGTTTTGGCACCTTTTTTTTGATAGCATTGTTTGTGTTGCATTTTAAAAGATTGTTGTGTTTTACTGACATTTCCTGTTTTCAGTTTTGCTGATGAACTGCAGTGTCATTTCCGTCCCATAGGGAGGACAGAAAGGAGTTCACCTTCCTTTATGTTGTAAGTAAATGGTCCCATGTGGTGGGACTTTTAAGTCCCTGTTATTTGTAGCAGGAAAATAATAAGGGTCATATATCAGCTCTCTAGATGCCTGTCCATATGACTGAATGAGTTGAAAGTTGAGGACTTTGTATTATAGTAATTTTGAGAACTTAATTTGGGCAAGTGACTTTCTTTCTTGGGGTTCCTGACATCTGGCAACTAAATGTAAAGCAAGCAAGTGAATATGAACTGTTTGGTTGGTTTTGGTTTACAGGCCAGCCAGTAATCCATACTTGCAATTCCTTCTGAACTATTGCAAGGGATGGCAAGATAACTCTGCACCATGAAAGTGTCTTCCCAAAGCAATAAAACAACTCTGTTATCTAAACATACCAAAACTAATAGTAAATAACATATCCCCCTGTATGTCATCTGTGACCTTTTCAAACTGAGGGATGCAGCTTGAGGACTGGCTCCATGAACATCTGAAGAACTGATAGATCCACCCTCAATCCAAACATCTCTGGGTGGTTCTCCTCTCCTCAGAGGAGGGAAACCAATTCTAGAAGCACACTCCCTAGCCTGTTACACAACTCAAGCATGCAGGCAGTCAAATAGGTGATCTTTATAGTTTCAGCTCCCTAAAGAGACTGACTTTTTGCCTCCACTTTCAGGAACTCTGGCTGCCTTCTCAATGTGTCACGGAGGGCAATGGGAGTGGCTTTTAATCTCTCCTAAAAGCCATGTGGAACACCATAGTGTGTGGCATTGTTGAGGCCCCACAACAAGGGACTTCTTGCAGCAGACAGTGGCAGGGCAGAGCTGACAGGTGTAATGATGAGCCAGAGGCACTGCAAGGTTCAATGCACAGCTTAGGAAGAACCTTTTAAGTTGTGTTTTATGTGTGTGAGGCTATGCTATTTATCCACATTTTATAGGACTTGTTTTTACCTACAGCAAGCACTGTTAGCAGTATTTAGACAGATCTTCAAAGCATTGTCAGATGTTTGAGACCAACAGTCAGGCTCAGTTTTGTTGAGATGGTAACTGATACTAAGAAAAATCAATACATGAGGGCTTTTACAGCAGAGGACACAGCTGTACAATAGAAAAGTAGGATGAGTCTGTTGCCTTCATATATACAATTGAAGATGTATTCATATTGATTTGAAGAGGTATATTGTAATTTTGATTCCTAGAAGGCCATTTCTCTTCTTAGTATGGAGAACAAACAAAATGGTTTCCTGGAGAGCTAGGGGCTTGGAACAAGCTGGGAATTGGAGTGTGTCTGGTATACTGGATAACTGAGGTAGCTGTGGTGGTACTAGTGTAAAGATATCAAAATTCTGGGGATTTGGTTGTGAAATGTCTGAATATATCTGGTGAGAAAGCTTTCTTGGTTTCAGTGGAGACTCATGCTGAGGAAAAAGGAAGAGTCTAAGAAAAGAGATGGAAGAACTTGTAAGCAAGATTGCTTGTGTTGAATTCTGGATGAACAGCAAGATCCAGTTTCCACTGCTGTTGGGAATTTTTAAACAGCAAGAAGATAAATCTGTGAAGAAGGATACATACAAAGCTACAAGATGGAGGTATATGAGAATCCTTGACAGAGCTTAGAAACACAAAGTTGGTCTTAGTGTATCTAGTTGGTAAATCCTCTATTAGAATTCTTGCTGCTCCTCAGAAAATTCTGCAGAGTTGTAAACCAGCTGTTTATTTCCTTCAGTCTTAATCTTATGTTTGCCAGAAAAAGTGTTTGGAAGCTTGAACTTAGGCTGAATCGTCCTTCCATTCCTTCAAATTGTGGTCACAGAAGCTGGTTCTGACTGTCATTGCTAGTTAACCATGATATCTGAACTGCTGAATTTGTCTGCAATTTGTTCTGTTACTGTGTACTGTTAGGAGCAAAGAAAAGTCCCGCAAAATATTAAGAACAATTGTGTTGGTTTAAATATGTAGGTCCAACCACCAATTTCCTGTGATCATACTGTAACTGTGTTTTTTAATTTTCTGCCTGTAAAATGTGACAAATTCTTTCTTCTTCCCATCATACATAAAATGATATGCTCTTTAGGATGATGACTTTTCCATTCATAACATTCAGATGACCCCTTGTGTCCCTTAAACACATCAATGCTGCTACCAAGAAAATGTTCCTAAGTCTTTGGCCACTGGCTCATTATCCAAGCCAAGCAGAATGGTCAAAGTCTGCACTCACAGGGACCATATACTAAATAAGTCTCGGTGCAAAACAAAGCTGTTTCATGGTATTCTTGACATCACCTGTTCATTCTGACATCATGATGTTTCAGGTGGTTTTTTGGTTGATTTTCATCTTCACAGTCGATCTAATTTTGAAGAGTGGGAAGAAGGATGTTCTCTCTATTGTGTGCTTCCTCATGGAGTATTCTGTTGCATTAACAAGTTAACAAAAGAAAAATAGGAAAAATGAAGGGCCTGTCTGGCCTAGCTCAAATGTAATATTCTGGAAATACAGGTTGCACTGTCAGCGTTAATAACCTTCCAAAAGATAACTATTACATGGCATATGAAGTTCTGTTTTGAAATTGTATATGTCTAGCATTATATATTTATCGAAAAGATAGGTGATGAAATTAAAGTAGCTCAAAACCACCTCCAGCTGAAAAAACACAGCACTTCTACAATATAACCCTTGGGAAGCTTTGATTTGTGTCTTTTGGATCAAATTGCTTTTCAAAGTTGGAGATTACTTTTGAATTTTGGATCCTCTTTCATGAGTTTAACATATCATCAAAAGGGCAAATTTGTCATCTAGGTTCCCTGTGTCTGCTGGTTCAGAATATACTGGTAGGAGTTCTTCTAAGAATCAATTCAGTGTAATTTTTGGAAAATAACAATATATGTTAACAGAATGTTATGCAATGAGTGATTCTGTAGTAGACTGCTATGTGTCCCAAAGATGAATTTCCATGCAATTGTCTGTAGGCTAAAGCAACTGCCTGGAGAGGGAATTGGGTAAGTGTCCTGTATCATGATACCTGTCTGAGGAAGGTCCTAGACAGCTGTGGTGAGATGTGGAATACCTCCAGTATAAATACCTTTAGCTTTGCAGTAGACGCTGCAAAGCTGGTGGGGCATGCTGCCAGGAACTGCAGTTAGGTGTGTACTGCTGAGCACAAAATTCTTCAGAAAATCAAAGCAACAGCCACATAATGGAAAACTACGAAATAAGTAAGAACACCCAAGGGTACAACTTCAAATCTAGCCCTTCCCTTCATTCCTCATTTAATCTTCCCTTAGGGTAAGTACCAGTAAAGATCAGTTTAAGTTATGAGTCCTAAATTTGTCAGAAGTACTTGAATATTTTTTCAGTAAATACAGGTCACCTGGAAGACAGAGAAGATGGTTTGTGATGGGCAAGTGAGAGATCATACTGTGTAATACTGTAATGCAGTTCATGGTATTTGAGGTTGACCTTTCTCTTTTGGCAGTGCAGAATATTTTCCAAAACAGGCACAAACCAGTAAGTTCTGACTTGAGAGCTCTCTGAACTGTGAATTCATGCATAGCAAGGGTTAGGATTTAAAGCATCCATCCTTAAATTGTCTTGAGATGCAACTCCTTATTCTTCCCACAATGAGTGGTGTTATACTCTTGTAGTGAATTAAAATTATCTGGACAGAATGCTATTTTATATATTTAAATTTTTTGAGTTCTGAAGTTTATTGCTAATTTAATAAATTGTCTTTTTCTTTCCTCCCCAGTTAGCATCACATTCCTCCCCCCCCGACATTCACATTTTATTTTGATCATTATTTGCCTAAAAACTCTCTAGATATGATTCTGGAAACACAAATATTTTCCCATCCCACTTAGGACTAAAACTAAAACATGCAATGCAGTGGCCATAGCAAGCATTTTGCATGTTTGAGAACTACAGCATGGCATTTTGGTACCCTGGCTTACAGTAGGACCAGAAGTTAACTTTGTTGGAATATCTGACAACCAGTGGGGCTGGAGATCCACACGGTGGCAATCTCTCTGTTTCTGCAGAAAGTTACACTGAGCTGGTGAAGGGTCTGGAGCACAAGTCTTATGAGGAGCAGCTGAAGGAGCTGGGGTTGTTTAGCCTGGAGAAAAGGATGCTCAGAGGAGACATTGCTCTCTACAACTGCCTGAAAGGAACCTGTAGTGAGGTGGGAGTCAATCTCTTCTCCCAGGTAGCAAGTGACAGAACAAGAGAAAATGGCCTCAAGTTGCACCAGGGAAGGTTTAGATTGGACATTAGGAAAGATTTCTTCACTTAAAAGGTGGTCAAGCATTGGAACATGCTACCCTGGGAAATCACCCAGAGGTGTTCAAAAGGCATGTGGCACTTGGGGATATGGTTTAGTGTTGAACACATTGGTGCTGGGTTAATGGTTGGACTAGATCATCTTACAAGTGTTTTCCAACCTTTGAACCTACGATCCTATAAGTTTTCACATGCTGCATTTGCAGAAAAGGTAACAGTGTGCCCAGAGAGGCAGTAGTTTGATGCTTTCTGTGACATGGAAGACCTGTGTACAGCCTACTTTCATGAGATAACATAGAAGCAGAAAGAAGATGGTTTTCAGTGTTTATTTGCTGCTTTATGTCACTAAGTGGTTGGTTTGGTAGTGTAGGGCGTTACAGGGCACGAGACCAGAATGTTCTCTGCTGCTTCCTTGAAACCTGATAGCCTATACTGTTAACTTTCTAGTGCTTGATTCCTTCTTTAGTATGTTGAGTTTTCTAAACCATTCATTCCTCTGCATTCTGCCAGAAGATGATATGTTCCTCCAGGCAGTTAAGAGAATAATCTGAAAGTATTGTGGTTTTGGCTAGTGTACCAGGAATGCTGGCTCAGGCCAGGCTGCCCAGATGGGCATTCCTGGGACTGCAGAGCAGTTGTAACTGAAGTCAAAGGACAGTAGCTAGAGATCTGGAAGTGCTTCCCCTCCATGCATTTTTAAGGTAGTGTCAATGCAGAGAATAAGAGACCCCAGTTACCAGCTCAGTATGAGCTGATCTTTTTTTGGAGCTGATCTTTTTTTGGTGTGTGTTGTTGGATGGAGCTGTCTTTATGGAAATGAAGAAAGACTTTTACTGAAGACTTCAGGAAGCACCACAGCAAAGCCAGAGTAGCACATACACTAAGTGTTCACCAGATTTTTCTAAGGTCTTTTTAGAAGACAGTTTCAGTGACCTGCATGTGCTGCCCAAAAGGAGCTGGAAACCATCTGGCATCAGTACATATCTGCACTGTCCTTCTGCAGGCCCAGTGTGAAGAAAGTGGTTATCTGGGGTAGTTGATAATGGCACGTTAAGAAAGATCCTGAACTGCCAAGATGTACTGCTGAAGTAACTTAAGTGGTATTTTGTTCTTGCATTTTCTTTTAATTTCTTTTACCTTTATAGTTTCCCTCATTGACCTTATCCCAAGAGAGCAGGGGAAAGGAATGAGAAAAAACATAGAAACAGAGGCTAGGCACTGAATGCTGAATGGTGTTGCCTTACAGATATCTATGCTTGCTTAGCATAGTCTGAAATTTGGAAGGTGCTGTGTTCTTTGTAGTTTGTGGGGGGGTTTATGTTACACCTTGCATAAGATTGATTGTACATAATATGACATTCAGGTACTAAAATTTAAGGAAACTCTGGTAGAGTGATGATTCTACTTATGAGCTACCAGGGTCCTACAAGTTTGGGTTTTTTCTATTTAACGCTTTCCAGAAGTCTGTTGAATTCTTTTAGAAATTGAATTCTTTTTGAAGAAGTCATACTACTAGTGGATTTTTTTTTTAATCTTCCGCCTTTCCCTTTGTAGAAAAGGGAAAGTATCTGGGAATATCGTGAACAGTTATTACATTTAGTTGCTGGTATTTAAAATTTCCAATTCCCAGAAATAAATGATACTTCTAAACTTGTCATGCAGCATGTATTTCAACTGCTGGTGAGCACAAAGTTGCCTGGTTGCCCTATAACAGAGAAGACCTTCTATTTTGTGATTTTTACTGTTACTAGGGCCTCAAGTATTTTTCACAGATTGGTAAGAGAGTCTACAGAGCACTAAATTACCAGTTTTCTTTTTCATTCAATAATCAAAATCTTGTCCTCAATTGGTAATTGTATGTCAAGAAGAAAATTAAAGGGGAAAGGAGGGGGAATATCAACGGAAAATATTTGCTGTGAAACATCCAAAATTATACCAAGACTTAGTAATTTACTGTCCATTTTGAATTATAAATGCCATTATTTTTCTGATGCAGTTGATCAGGTGCTAAAGCATTGTCTTGCTCTGTCTGCTGGCAACTGTAGAATAATATCACAATACAAAAGCACAGATTAGTGGCTGGCATAACAAAATTGACTTGCAAATTCTATAGCTCTGTTGTAAAGCTATCTGTGGAATTTTTTTCCCTTTTTTCCCTCTCCAGTTCTTCAGAACATTTTTTCCATTTCTGCAGTGTGACTTAGGCTTTAGTATTTAAAGGACTGATATTGCATGGAAAAATATGAGCTCAGAGATGTTGCTTTTGGAAGGAAATTGTAATTGAAATTGGAGAGGCATTGAACTAAAAGAGCTATGGCAGACTAGGAAGGAACAGAAGTACTGAAACTTGGATTTGTTGAAGCAGTTTTCACTCCGTGAAAATAGAACTGTCCCAGAAACAGAGCTACTGTTTTGAACTGACTTCACAATGGATCCCTATAGTTTTTAGCTTGCCTGCATGAAAAGCCCTGTATTTTAAGGGATAGTTCTTATTCATGTTTCATTAAATTAATTAATTAGATGTTCAGTAGCTTACACTCTGCAACCTAAGAAATGCAGTTATTGAATACGCTCTCTTCTTGGTGTGGATTTCCACCTGAAAAGGCTTATGTTTGATCTTAACAGAATTGTATTAGGTTCAAATATTCCTCTTATGTTGTCTAAAGATTACACCTAAAATAGTAGGAATTGTGTATGGGTAATAAATCATGGATATAATTGAGACTTTTCCATTGAAATTACAGGCCAGGGCAATAGCCTATCTTGTACTTGTGACCCAGACAGAAAAATTACATATTGTCTACAAACTTCTAAAAAGGCTCCTTGATGAGTATGTAAACAGCATGTAGGCACTGATATGTCTTAAATCTTTCAGCTGATATTATGTTCAGGATAACAGAGCTTGTTGGAGGCAGGGTTTTGCAGTAACTCATATGAGTGGGCCAGAGTTTCTAAGAAGTCTTGTGGAGATCCTTGGCTGGGTCCAAAGGCTATCACAGAGGAAAACTTTACCTCTAGGGAACTTGTTGGTGTGATGCTGATAATAAGTGGCCTGAGGAAAAGGTTCAGGGTTAAGTGATAAAACTGAAAAATGAAACTGCTTCCTCCAAAATTGAGCTGAGAATACGCAGAGAGACAGGACTTGAGTAAGTTTCAGAATGATGTAAGTACCAAATACTAATAGCCTAAATACTTTCTGAATGTTGGGGCCTTTCTGAAGGCACTAGCCTGTGATGTCAAATTATACTTTGTTTTGCAGGCTTTGAAGTTTTGGTAATGATATACATGTGTTATCTTCATCCCCTCTTCTCCCCCACATCCATGGGGATCTCTTAAACTCTGTGTCTGAAGAGATTTTGAATGTTTGCCGCTGATTGGAAAAATTCTTGTACATTGAATAAGGACTCTCTATTTGCAGCTAGGCTCTTAAGGATTACTGAAATTATAGACAAACTATAATTATGGTACAAATACTAATTACTGGAAAAATGGAACAAGTTCTAATTTTAAGACTGCTAAATATTCAAAACTGTTAAATATTGTTTTTTCAAGTCTGAGCCTCAAATTAACTTCTTTTAATTTAAGCAGTGTTATGGAATTGATTATAATATTTTTGAACATTAAAACTGGTGAGTTTTAATAGTTCAAAATAATTTATATTTGGAAGCAGATAAAGACATTTGAATAGGGAGAATAACTACATTCTTTAAAGGGAGTACACTTGCCATAAAATACCCCTTAAGAGAGATGAAGTACCTTTTATTTTTAAAGAAACATTCTTGTACTAGAACAACTTCTAGTGACTGACCTTGGTATGGAGCCAGGCCTTGGTGAGCTCTGTGCATTTTGCACAGAATCTTTGCTGTTCTGTTTTCTGTCCCAAGCTTCTATAACCCATGGCATTGCTGGCTGTGAGCTGGAGCCTCAGCAGGTTGTTTTGAGGTGCAGGCAAGTCTTGCCCACTAATGCCTACACAAGACGAAATGTGTGGGTAAAGTAACACAAGGGACATTCTAGGCACTCAGTATCACAAACATTCAACCTGTTTGCTTCTCTTAAATTGTACTTCAATGCATTACTAAAGTTCTGTTTAAAATATTTGGGTTTTCATATTTGTGATTAAAAGAAGCAGTGTATGAAAATACAAAACCAACGTACTCGCTGCAACCCAGCAAATGGGACTTTATATCCCCAAACGCGGAATCAATTAGCCATAAATTGAGAGCTTATGGCATTTTCCAAATGTGATCTGTAGCATGAATTGGAATAAATACCCTGTGGATTAACAATTCAGTTGCCATAGAAACTTCTGAAACTGGAACTGAAACTCGCTGAAGAACACAGCTCTTGACATTTTGGTACCTCTAAGCCTTTATATATAATATCAGCTGTAACAATAGTTATGTGCGTGGTTTCTTTTTTCGGCCTCCTAACTCCCATGAACACTGGAAATGGGTTCTTCATGGTTAACTCTTCAGATGCTCTGGTTGTTCTTGCTGGTAGAGATCACTACATACAGGTGATCACTCCAACTCCTGATGTTGCAGGTAGAGAATAATAGGCTGAAATGATGTATTTAATATTTGCATCCAGGTGACTTTGGCAGTCACAGACAAATTTCAGGAATGTGCATGTACCTAGCAGTTATACTCCTATATATACTGTTCACTCTTTAAAAGCTATATATAGCTGCATTCACCAGCTTCCACAACCCAGCTCCTAGACTGGATCTAGAACAACCCTCTATACAATAACATTTAGCTGATTCAAAGGATAGTTGACAGCAGGTGGACCTTCCATTTCTAGTGTTTTAAATCTTGGTGTCGTCTCATTGCTCTCACCCCTGGGTTTGTTCAGCTCAGTGCATCTGCAAATCAGACATCTATAGCTTTTGAGAGATATTATAGTCTGCAGAGAAACATGTTGGTGAAGTTGCAGTCAGCTTTTATATCAAGTCCACATTCATAACCACCAGTTGGATCATGGTTAGGTGAATGAAAGGCTGCTCCACCACTCTCTGTTGTATGCTCTCTGTTGCCTGGTATTTGTCTTTAGAGCTGTTAGTCCAATACTTCTTGTGCTAAAATCACTTGAAATAGAGACCTTTGAAATGAATCACTGCAAGAGAAAATGTCAAATCCTTGTTCAACTGAAAGTGAAGGGATAAAAGACAAGGGTTTTAATCCAGGCTTTTAAATACACTAAAAATCAAGCAACAGACATCCTTAGCCATAACCTCATTCAAAGTTGTATTCAGCACTTTTGTCCTGGAGAAAGCTGAGACTTGGCATGACAAGAGACCACAAAAATCTTTAAATGATGGCAAGACAGCCAGGCCTATCTACTCCGGATAGCTTTTAAAGCCCCTATTAGATGAACAGAAATACATTGTTGACCTATTGGTTTGCTTACACTTTAAGTCTGGATACCTAGATATCTGGATGAGGCATCCATGAATTATGGAGGTCTCTGTGTAGTAGTTGCTAACTGAATCCCTCTTTAACTTTTAGCCTGCTTTTAACATTTATTTGCAAGTTCTCAGTGCTTTCTGCTTGAGCGAAATGTGACATATATATATACTCATTGCTATTGATCAATGCAGAGTCGTATTTGAAACAGTACTGTCTTGTGCACCCTGATTCTTCACCCAAACTGATTACTCCATTTTCAGCATTTTTACATCCTGTAAGATCTAGCATCTTGCTGCTATTTTAAATCTGTTCTTTTTGTAGGAGTGTTGTTTAGATGTTAACTATTTATAAGGGCCCTGCAATGTGCATTTTGGCTGTTCTTACCTCTTAGTGGAAACTGAGACTGGAGTATTATAAAAAAAAAACCTGGTGCATGCAGTCATGGGATTCATGCCAAAATAAAGAAGGGATTGGGGGCAGGGGGAGGTACGCGTAACGAGAATGGAAAAGGTCATGTTCTCAATAAGAAGTGGCTGCAACTTGGCATAAATTTGGAAATCACGTCTGTTTAATCTAGTGATGAATTTGGCGTAAAGTAGTTGCCACTTCTCTTCAATCTAGAACTTAGTTTTGCAGCCCTTCTGAGTATCATGTGGAATTTTGATCTTGATCCAATGTGTTTCCTATTTCTCTGAAGTTCGTGGATTAATAATGTTGGTTGGCTAAGTCAGAAGATTTGAAAATTTATTTGTGCATTTAAAGGGGCTGAAATCCTAAAGACTCCTAAAATGAATGCAGTTATAGCATAGTCTTTACAAAGGAGTAAAATAACAGTAATTTTAAAAGTCATTGAAGCTGTAGTTAATGGATATAGTGGACAGAGATATCAGTCTTTTGAGGCCGTAGGTCCATCTAGAACATGAATCCAAAAGAAAAAAAATGGGCTCTGATATATAAATAGTTGATGCTGTAGAGTCTTTGATTCTTTATGGAGTCTTGCAGAAGACATGCAGCTTGCAGGAGTGAGACATTGCATTTTGCTATTTTCATGGATCTGATAATCTGCATAGCAATAACACACAGTGAGCACTCCTGCTGCTGGAGTTAGCAAGTCCGGACTAGTTACTATTGTTGTGACATAGTGCTGCTGTATCAAAAGCAGAAGATTCAAAAACCTTTAATTGTCTGCAGTTGGGTTTTGTTTGTTTGTTTGTTTTAAGCTGTTCAATTGACAGCCCAGCTAGTTACCATGCCATTGAAGGGAATGTAATTCCTTAGTACCTGAAAGCTAGAGAATTGTTTCTAGAGTCTGTTTATGGTCGAATCTTTAGCAGTAGTGGAATCAGGGCTGGGGGAGGGTGTGGAGAATTATATAACTGCAAAACCAAATATAATTGGAGTGACATTTCATAAAATTATGAAATAGGCCAGTGGAAAACTAGAGATAAAGAATGGCAGGAAACGTACACAAAACCTGGTTCTGTGGAAGTCCCTTTCTACAGCCATCCTCTATTGACAACATGTAATGGGCCAGATCCTCAGTTGGTGTTAGTTATCCCTCAGCTGAGACACCAGAGCTGCACTGATTACTAGTTTAGGCTTTGACACAGCCTGGCTGACTTCCAGCTTGCACTTGGGCATCTGATAATACCTATATTGGTGTAGGACATAAACATATGCGTGGCAGAAACAGGAAAATACTACAACCTTTTCTTTTGCAAGAATAAAGGCTGGCAAACACCTTCAAAGGACCCCCAACAACCAAACAACCAACCCACCTGACAACCCCTGAATCCTACAATATTCTGTTAATATTTATCCATGCAAACTTTTGCTTATGAGACCATTCCTAGAAAGAGAAGACTGAAATCTTTGCAAGAAGTGCTTGCACCACTACTTATGCATGATTTTGTGTAGTGACAGTGATTTGAGTCATGCAGTGAGCCATAAATTGATACCATGTAGGATATGGGAATGAACATGGATGGTGGGTGATTGGTGTAAAACAGCCTTGAGATAACTGGCATAAAACCCTCAATTTACTCATGCTTTTAGGAGTTCAAACAATGACTAAGGAGCATAATTCTGAATTCAAAGTCTGGTCAAATATTTTTCTACCAAAAAAAGAGAAAAAAAGTAAATATTTGTTGAAGATTTCTGTTTTCCTGAGTAATTATGTGATTATTTTGCAAATTTTGTTAGAATCATGACTTTGTAGAAGAATACAGTTTAAAATCTGTATCAAAATGACTTTTGCAGATAGATTTTTACTCTATTTATGTTCCCAACATGGTTGGCTTTGCTTTCAGTAATGGTTCCTCTGAAATCAACAGGATCATTTATGGAATAATGAATATAGGGTCTAATTCTGAGACTTCAGTAAGAAAATGTTTCAAATGCTATAGCTAAACACAGGTGTGCAACATCATGTTGAGACAAGTGCTGCAGACATAAAGGGGTGTGGATCTGCTGTGATCATTGCATCCTCTATACTTAGTACAATTTATTATAACCTCTTTTGGTCCTGTCCATGCTTTTAACATAAATCACCTTGTAATAGTAACATTACAGACTTGCTGGTACTTTGTCTTAGGATGTTGCTTCTCAAATTTAAGAATTTGCCTTATTTTCTCTAAAGCTGAATATTAAGGAGCACAGATGTGTGTCTTTACCTGGTCGTAAAATATCTGTGCCCAAGAGTGATGTAAAAGTTCTAAGAAAAATCTTTCTTACCTGCTTCATTGAGATTCCCTGAATGTCATCTGTTAACAACTTTTTGCAGCTATGAATAGGAAGCCTGAAAACAGAGTCCTGTGCTCAACTGCAGAGGCAAAAATTATTTCACAAGAGACGCTGCGAAAAAATTGGCCTTTCTTGCACAAGTAGGTGTAAGTTTACCAGAAGAGTTGATATGGGTGACTAAAAAGTCCATAGGCTTCCTATAGTGCTACCTAATATACACAAATTTGTAGTCTCAGAACACTTTTACAGTCATGTTGTTGCATTGCTCCAGCATCTTAAAAGTGTATTGGTCCAGCTCTGCTTACGGTTTTGCAATGTCATCCTTCTTTGCATGATCTTGGACAAGTGTGGCCAACTGTGTAGGATGATACATATGTTGCCTAGTAACAGCAATGCACGAAACAACTATCAGAATATTCTCCATAGGGAATACTTGCTTAAGGCCTACCAGATTCAGGGAACACTTAAAATGCATATTTTAAAAATACGTGACTACATTAACATGCTTACTCCTACCTTAATGTCTAATGTGAGGTAATAGTGAGATGCTGACTAACAAAGATTGGCCTGAGTATCTACAATATGCCCCTCAGACTGGCTCAGTGCCACTAGTCACTACATCATGATCTATAATAAGGGTAAAAATGATGGCCATTTTTGATTTTACCTTTTATTTACAAAAGATGTTCAGTCAGCGCTATGGATGTGGATGTTTCACCGCTGTCTTCTAGAAATCACACACTGCAATAGATGCAAACTTTTCTTCCCTTTTGTAATGTTTCTATGCCTGTTATATGTGTTTCTGAGCATTTCAAACATTGAAAAATGGTTCAAGAGTAAAATCCTAAATATAAAGCAACTTAGATAATCAGGTTCCTTTTGTCTAGTAAGCCGTGATAATCACCATGTACTCAAAATCTATCTCTCAGGAAGAAAATTGACTTAAACGTTTTGCCTTCACTGAGTTATTAAGACCTGGCAAGTCATGTGTAATTGCACTTTGGGTAAAGCTTAAAAGTTGAGCATGCTGATTACTTTATTTTAAAGAAAAATGCAAACCAAATGAGAGCCTTTTATTGGTATGATGAAGACATAACTGATAATTCAAAAGCTTAAGTAGGAAGTTTGAAGGGTAAATGATGACTAGACAAGGTCACCATATTAAAAAAACCACACCACAACTATAACACTACACTGTGCATGGGGTTATGGAGTCAGTAATGTTTTCTAATCTAATGCTCTTATCAGAACTGAATTTCTCCTGTTTGTAGCCATTCCATATCCTTCAGGGGGAATTATGAAGGTGGATTCTCTGAAATAAGCCAGAACTTGGTTTCTATCTTGTTCATGCAGCTGAATTTACCCCTGATAACAAAAAACCCACGGTTGCTTTTCAGCTATCTGTTGGGCTTCCTAGGAATTGCTATTACAAATATAATGAACTGAACATGGCTTTCTCAGCAAGGCTCTGAAATCTGATGCAATTTGCATAATGAAATATGCTTGGGGTTCATGGTTTTAGCTAAAGTTAGCATAGTGAAATATCTCACAAAGGAAAAGCAATGTAGGTGGCTCAGATTAAAGCACACAGAGATAGTTGTGGTAAATGGAAGTTGGCAAATTTAAGCTAGAAATGATAGGTGAACTGTTAATGCTGTGGATAAGTGAATAATTGCAAAATGTGCCTAGAATGCAGTGGGCTTCATGTAGTTTGACATCCTTCTATCAAGACTGGCTTTCACTCTAAAGTTTTCCAATAGTTAGTTATTGTCTTCCTTCTTACAGGAAGTGCATATCCTTGAGTTCCAGTCATGGAACACTGACCCCTGGAAAACAGTGGTACTATCAACATTAAGGGAGTGGAGAAGGTGAATCCTAGAAAGATTAAATATTGGGTCATGGTATACCAAAGCAATGTTGTGACTTGGCTCTGGTAATTTTTTTATTTACCTAAGTTGATGTTAGCCATGGAAAACTGTGCATTAGTCTTCCCATTCTGCTGTGTTGTTTGTCTCTGGCTGCCTGGCCTGTGACCACCTGCAGATATAGATGTTCTGCAGTTTGAAGCAGAGGAACTTAGTACACCTTTGGGGGATTGTTTCGTGTTCTTGTGTGACTTACATGTACTCTGTGAGTCTTGGCTGCCAGCTGTCAATAGTGGTTTTTAACCAAAACACAGATCAGAGGCATCAGAGTCCTAAAATGAGGAATGTCATGGCCTGATGTAAACCCTTGCATAGGGGGGAAGCTGTCTAGGCAAGGCAAACTCAGTGCCAACCTCAGACTGCACTGTAGTTGCATTTAGATGTACATTGTGGAGAATGCAGTATGTTAAAGTAAGAGTTTTCCTTTTTCTGGCTCCAGTGGGAGCAGGCTCTCAGGCCTCTGAGAAGGATGTTGAACTGACTTCTAGCTTTCTTAAGCAGTGGATTCTGACTCTCAACCTCATTCAGGCCTTTTTGACAAGTCCAGCATGTTGAAACAGGAGATTACATTTAGGCTACTGGAAGTTAGACTTCCTCTGTTGTCACCATGTTTTGACCACCATGAATTCTGTCCTGCGTGGAGCACAAATCCACTTCTGTCTTGTCTTCTCTGAAGCAAGATTACCATTGTTTCACCCTACAGTGAAGAACCTGGCTCTTTTAAATACCGGATGATAACACGGACTGTTTCCCTTACCCTTACTTTCAGCATGTTTAGCATTGTGTGCCATTCCCTACACGCTGTACACATGGATTTATTAATGTACCGAAGATGCTAAATTTACTTGGGGAACTATTTTCAGCCCAGGTCACAGTGCTGCTTTGATTTGCTGATGGGCTTCTGTATTTCTTTGCCAACATTCCTGCATGCTTCTGGTTCTTATTTATTTATTTTTCTAATGCCAGTTTCCTCTCATTAATTACTCTAAACCTACACAAATGTGATTTTCTCATATTACAAGGAATCTCTTACAGGGCATGGACCTTATGTTACTTCCTGAATATTATAATATCTTAATTAGGGTATGTATGAAATGGCAAAATATTTGATTAGGTCACTTACTATTTCTGTCTACTGCAAACTAGTATCTGCAAGCTTAACCCTAGAGGCTGATTCTGGCTAATCACATAGTGCATAAATCATGAGTGGCCTTGAAGTAAGCAGCTTTGTAATGCCTCAGTCTCTCAGTCTCTCCTGGGACTCTTCCCCAGAGGACAATTCAACACCTGGTTATTGATTATGAAAAGACAGATGTATATAAGGTAGATACAATTGTCTCCCTCTTACTGAGCATAAAATGAGCTGGCTAGCTCTGATTTTGGAGAACCTGGTCTGGGACTAAAATAAGATTGGGCTTTTTTAGCATTAGGTGACTGAAATACATAAAGCACTCCCTGCAGCAGAAATACATGTCAGTTATAATTAAGCATCATCTATATGTGTGTGGGGGAAGAGGACTGAAGCGGGTGATTTAAGAGCAAATTCCTCCTACACTGCATCTCCTTGTGAGAACAGGAGTGAGCCTTTCTGCACTGCAGTACTTTTTACATCTCTTCTGTTCCTGAGAACCCAAAAAGTGGTCAGAAAACAAGTGAATGCCTAAAAGAAGAGGGATTATAGGGAAGGAATCTAAAGCATATTTATCATGCTCAGTATATCTGTGTCAGTCTGTAAAGTTTGGGACAACTGTGTGTTGGGAGGATGGTCATTGGAATTTCAGGATCCAGCCCTTGTTGAAGAGGAAAGTGATTTTTCATGCCAAATTACATTTTCTGGTCATTACTCATTCAATCCTGTTGGAAGTTCATGCAAGCAAGTTTGGGAGTACAACTCAGTTACTTTAAAATGCCGGAAGAGCAGTTACTTTTAGAGGGCTGAAAGAGGAATATTGGGAGACGGATCAATCTAATTGCCTGCATAAGGCCTTCAGCACTGCTTTGGGTGGTACCTGCTGAGCTCTGTGCACAGCTATTGAGTATGCTCAGTACAGCTTGCAGGAACAGAGAATAATCACTTTCAGCAAATTTACTCAGGAGGAGCCTGTCTGCCAAGTGGAGCCACCTCCCTCCTTGGTTGTGTTTATAAAAACATTGTTTAAATGGGGAAAACAAGAGAAGAGCAAACAGATTCCTCGACCCACCCAGCACTTCTCTCTGCAGCACAGCCACTCCTCCTGTGTGGGATCCATCACATGACAGGGAAATGCTTCTGGAAACTGTTATTTTAAAATATTGGCAGCACATCTTCGGGTGGGACTGCTCTATCTCGTATCTTCTTACACTTTCCTACCAGCTACTTCTCCTGTTTTATTTGTTGCTGTGGCTGTATCAGCTGTAACAACATAATTCTTGCTAGTCCTCTGTGTGACTTTTTCATATGCTTTAAATGAGGGTTGTTCTGTGGATGATGTGCCAAAGACCAGTCACCAAATTGGACACTTGTGTGTCTCTGGAACCCCAGTGAGGAAAGAGAAATCTCGAAATGGCACAGATGGCTTTTGACACTGTATTAATGCACCTGCATAGGCCAGAGTGTGCTCAGATGCATAGAGAGGCAGTGCTACTCCAAACTCAGATTATCTGTGCAAGGCATGATAAATGTCCCTGCATGTTCTTGCTCCCTGGTGCAGTAGCCTGAACTTCAGTCTGAATGCAGGTTCCTGCTGTGCATTTTACAGCAGCTTGCACTTAACTCTGAGCCTGGCTTCAGGAGGTCCTGCCTTACAATATCCTTTCCATTCACTAGACAGCAACCTCCCGCCCTTTTGTTGTTTGGGACAGTTGTGCGTGGGGAGTGCAAAGAAGTGATAAAGCATATGTAAGCCCTCACATTGTTTTTCCACTGACTTGCTGTTTTGAATAGTAGCTAATGATATTTGCAAAGCTTCTTGCTGTTACGCAGGTTTGTTCCATTCCAGTGAGGGACACCCTTTGCTTCTTGCTGGGTGTTCAGAAACAATAGACCAGTCACAAAAGGATTTTGCTTTAGCAGTTGTTTCTGTTGGCTGGGCTAGTGCTGATAACATCTCCTCCCGCTGTGTACAAAGAGTGCTTGGGCTGAGGGCTTTCATGTCTTGTATGGTCAAGGTTTTGTTTTAAGGGGTGTAGTAGTTTATTTTTGGAAGGAACTCTGAGGAGCGGCCACATAGCATTGAACTCTCCTATCCTGTTTATCACCTCCAAGTCCAGCCCTTCTCCCAAAATGGGCTTTCAAGATGCAGCACTGTGCTGAACTACAAGGTAAGATTTGGCAGTGAGTTTTCTGCTTTTGGCAAAGTATTAGTTGGCACAGGAGTTTGAAAATTGCTTGGGGATAAACTACTTAGTCTAATTCACACCTAGAATAATCTCACACACAAGTGGAGTTCCTTTACAAGTGAATTTGTTCTCTTTTCTCCATATGTTATCTTAAATCTGCTGGAACACAACTGCCATAGCCACCATGGAAAGGCTGATTACATCAACAAGGGCTAATACAAGCCTTAGCTGAAAATACTATTTAAAAAGTCAAATTCCTGAATTTTCTGAACTTATGTATCTTGTCCTGTCCTGTTTTTCTTGTGCGCTTGAAAGAGTTCTGCACAGGGCCTCTTCTGCATTGCAGGCAATGTGTGAGAAGAAAGTAGAGGAAAAATTATTACTTAAGAGACTTACCTAAGATGGATGGAAACCAGCAATTCTAATTTGCAGAGTCTTGGAGTTCTGAATAATCTAATTTAGCTGTCTGAGAAGGATAATTCTGCTAGACTTCCAGTTGAGTGTTCCAGAAGCATGACTAGACTGCTGCAGAAGGAACTCTGATGTGCCTAAATACATTACTTGTATAGTTGCTTGACTGAATGCTGATAAGCAAAGCTGCAGCAGCCCATGTGCTTAGATCTGTTGACTTTAATGAGACATGAGGCCCTTCTTCTCAAGTGCCCTTCTTGAATTGGTGTCTGACTATTCCAGTACTTCCAAGGCAGTTGTATCCAAGTCAGGACTACTAAGAAAACGCAAACTGAGCAAAGCCTCACAACCAGAGTTGGTTAAAGGGATGTGCTGAATGTTCATATTTAAGTGATGGGCATGAGACAAGGAGTACAGAAGATTGTATTGTGTTCCCTGTTGCTTAAATGCATCTTTAAAAACATTACCAAAATCCTCTATCACTTTGACTGATTAATAATAGTAGGGCAAGCCTTTTTGTTTAGAGTGTCATCCAGCCTAAGGTAACACGGTTCCTCTTTGTATGGGATGCTACAAATGCTTATGTACAGGGTTTGAAATGGATTTTCCAATTTTAGAAGAAAACCATGAATTTAAATAATGTTCTGCTTCCTTTCTGCAGAAGATGTTGGCATATGCATCTCAAGTGGTAGTTGAGCAAAGAGCTCTGTGCCAGCCCCTGTAACAGTGAGCAGATTAGCAAGGTCCTGAATTAATTGGAACCACCAGCTTCCTGGAAGACTTGCATCATACAAGATTTGTTTTTTCAAATGTAATTAAGCACTGAATGCAGATGGAAGTAGGGTTGGAGACAATGTTAGGGGTGCAGAGAACACACTGATTTCTCACATTTTTGTGGCAAACTGTGCTAAACTTGTCCAAGGAAAATTTGTCAGTTCATATCTTGTTCTAAAAGTTATATAGAAGACTGGCTGACCCGTTATTCAAGAAGCTGGGAACAGAGAAACTGTTGCTGTCCAGGCCTTGCTAGCTTTCCCAGCTGTATTTCCTATAGCAGGAGCTGAGGAAGGAACAGCTGCAATTGTCTGATGCTACAAAAGGATTCCCTCTCACAGGAGAAGTCCCCTGCTGAGTGGATTCACTAGGTTTTCAGCCTGCTTAGTGCGGAGTGTCACACATAGGGCAGCTTTAACAGCTACAGAATTCAGTCTTTCAAAGATAAGGGTAGATACAGAACAGATGATTTCTGAGAAATGGTATTAGGATTCTTTTCTGATGTCCCCTTCTCATGGATTTCAGTACATATTCTTGTGTGTTCTGTTAGGCACTGTATATGTGACTTGCAGTTCTCTCAAGTTAACCCCTAACTGTGAGACTTCTGTGTCTTGTAAATAGTAGTGTCTCTGACAGTAATTCTCTACTATCCTCCAGTAAGGATTTATCCTCCTGAGCACTGCATGAATCTGTAACCTCTTCCTGAAGTTTTTCATCTAAATGCAAATAATCTCATTCCATAACCTAAAGTACTGCCTTTGCCTTCTCTAGATCCTGTGTGACTGTCTTACTCCTAACAGTGATGCAAGTAGCTATCCACATGCACTACTTACTATACTACTTATTATGCTACTAAGGTATTTCACCTTAGTCTCTCCTTCCATCAATCTTAGTGATCTCTTCTTTATTAAAAACAAATAATATTGACTGGGTCTGTCTCACAAAGAAGTAGAAAGACTTGTGGCAGAAACTAAACGCAGAAGCAGTTGCTGTTTCTTCAAGAGGTCAATTTGACTTGATAGAAGTGAGAAGCCTCTAGCAGTACCCCTACGTCCTTGCTCTTTGGGTGCAGATCTTTGGGCTTAGAAATGTTTAGCAGTGGCTTGATACTAGGTTAGCAACAAGTGTAATAAAAATAGGATATTTATGTATATTGGAAGATGCTTTAACAAGACGAGGGATTCTAGAAGACTGGTCACAACTACTGAAATGTATTGTGCCAAGTGTTTTGATTTTAGTGTGTGTTTTGAACAAGGAACACTTTAATGAATGTTTGAATACGCACCATGTAGATAGAAATGATCATCAATTTTCTGTTCCTTTTAATGAAATACTGTGGCATCTCTCCCAGCCGATACTGCAGGACTATCCTTTTCCTGCTGAAGGTTGTCTTGTTCCTTGAACAGCATTTACTTAAGCATAGAAAGTTCTTTCATGTTTCCGGAGAATTTGATTGGAAAGCAGTAGTAAAACCTCAATGCAAACCACAAAATTATTGTGGTAGTAAACTGTAATATGATGCTCACACATTTTCTGGTATTTGATTCCTGTAAGCTTTTGTTATGAAACACTTAGTAATGCAGATCAATCCATGCTAGTGACAGCACATGTGGCTACAGAAAGCGCACAGTGGATGGAGTCCTGATGACAACACTAGCAGTTACTTGAAACTGTACTGGCCTTGCACAATGTTTCTGGTGGCTTCATTTGAGAGATGCTGTGCCAGGCCAGGTCCAACGTGAAGGTCATTAGGACAGTAATTTTTATCCCATTCTGCTTCCTGTGAACTATGGAAGAGAAATGAGCATGGGACAAAGGGACTTGCCTATAACTAAAATGTGACAACAGGGAAATACAGTACATGGTGGTGGGAGGTATGCAGTGAATCACCATTCTTGCTAGCTAATCCTCAAGATCCTTCATGAGTGGAAGGGAGCAGATGGTATTGCTACAAAAACACTGCCCCATTCCCAGAGCCAGGCAGCTGAAGCAGAATGAGGCAACGTTTGGCTAACTCTGCTGCAGGAGCACATATCAACAGTACAGGCAAGCTCCCAGCACACCCATTTGAAAGGCAGGCAGGTATCGCTTTTGCAGCCTTTATTTTGAGCCGTGTCTGTGCTAGCAATAGAGAAAGCCTTGTTTCTCTTTTAAAATAGCCCAGCTAGGACTCCACGAGTTGTTATCACCAGGGTATCTAACATAATTTTCATATCAGTGTTGCTAAAGGCAACACAGGACAAATTGCCTGTGGTTTGAACTCTTATCATTGTTGAGCAGACCCAGGGTCATCTTTGCTGCAGAAAGCCATTCTCTGCAGCCTCCTGGGACACACTGCAATAGGAAGGCATTTGGTCTCTGGAATTCCCATAAAAGAGATTTGGCTGACACCTCTTCGTCAATGCTAGCAGTCTCATGCTGCAGTGATTTAGTGCATTGAAACCTTCAGATGATTTTAAGCTGAGATTGGATGTATTCATTGGCAAAATTATATAAACTGTAGTGGAAAAAATCATGGCATCTATGCTATGAGTTTAATTACTGCTGAAGTTGCTTATGTGTGGACTGATTCCTAGAGGATCTATAAATAGTACAGCTCTCAATGGGATAGAGCTGATTAGAGTCCCTAGGATTTGCTTGGTTTTGTCTGGAAGACACTAGGCTGTGACATTTCTGTTGGAGAGGAGGTCTCTGGCACCTGTGTTGGCTGGAGCACTAGAAGCTGAGACATTCAGTAGACCCTTGAGCAGCTGCAAGAAGCATTCACTAAGAGGAAAACCCTGAATTTGCCAGACCATCCACTTGGATGCACTTGAACCTCTACTGTGCAGCCTCCCCTCCACAACTGATGCTGCATTATCAACATCCCACCAGTGATGCACTGACTTGGGAGACAATTTTCCTTCCAGTGCTGGTTCTGACACAGATTGTGAAAGTTCATTCAAGTCCTACTGCTCTCATTCAGGTTGGGAAATTCACATGAACATTTAACAAATACAAGTGTGTGCATAACCAGCAGTTGGAGGGTAAGATTTTTGTTAGATGCTGTGCTAAGTGTGGATCAGCACAAAGCAAATAGATTTGTCCTCCATCTGCCCTTGGTTGCAATTACTTGTAAAGGAAGTTTGTGCTTATTGTGAGAAGCTATGTGCAAGATACGACAGCTAAAAACAATTACTCTTTTACCTGTACAGTCCAGTCTTTAGGTGGTATTTGGAATATAAAACTATTGCATAACAGCCCCCTTTCCCACTCCTATTATATTTGACAGACTTACAGTCTTCATGTAGTAATTATCTGAGTGAAAGCAAGATATGCATCTGGGAGATAAGGGGGTGTGGTAATATGCTGGATGACTTTGCCTTTGATATATGACTTTAACATTAATTTCAAACATGAGTAGATGAAAATAGGTTTTTACTGATTTTCCTAGATTTTTCTCAGCATTTACCATAGATCCAAAGATGGTTCTCTGAGACATACATTCTATTTTGTGATCAAATGGCACCTCTGGGGAAACCTCAAGATTCTCCTTATGCTACAGCTTTATGTAGAGTGACCTGAAGGCTGTGACAAGGAAATACTGCACTCTGACACCACCAGCCAGGGCTCTTGATGCCAGGAGAAATTAATTCCTGAGGTATGTTTTAGCAGCTACCTTGAAACAGAATCTCTCAACAGAATACTGTGTGAGATGAAGCTCTAGCCATAGAGGGGTGCAGGGAAGAAAAAAGTGTCCACCCAATTTTTACAAAGGAGAAATAAATTTCAACCAGCACTATGCAGAGGCAGGAGTTGAATCAGAGAAGGCCTTTTCTATTGTCACCCAGAAGGCAGTGACAGATCAGCTTCATTTCCCCATTCCATGTTAGCTGTGCTGAACCCATCCTTGGTTTGTTTTATGGCTATCTAGTTACATACTCAGGGGAACCAGAATATCATTGAGCTCCAACTAAGTAATTCTTGTCAGGAAAATGAAAGAAATGAAAGAAGTTGCTGAAAATGTCTCCGCTAATGTTAGAGTTGGAAAAAAGACAGCCAACGTTTGAATGAATCCTCATCCCTGATATATTTAAATTGAAATCCATGGAACTTAAAAACTGTTTTCAAAAATGCTGCATACTGCAGACACTCAGCATTTGTGAGGGAAAAAGTACAGACACAAGAAAATTCAAATTGGGCACCTGCAGTTAGCAATCACTCAAAACGATTTTCACTCTATTTGCTGCTCTTGTCTCTAGCCTTGCAGCTTTTCCTTACATAGTACAGCTCTGTTCTGAACTACCATGCTACTGCATTCCTAATGTCATGTAAAAAATGCTACAGGACATGTTTCTACCTCACCGGATTTAATTTATTTGACATTTATGTCACTGAGATACTTGATTAGTGCATTCAGGGTGTCAGATTTCTATAAACATCTTCCATTTTAATTGTGGAAATCTGCGAGTGTTGTAAAAGACTTCAGTCACCAACACTGATTTTCAGAAAACACAGCCATTGAATTACCCTGATACACAGTTTTTGAGAAAGAGAGGCCAATATGTGTAATGCTTTTTGCAAAATAAAGCTGTAATCACATTTGGTTACAGTTTGCATTCCGCCTGCATATGCTGGCCTGCAGCTCAGACAAACCAGAGCCTTCATGTCTTGAGGTTCATGATAAGAGGTCTTAATACACAACTATTTTATTAGTGGACAATTCCATTTTATTTATATTTTCAGGGGAAATTATCTCTAGTGTATAAATATGATGATGTGCAGGGAATTTGGTTTAAAAATATGCTTTTTAGGAAATAGAGCAGCAATACTTTCAGAACTAATCATAATTTTCTGATGTACTGATGAGCATTAAAAGATTAGGAGAGAGCAGAAATATAAATTATTACTGTAGTCCGATATGTTGCTAGAAACATTAAATAATAATATTAATAGTAATAATATAACATAATATATTAAATGATACTGTCAGCATGCTGCTGACATAACACTTCACATTAAATGTACTTCTGCTAGTGACAGCCCCACCTTTTCATGGCTTAGTAGCTTTGGATAAACACACATTCTGCAACTATATCCTGACCTTTTCATGAAGTAATAGAACTGGTTTGCCAAGACTCTTCACGTGGTTTAGATGGCTTTAGTTTCCTTGTCTCTGTAAGGGATAGACCAAGAAAGTGACATTTGAATTTTGTAAGCTTTTGTTGAGATTTGGGTCAGGATTTGTGGACATTATGAACCGTGATGTTAGCTGCTTTTTGGTCCCAATAAAATGCTCTCAAATGATCCCTGGATTTTTTAGGCTACACTTGGAAAAAGCATTAGCCATGTCCAAACTTCTGTCTGACACAAACTCAAAATAGCTGAGGGAGGTGGATTGCTTAAGAAGTTTTGGTCTTGTTCCAGCTTGTCTATGAACCTTGCACAGCATTTGTGAAGTGCTCAGCATCAGTTTGGACACACCAAGTGGAAGAGGGATCCTCTGTGTTCCCCTACCTTCCTGCTCTGTCCCCTGGATATGGGAGAGGTGCCTGTGGCTTGGCACCCTCCTGTGGAGCTCCTGCTCCCTCCTATCCGCAACAGGCCAATGCAATGATCTGTAGCTCATCCCCCACGTTAAAAGTGCTGAAGTTAGGCTTGGTCGTTAAGTAACAACACCAGATACCCAAGGGTCCTTCCAACCAGGTCACTAATGGTTAGACACTTTCTCTTCTTTGGTTCAGTTTGTTGTTGGGTTTTTCGTCAGTAACCTTGTGCAGTGTATACATTTCAAGTACAGTGAGCTTCTTTGAGTTTTCTCTTTGAACAGTAGCACTCTACTCAGTCTCTAAACAGTCACCTTCCCAAGTCAGATACATGCCCAGAATCTTTCTCTTGCAAAGAAAGACCTGGTTCTGTATATTAGAATAAATAAGATTGAGAGAAGTAAATGAGCCACTGTGTGGCTTCTAAAACTAATGTTTTATGTTTGGATACTTGCCCTCTACACATGTAACTAAGGAAGGTGTGAAATTTCTCTTTGCTTTCCTAGAAATTTAAGGAAATTAGTGAATAGTTTTGCGTTTGGGTTTTTTTGCCCTCCTCTTTCTCTGCTGATATACAGAGAAATCTAATAAATCTAGTAAGTTTTCAAGATCTCCAATAATTGAATGGTCTTTGCAAGTGCTCCCTCCTTTCAATTACTCCCAGATGCCAGTGAAATCCATGGGCTCTGTCAGGACCTAAACAGGATGGGATGCAGGCTTGCAAATTTGTTCTAGGATAATGCTTATTTGGAACATTAATTTTAGACTCCTCAGTTTGTTCCTTGTCTGAACATGTTCATGTCTTACTCAAGAGTTGTTATTCTCTATAGTTACGTTACTAATAAGTTAAATGGCATATTCAGATATTTGTGTCAGAGGGTCAGAGAAGGTAAATCCACTGGGAATGATGGAGTGTTTCTGTCAAAGGCTTAGGAAACTGACAGTACCAGAAGCTTGTCTGTTTTTTCTCAACTGTATCAGTTAATTTAGGAAGAACTTTTACTTTTGCCTACAAAATTTGCCCTAAAATATTTTACGAGTAAAATAGCAAAACAAGTAGTTATGACTCAGTAAGGACTACCAAAACATGGTACAGGTGAGCAGTTTAAGCAGGGATACAAAGTTGTCTGTTATATCAGATTGATTTGTGTGCACTTTGTTTCTGAGCAATATACTAATAAACTTGGCCTTTCACCAATGTTCCAGTGAAAGTTCTTAATAGGAACATGGGCGTTCAGTATTTTTTCCAAGTGGAAAAAGACCCAACAAGCTTGTTAATATAAGCTTGTAATATAAGCTGTACAATTAAAACCAAACCAAAAATCACATTTCATTTTTAAAAATACCAGCTTTGGTACTTACAACAAAGCCAAAGGAGCAGTTTCTGTTTCATTGCTTCCACTTCATTCACTATTTAATGCAATACCTGATTTTCTGTGCCTTTGCTTTATTTCACTAACATTTATCTCCTTATTTGTCTGCATTTTTCCATTTAGACACCTTCTCATGTAAAATCTTCTGCCAAACTTCAACTACCCCCTGACTACCTTCCAAAACCCCTTTCAAGGCCTGTCCTTGCTGCACTGCCTACAAATCACTGTCACCTGGCAGTCTTGAGGCTGGAGGCCATCTGTGACCATGGTGACTGCTGATTTATGTGAGCACACCCATCTTCATTGTTATTCATGCCACCTACATTTTTCCCTTAGTCATTCAATTTCTTGTCTTGGGAACATGGAGTGCAAGGACTCTGGGGTGGGAACTGCTTAAAATAATGAATATAAGGTGCAAAATAGATTAGGAACTTTGTAAAAAATACGTCAGGAAATAATAATAAGTTTGAAGTGCATATTTGTCAAAACAAGATTGTATCAAATTAATTATGGAGGAGGATGTGTCTACCAAAATACGTAGGCCAGAATCACTGATCCAGCCAAAGACTGGAAGGGTTTTGGTGACTTAAATATCTCATAAACTTCAGGCCTCAACATGCTGCCATCTAACTCAGAGTAACCTCAAATCTTTTCTGAATTTTTGTGTCTTTTACACCTTTCAGGGTGCACCAGAGCTCTGACATTTTTGGGACATGTCCTCTTTCATATGGCTAAACCCCCAGCACTGGTGGCAGAGACTGGGGTGTGGTACGACAGAGAATTTTCTGGTAGATCTATTCCATGTGGGACTCCTCTGCCCCAGAGACTTCTCAAGGGACACATTGGGAAAGCTTTTTGGCTGCCATGTGTCTCTGGAAAGAGACCAAATGTTTACCCTTTTATAAAACCACATTAAGGCAATATAGGAAAATATGTAAGTTGAAAACATATAAAAGAAGAAGATTTCTTTGTGTGCAAAGTTTGTGCAAAAAATCAGAATAGACATTGTTTGGGAAAACCTGTGTCAAGTAAGCATAAAATTAATGTAGTGGTAGTTCAGACATTTTAGAAGAACATGCTATATTTGAGAACAGGGGCCCAATCCTGACTGTGCTGAAGCAATAGTAGTGCTGAAGTAGTTACAACAGAACTCGTGTAAGTGAAGCTAATTTCTTTTCCATAATCATGGATGATATGTAATCTCTACATTGCTCCTATCCTGCCTCTCTACATTTTCACATGCCCTAGCAACAATACAAGATGACCTAGGAGAAAGCTGGCTTATCTGTGCACAGAGCTGTGCTGCAGAATCAGCACAGCCTTTTTGATTTACTTTTCAAGATCTTCTGCATGGTTTCTGTCTTGATTTTCTTGTCAACTTGATTTAGTGCAAATCTCTGGGGATGCACTGTGCATTATATGAAACGTGTTACTGTTGTTGAAGCAGACTCAAGCAAAGAGCTTCTGTTTGTGGAACTGTTTTATGTTACATACATTAATAATGTCAAACTTCTGAAGAAAAATCTCTTGTAGCAATCTAAAGCTGACTTTGTAGAGCACTCTCTTCACTCTTCCCTGTAGTCTTAATTTTTCTCTATTCCTTGCTTCCCTTGATGAACTGTTTTTGCTTTGAGACTTAGCTGATTAATAGCTTCATGTCAGTGCTCTAATTTGAGCCTGATTTGCTAGCAAGGTGCTGAGCACATTCATTGAGTCAGTGGGAGTGGCTGGTATTCAGCACTTTTGCAAACCAGGACACTTACTTTAATGCCTCAGTATGGGTTCAGGAGCCTGACCTAAGCTTCTATTTTTATTAACCAGAGTAATGATATCCAAATATATTAAGTGGTGTGTTCTCTGAATAACTGAAGCTAGTATTTTTAAAGAAACATGAAGTCACTTAGCCAATTTTTAATGGGAGTTGAGTGTCCAGTGCCCTGAGTGTTTCTGAAAATCCTGACCTGTCCCTTTTGTTCAGCAGAGCTCTGGGCCAGGAGGTATTTCTTTCTTCTGTGTATTGGCTTTGCTAGAGACGTACTTGGTTCTCCTGCTTGCTGGAAAGGACCATGCCAGTGCAACTGGGGTATGGTGAATGCCCTAAAATGTGGGGACAGTCAAGATGCACAGATTATTGTAACTTTGATTTCAATACATGAGCATACAGAATGTGTTTGGGGCTCTAAAGGGAGAACAAGGAAGTAACAACAAGTCTCCATGTTAAGCATTTCTCCAAAAGGTTCTATGTGTCTTTGGTCCTACTGAATCTCTCGTTGCATAAACTGACTCAGTGAACATGTCAGATCCTGAAACTTATCAGGCTTTTGCAGGTGGTATTTGAAGTGAGCTGCAAAACAAGACAGCCTTTGATAGGTGTATGAATTTGTATAAATGTATGAGGAATTGTTCACATAAATCCCTGTGCTGCCACAGTGATTTATCACATGTGCAAAGCTCAGGACATCAAAATGGAACTGTAGCTGTGCTGCCTAACAGCTGGACCTGGAATGAATTAATGCACTATCATAATTCAGTAAAGGAGCTCTGCTCGTGTCACAGAATCAGGGAGCAGCATATGAGTGTTTTGTCAGCCTAGCAGTGATCTGAGAATATATTTACACAAGTATGTAGTATATATTGCTCTTCTATTCATTGTCCTCTGCATTAAGACGTTGCTTCTGTGGCATCATACTCAGATTTAACCAAAGGAGCCAAAGAGGTAAAAACATACAGCTAATTGAAAATGTTAATAGAAAAAAACCCTAGGAAATGGCTATTACTTTGACCATTTCCTTTGACTTTTATATTCTTCCCTATCTGAATTGATCAATGCACATGGTCAGATGAATGACAGTCTCCTTCTTAGCTAAGCATTAGGAAAGCTGCACATGGTGGATGAAATACACTCAAACTCAAACTGAATGCCTCAAATCCTAGAACTGGATAGCCTCATCCTTCTTATCACAGCCAGTAGCAGAGATGGTGAAGTGGTGAAGGCTGTGATGTATTGAGAACCTTACCTGTAATATATATTACTCATAGACATTGCTGTATAGAGATTTTTTAGCATAAAAAATGTGAAAACCCAAGTTATGTGAAAGCTTGCTTTCTTGTTTCAGGTTTGTTGATGTTTTGCTCCTTTAAGAAGGCAGCCTGCTTCAGAGAGGTTTATGATTCCATCTCTCCTGAGACCCATCAGTGCATTGGATGAGTGTCCGAATGGTGCCATGTGTGCCCATGACAGAGAAAATTGTGGAATCAGCAGGAAATTACCCCGTGTTTTGTACTTGGTCCAGTCAAACATAGATCATAGTTGGATCTCCATAGAAGAAGAGGTATTTCAAGAATATTTCCTTTTGTTTTGAGGAAGCCCAGAGTCTGGCCAGCAGCATTCAGTGGTCCCTAGAGTAGAAGCCTTAGGATTGATTGCTGCTTTACAGTTCCTATGTTTTTTTCTCTAGACTTGAGGTGGCTGTGTGGGTTGGTAGTGCCATAGAGCTGGGCTGCACTGCACTATTAGCAGCATGGCAAATAAACCCAGCAGATGTGATATCTCATCTTTTCCTTCTTTCATATGCACAGATAAAAATGACATCTGCCAAGAAATGAAAAAGGAGCATGGCAGGAAGAAAAACACCATGGTCAAGACAACTTGAAGACTCCTGATCCCCAGCGTTTGGCCTAGGCTAATGTATTCTTTTGTCCCGTATTTTCCTCGTAGGGCTGCTGGCATCTTGAGCAACTTCAGATCCTTCTAGCCTAACCCTGGAGAAAGGGCCACGACTCAAGTCTCTACACAAAAGTAAGCCTGAATCCTATGTTTCTTGTCAGCTATGACATTCATATCACAGCAGATATTTCTGTGTGCAGCTCTGTGTTCTCGTACATATATTTCACATACAATTTGTAGGTATTTACAGATGAAAGGGGCAATCTGCAAAGTAACAACACAGAACTCTATACATAAGGGATACCATTTTTCTTGCTCTCCCCTTGATTTTTATCAGCTGCTATTTGGAGCTATCTCTAATAGTCCAGTAGCCCAGCTGCCTGTTTGAGAACTGCCAGGAAGCTGGTGCTTTTATTATGATCTTTCCCGATATGATATTCTTCATTTTTATTGTGTTATAAATCCTGGTTCATAATGTGTCCACCTAATTTATTTTCTCTTGCTTCAAGGTGTAGGCACTATCTCTTCATTTGCTCTTACAGTTAGTTGTGAATGCATTATCAAACTCAAGAGATGCTTTGTTCTCCTCCATTCTGTTCCCCTTTCAAAGTTCCCCCCACAACTTGGGAAGTTTATTTACTTCTCAGCCCCCATTAATCATTGCCATGTGTGCCTCACTTTGCAGAGATACTCTGGGCCACTCATGGTTGTTGAACAAATGTAGAAGACACACATGACTTGCTGGTCATACTCTACAGAGAGAACAGACCACACACAGACACAACCTCCAAAGAAGAGAAGTCAAAGGCACACGTTAATTTAATATGGACCAACTTTTTACAGCCAGAGAGAGAGATGGGGAAACACTGACTTCTGTTTTAGCACAGGAACTGGTTACATGGTGATTATTTTAAAGGGAGATCAGGTCAGATTTCTGTTGACAATACATCCCTAGGAATTTATTTTAATATGTATCCAGCTTGAGGTTAAGCTCATGAGTTTAACTGGAGTTCATAAGACAGAGATTTGGTCTATTGTTCATTAAATAAAATATGCTTCATACAGACGATATAAATCTATTTGCACATTCCAGGACGTGTAATTGCTTTTAGCTGTTCAGCTGGTTCCAGCATCCAAGTTGCTTAATTCCATGGTACCTCAAAGTATGTAATGTGTCTGACTGCTGCAGCAAAGATGGAGCAACAACAATAAAACACAGAGAAGCATGCTGATGTAGCTGTAAAGGAAATATTTTTTCACACAGCATTAATTAGTAATAATTAGGGAGTAGAGCCTCCTGTTGATGAATGTCAGTAAGACTAAGGGCTTAGCAAGATTTGAAGTGACATTGGATCTTTATAGGCTCTACTATGATTGCTCTGCCTAAGCACAATAAAGAAAAATAACCCAGAACTTATGAAAAGTTCTTGATTTCATGGTGAAACCTGAAGATTGCAACAGTTGAAGCTGTCAGCTGAAGATGTTAGCTAGTAAAGACACTAATACCTGAAATTTCTGCTGGACCTTTCCATGGCGCTGGTGATGGTTTGCCTAAAATCTGAGTCCTGATGTCTCAGGACTATTCATCCTGTTAACACATCCCAGTTACCTTTTATTTTTTATATGCTTATATTCCTGTCTAAGGGTTCCTGAAAGCTCAAGCAATGAATTGCACTGGAACAAGTTTGTGTAAAAATTCTAGAATTAACATGACCTGTTGTGTAGCATGTCACCAATGCATTTTTTGCTAAATAATGATAAATTGACTGTTCTTTCTCCTTCCTAATAGTAGTAACTCAGATTGGTGTATGTGTACTTACTACATATTGCCATGTTTTAGGAATATACACAACTTTATAAACATTTAGAAATTATAGGAAAAGAAATTTAAAGAAGTGGGCAGCATAAAATGAATAAAAAACCAATAAAATCTTCCCTATTTCAGCATATGCTTTTCATGTCCCATTAGAGCCCCAGGGGAATTCAATTCAGTGTTATCATACACTTACTTTTGGAGGGATTTCTCTCAGTGCCCTCTCAATCTATTCAAGTTCCGAGGGTGAAGGAAACTCAGCTGCCAGTACCATCTGCATAAACTCATCAGGGCCTTGTTCAGCATGGAACTCCTGTAATGTGTTTCCCCAGAGCTGTTGCTGGCTTGGTGCTAGAGGTCTGGAAAACCTTTTGTTTCCCTTTCCTTTCTGGCTTCTCATCTGAGACTTGAGATTTCTGTCAGCACAAACGGCTTAGCCTCCAGGCCTGCTTCTCTGGCTCAAAGGTATGACAAAACTTTTCAGAGCATAATCATTAAGTGTGTTGCTAGCATCAGATCTCAACATGTTAATAAATATTGCTCCATCAAAAATGCTGGCATCAATGGCAGGAGTTGTACCTTGAGGTTGAAGGTTGCTCTCAACAGTAGCCATCAGATCACTATTCCTTTTGCCAAGGTGATGCTTTTGCATTGCAATTTCTTCTATGAACTTTTGAAGCTTGATCTCATAAAACCCAATGTAGGACAATTTCTGTCATTGACAATAGCTCTTTTAAACATCTTTCTCTAGGCCATTACCATCTAGGCTAGTGATTTATTTATATGAAAAGTGTATTCAAATTAAAATCTGACGTTTTTTGCAAACCATATAGAATTTCTCTTTCTGTCTCTGTTGCAGTAGTCTTTATTGCATTGTTGTCCTGCCACAGACTGTATTTGCATGGGATGCAGAGGGATACATGTGTTTGCATGGGATATAGAGGCATGGGATGACTCTTCCGATGTACCCAGCTCATGAAGGGATGTGTGTCTCTATTATTTTGAAATATTAGGAAGCTATTAATAGTCTTGCTCTACCACACACAGTTAATTTTCCATAGTCCCCAAGCACCTTTTACAGACTCAAGTTCCAGTGAAGTAACAGAGAAATGGATTAAATTTTCCAATACCACATTTGTTACAATCTATTTATCATAACAGCTAACATTTAGGCAAATTAAATGCTCACCGGTAGGCAGAGCAATTCCTTTAATCTGTGCATCTTCAAGCATCACCAGAAGATGATGCTACGAAGTACAGTGATGTTCACATAATGCATTGTGTGGCATGGGAACAAGAATATACATATGTACACACATACACACATGGGTTTTCAAACAAGAATGCACCTGGCAGGATTATATATGTACATACCTTGGACTGTGATTTTGTCTGACTATCAAAATTGCTAGACAATGTGTTCTTAAATCAATCAATCACAGTGAAGTTCTTGTCAGAAGAAAAACACAGAGTACACTTTGTGTATGCAGTGTGATAAAATGGTATGTGGCAATGGCCATAAAATGGTTGCTACAGCCAGTAAAGCTGGAAAGGTCTTGATGCAATATCCATATTTATTTATTAAGTCAAGCTGTATGACTGATAGTTTTAAGGCTTGTTAGATTTGCACATATTCCCTTAGTTAATATGCAGAGGAGGAAAATCTGTCCCCAAGCTTCTGGGTAATAATGGCAGTCAGACTGAGTTGGCACAGGAGATTTATCATTGCAGTCCAGTATCTAAATCAGTACTCCCAGGCTTTGCCCTGTAGGTCCCCACTGTTGTTATTCTCTCATCACTCTGTAGTGTGTGTGATAAATGATACTCAGTCTCTTTTCCTTTGTCCACCGCATCAGGGTCAGTCAAGCAAGGCACCAGCTAAATAAGGAAGATGCTTATTTCTTAGAAATGGTCTCTAACTCAGTATAAGCACAAAGACAGCAGTCTAAATCTCCAGTAGTCACAACCTGTGTTACTCTTCAACGCAATGAGGTTTTACATTCATAATGCTTAGGTGGAAGCTCTTATCTCCCTACTTCAGCTGCACCATGTTGCCCATTTTAAATGTTTATTGATTTGTTATAGATACGGTTTCTATTGATAAAGAGAATTCTGTCTATTCTCAGACAAAAGCTTGTGTACAGACAGGTTTCCTAAAATACTGTGCAATCCCAGAGGAAAGTACTAGTTTCACACTTAATAGAAGTGCTGCAATGGCAAAACAAAACTGTGACTGTTGTAACAGCTTGGAGATAATGAAGGGAGTTTTCAGGGTAATTCATGGGTATGAAAGGACAGATTTTTAAATTTGTGTTAAGAGAAATTATTACATCTTACAGCCAGTGTCCTGTGATGGGAACATGTGGTGCATAGGACCTCAGATGGGAGTCATAACAGCAGGACTTCTGTCCCAGATTCACAGCTTGATGTTAGACTGTGTCAGTCATTTAATTTTCAGAGTCTCAAAAATAATTGAGCTTTGCTTTGTATCTGAAACTGTGTTGAAAGCTACAGAGGAAACTTGACTCCTACCTTGGCCATTCAGGGTATCCCAAATTAAACAGCAGTATTTCTGTATGCCTATAAGGTATATGTCATAGAGACATGACTTGTTGATATTTTGTGTTTTCAACATAAAGCACTGACATTCCCACAGTGGAGTGGTTTATTCAGTAGACAAGTAATGGCAAAAGCCGTGTAACTCAGGGTATGTCTTTCAGTAGTTCTCTGTAATATGAATGTTTATTTCAAACAAATGCTACAAAATGACTTGCTATTATCTAACATTTCAGAACCTTAGGGATTCTGTATATACAGCTCACTTCTCCCTCATCAGTTTTAAGCCTCAGACTGAGGCAGACATGGACTATGTAGCAAAACACAAATGTGAGAACTCAAGGGTTTTGGTTGACTAGTGATAACTTTTAAAACAATATTGTCCTCAGTTTTCCTTTTTGGCCCTTTTCTAAAATTAAACATCCTGTCAAAGGGGCAGCACAGCAGGATTTATGCTCTGTCCTAGGACTTTAATACTGGTCTCTTGCTTAAGCTACTTGGTAGATTGGTTGTTGGGAAGCAAGCATGTCTAAAGTTTGTGCACAGCACCTTATTTACCACAGTGGGATAATGGCTACTCAGGAGACTAGAAAATCATGATTTTCAGAGTGTGGATTACATTGATGGTCTGGGTATTTGAAGGAGACGGTATGAGTCAACAAAGCATTACTTAGAAGACTAGAAAATCCTGCTTTTCAGAGTGTGTATTACATTGATAGTTTGGGTATTTCAAAAAGACGGGATGAGTCAACAAGGCATTACACTTGAATTTGCTGTGAAGGATACTGAGGCCTAGAACTAAACTGGGTGCTGAAAGCATGCTACCCGTGACAGGTTGGGACTTAGCAGGACCTAAGATATTTCCAGCTGCAAGCAGATTGGTCAAAGGACAAATACTTGTCACCTACTTCTTTACTCTGCCTCTGGTATTATACAGGTTTTCTGTTAAATGCCCACCCACTAGGATAAGAGACTGCACTGGTGGGAAATGGAGATTTTGGGAGCTTGTGAGAAGAGAAGAACTCTGCAGCTTTAAACAGGTCACCTAGAGGATGTTTTGAGTTGGGTTATTGAGTAAAGCCTTCCAGATTATTTTAGCTTAAATTTTAAGGCTGAGAGGGGGATTATATATCATATTACTTAATTCTTTGACAAAAAGAAATTTGAAAAAAAAACCCTGTCTGTGCAATGGCTGAACTGGGCATATTAGTTCAGTAATAGTTCCAAAATGCCCTCCAAGCCTTTAATGGAAATGAAGATTATGATGATGACAACTGTTACTATTTCAAATTCTGGGTGTTAAGTTTACCACTATTTATGTGATTCTTTATGCAAGATAGGTCTGAATTTAGATCTAACATTCTCTACAAGCTTAAATCTTCTTGATGCAGGAGAGATGAAGGAATCTCTAAATTTTTAAAAAATCAATCTTTGCTTTGTATCTGGTTTTGTTTCTCTTTGTTTCTGTTTAATGTTGCTGTGCTCAGATCCTTCACATTGCAAATGTTCTAGGCTTGCTGTGGGTAGATAAAGATTCCCTTGCGGCTGACAGAAATAAAGACAGAAAGCAAATTAAATCCCAGCAGAGAATAAGTGCTTTGCTCCTCTCCCAAATTGCTTTCAAGACTTCAGTCTTAAAAGTGAAAATACTGAGAAATAAACTTAAATGACAGTGGTGCTGAGTAAGAATCCACAGGTCAGAGATTTCATGATGGGCCTTGGTCTAAAGTATTACAAGCTTAGATTCTCTTGCTTTATGTCCCCTAAGCTTCTTGTTCCCTATTTCCAAATAATTTTAGATTCAGCACATCTCTGGGTTGTCTCTTTACATATCTTTTGGGTAAAAAAAGGCAGAAAGCAATGCAAAGAAGGAATTTCAGAACTTTTCCAGGCCTGCTCAGTTCAATTTGCTTTATAAATTAAAAATTAGGCTCAGGAAGATGTATTGTTATTTCATCCAAAGCAATCAGCTTTAAGTAGTTCTACATGAAGGAAAAAAAATCTATCATTACCTGTACTTTTGCTCTCCCATTTTTCTATGTAAACTGTTAAATCTGTCTCTAGCCCTACACTGTTTAAACAATTTCACTTTTAAAATCTGTCCCCAACAACACAGCTCACCTTCTCCTGCAGGTTTTTAATTTTTTTTTTTATTTCTTCACTCTCCTTCTCCAGGGTGGATGGAACAAGAATGGGCGGAAGTGCCCACTCAATTCTTTTATGAATGGAAGGGAAGAAAATGTCCTGAGTCACAGACTGTTTCTGCTCTTTTAAGGTAGAAATAATAGCAAATCTTGAAAAGTGGGATTACAGAAAAGGCATCCAATCTGAGAAATGTATTTTTACAGCTAGTCATGGACATTTCATACTCTTAGTGATTGCTTAGCATTTTCCTCACTATTTACTTTTGAGACCTGGCACACTTTATGCATCTTGCTGGGTTGTGTTTCCCTTTCCAGCTACATAAAGGTATTTTTCTACCTGTAGAGGTGGAAGGGAAAAGTCTCCCTACTGCTGAAGCTTCTTGTTCCCTATGTCAGATCTGATCCCTTTTTGGGATGGGATGTCCCTAAGAGTTCTGCTTAGAGATGAGAACTTATCAGTGAGAGTAAACATATTGAAAATTGAAAATTGTTCAAACCAAAACCTGAAATGTGCTTGGACTCTGTCAATACCCTTTTAATCTTGTTGTTGTTATTTGCTCATAAACATTCTAGTCTGATGTCAGTACTATTAATCAAAACAAAAAGTTGAAGTAGCATTATAATGCATTTATGGAAAGTATTTCAGGTTCATAAATTATTTCTATTTTTATGGAAAATCTTATTCTAAGCATTATCTGTATCTTACTAGAGAACACAATAATACGTGTTGAAACGATGAGCTGTGTTTAACTGGCAAAGATGGCCGTATGTTTTCTGTGTGAGCCTGTGTATATGTGCACGTATATACTAACAGATGTGAATTAACCTGCATAGCCTGCCAAAGAAGAATTGGTTATTGAAATCATTTAATGATTAATTAGGCCAGGCAGAAACATATGCCCACACACCCTGTCACAACTGCACAGCAAGACATTCCCTTTGAGGAAGCATGGATTTCTTGCACACATGGTCTGCAGTAGACTTAGACAAATCAAAACTTCCTTGACTTTCTATGTTAGGGACAGAGAACATATCTGTGGACACTGGTGTGTGTGGCAGCTGCTATTTGAATTGAAAGGGCTGGAAATACAGGCAATGCAAGAGAATGGACAAGTGTTTTGTACAAGGCTGCATGCAGTACTGGCAAAACTGGAAACAGAGCCAGGTCTCTGAATGATTACATCTATACATCCTCCTTTATATCCTACCCTGTCTACCAGACAGAGAGAGGGAATAGGCTGTGGTGGAAGGCAGAGAAAGAAAAGTCAAACCTTATCTCTGCTTAGAAAAAAACTGTCTTTGTTTGCAGAATCTGTTTGTCCCCTTTACATAGTTCCCAGCAAGAGAAGTGTTAAACCCGCATTCAGAGTCCTCATTCCTCCTGGGATTTGGAACATAACAGCAGATGCCAAGGTTACCTTTGTCCTGTCTCTCTAGTGAGGCTCTAGTGTAGGCACAAACAGAATGCTGCTCTCTTCACTTTCTACTATCAATACCAACAGTAATCATACAATGATTACAATGATCCCATTTAAATTATAAAGAATAAAGGTAGTGGGACTGTCTAGTTTAACTCAGAGTCTTTTGAGGACAAATGAAGACTACTCACTGAGTTGAAATCTTTTTTTCATAAGATTTCCAGAAGACAATGCTGTCCTGCCCCCTCTCATACCAGATAGGAGTCTGCAGCATTTACCACAACCAAGGCTGAAAACCATGACACAAAATCTCTGAGCTGTTCAAGATCACCTCATAGCTGAACCTTTCCATACTGTAGTTTCTCTGCTTTCCTTGTTTGTCTGTGCCAAGTTGCTACAAATTACCATAATCCTGGTTTAATAATTTGTAATCATTCTGATGCAAAAACAAGGCAGTACTGCCTAGTGGATAGATGATGAACTTAGGACTAAGAAAGACTGAGATCTCTAATATGCCACTGATTTGTGGGGTGGCCATGGTCAGATTGCCATTCTCTGCTTCAGTTTTCTCCTTTTGTAAATTGGAGGCAATTTATTCACTTCTCATTTGCCTACCATGGATATGAATGGTGGTCTGTGATGCAAATAAGGCGGATTCTGGTTTTTAATTTTTTTGTCTGTTTTTGGCCCTCGTTCTTGACAGCTTTGTACTTTGTGCCATCATTTCCACTCCACACTTTTCATACAAGACTAAATGAGAGAGGACTCTTTCCTTGATGGTAGACCATGTGCAGTAGTCAAGCTACAATGTTGATGGAAAAAGAAGGCAGGTGAAGTTCTAGGCCATTCATTCTGACAGATGACAGCAGAAACAAATGTGTCTCACTTTTGCCCTACTATTTACTCAAGCAGAAAACAAAACAATAGAGATGGGAAAAGATCTGAAAGAGCTGTCACAGAACAAGTGCACCATGCCAATAATTTGAAGGATTAAGGACCCCAAGCCGTATGTCCTGACACAATAGCTAGGGCCATCCTGTTCACTGGGTTCATGGATTAGAGGGATGTTTCATATGATTCTGGTTTTCTTTTCAACTCTGGTTGAACAAACATAGCCTGTGTGCTTGCAAATCCCTTGTTAGCAATGCAAAAGGTCAATACAATTTCCCTTTCACTACACTCTATGATTTTGCCTTTGGAAAATGTTGCAGTTGGTCTGTCTGGATGCCTTCACAGAATCAGCATGACTTTGTGTCTGGTTTAAATAGTGTGATGAAGAATGGTGGGAAGCCCAGAGGAGGGGCCTGGAGTCAGTATACCTGCATTGAGTCAGAGGGACTGGAAGACTGACCCGAGACACACTTGATTTTCTTGTTTGAGCTGCTGTCTTATGAGGTAGGGTAGTTCAACCTTGAAGTGCACTTTTGTTCAGGCTATGGCTATGGAAATGGCAGGATTTGGGATCAGTGATGTCACAGATTTCATTTTAAAGACTTCTCTGTTTTACAAATAAAAGGATGGTGTTGCTTTAGTGCAGTGGAAGGTTTATCTGGGTTTGAGTCAATAAGGGATTTTTCTTCGTCTCCCATCACTGCCAGCAGGCTGTTAAGAAGCTGTCCCATCCAGTTCGTGTGTCACCTCAGGCAGGGGATTGCCATTCCAGCACCAAATATGTGCCTCCTTTAACATAATCTAGTGGCACAATTTAGGAATTTCATGGTCAATGAGATAAATTCTCATCATCAGGAAAGATGATCACAGAAGTCCCACAACCTTCAGTAAGTGAGGAGTATTTGTGCCCACGTACTTATTACCTATGAATATTTGTCATTAAGAATCTAAAAAGTCACGAGGTTTGTGTGAGCACAGAAAAATTTCAAGAGAGGTATCACAGCTCCTAGGACCAGCATGTGGACTCAAATACTCCCTGTCTAATGAAGGATCACATCTCTTTCAATCTCACAGCTCAAAATTTCCATGGGAAGGGATGGGGGTGGGGAGCTAATGTGCAGTATAGCCAAAGTCTTCCTACTAAGAAGGATTCTGATATATGTTTGAGTGCTTTTTGTCTGTGTTGCTCTATAATCCATTTATCTCAGTTTTCTCATACCAGTTATTTAGCCATTACATTTACCTTGTTTCAACAAGGATACTTAGATTAGCATTAAAATTCCAATGCACCTGGGTAATGTCTCAGGGTTGTAAGTGTGATGCAGCCTTTGTATGTGCACACAGGACAAAGCATTTAAAGAGAAGGATGCCTGTCAATTGATGTTACTGTGAAGGCTGTTAGTTGCTTTTATGGGCCTCTACCTGAAGTATCAGCACGGTTAGTTTCCTCGTGGTACTTGTCCCTGAGAGACACTGTTCAAGAGAAAAATAGAGTTCAGTCCTTGCTCTCTGGGGCAGTTTGCTGACGATGCAGTAGCAGTGGGGAATATTCATTCATTCAGCCTGAGATGTCTCTGCGTTGGCTTCAAAGCAGTAACTTTGTGATGAAAGATTTGTTCTCTCTGGTAACATAGCTCTTTGCAAGAAGGGCTGAGTTCACTTTGTAATGAAACCATTGGCCCTGCTACACACTTTAAGCTCTTGTGTTCACGTGTCATCTTAGACTGACTGCTGTTATTAGTTTGGCTGCTAGTAAGATAACAGTCCATTACATGCCTTTTTTTAATACAGCCTGGACACACACAGGAAGGCAGACTTCCTGCTTTTGAGAGGAGCAGGAAGATGGGGCATTTCGGGAGACAAATGTTTGATATTTACATCTGCGTTGCAGATGGGCAGCTGTAAAGTCACCTGCTGACAGCAGTGAGGTACAAAGCCCTCTCCTGTTTCAGAGGAAATGCTGGTTTCTCACAGATAGCCCAAGTAAGATTTGAAGGGTTTGTATCTGCATCAGCTACATGGGGCAGGCTTGGGGTTTGAGCATGTTTTGAAAAATATCTGCTCTTATTTAGGTGAATTTTCAGAAAAGCTCAACAGCCTTTGAAAATCAGGTCATGTATGCAAGTGTGCTTTCACTTAAAATCATCATTTCTCCATTGTTTGACTTGCAATTGCCTGCTGCTGTGGGTGGGACTAGTATGGTGGCCATGCCAGTGCTGAGGTTATAACAGACCCGACTCCTCTCTTGCCGACAGAAAAGACCTACATTTTGCATTCCTCGTAATCTTATCAACTCATTTTTACTGTTCCACAGTGTCCATAAACAACTGTATGATCTAAGGATAGTGGGAGTGGTATTTCAACAGTGCAGATAAAAAATATGGTCCAGAACTTCCTGCTCTGAGAAGCACTAATGCAGTAGAAGGGCAAAACCAGGTTTACTTTGTGCTGCTGGTGGATCTGCCTGATGGATGAACCTGTCCTGCTGAGCAGCTATCTGCCTTCCCCACATAAAAACCTGGAACAGAATAGCTCTTCTAGATTGGTGGATTGACATTCCTGGGTTCAGAGATGAAACAGCAAGTCCCCATTCTAATTAAAGGTACTTGAACTGCTTTTTGGAAGCACTGTTTCAGGAGCAGAGACAGGCAAACAATGCTTGCAGACCCTGAACAGATCAGGAGAGAACAAGGTTACAGTGTTAAACTGTCTACCTACATTGCTCCTGGCTTCTGCCTCCTTTGCATGGAGATGTACATATACACTTGCACACGTTTGGCACTTTAGTAAGTCTCTAATTTAAAAATGAGCATTTCGGCTACTAGGTCAGTCCCAGGCCTTGCTTTCAATTATTCTCACAGATGGCTATTCTTATGATGGAGTTTTTGGGGGGGTTTTTTTGAGGGGTGGGAATACCAATGAACAGAATTTCTTTTTTTTCCTTCTTGACACTATTAAGCCTGGGTAGTATGAGGTTTTGTGCCTAAGTGGGTTCAATGGCTTTTGCAGAGGATGTCACAAATTTTATCACTCTTCTCTCCATTGGATGAGAGAGAAACAGACATCTATTTTCTGCCCTAGCTGGATTTCAGACTTGAGATTTCCCGGCTGTCCATTCTGCTCTGAGATGATGGTGACGTTCCTCTCTCCTGGGGATTTCAAGAAGCAGAGGGCTGCTTGGGATCATCACTGCAAACTTCCTGTCCCCATCTGGAAGGCAGCTAGCCTGCCTTTTGTATTTATTCATCTCTCTGAAATGAAGGAGATTTCTCCAGCTGCCCTTGAGAGGTTAGTATGCTTTTAGAGGGAACAAAATTTGGGGTTAAACTTCCGCTGTGTCTTCTGGCCATTGAAAACAAAACATGTTTGATCTTTTCTCAAACAAATTTACAGACTGAGATCTAATTAATTTCTTTTGGCAATTGGTTTGAGTTATTTGGTGATATTTTTGATTTATGCATAGTATTCAAGTAAAGATAAACCACATTCTTATGGCTGTGAGTATATTAAAGTCACCAGGAACAGTGAAGGTGAGAAAGAAAGAAAACACAATGATAACCTCTGAATATTAAAAAGAAATCCACATGATGTGCCATGACAGCCTGAGTAGGATGAAATTCCCTCTGTGTCCATGGTGTTTCTTCCCAACACAGAGGCAGCACGGTCAGGCCATCTGTGGATTGGTACCTTCATGTGTTTTGTCTGTATGCTCTTGAGGCTGGACTGGCTTTCCTCCACTTCTGTGGAGTACCTAAGCTGATCTGGGAGTTGTGCCCTCCATTAACGAAACCAAAATAGTAATATTAATAATAATATTAATCCAGTGAAAACCAAAGTAAAGAGACAGGGATTTCCCCTCTCCTGCTTGATCTTTTTTTCCCCAGATGGAGCATTTAGTGATTTACCATAGTCTTCTCCCCTTTCCTTCATCTCTTCTTCCCCATTCTTCAGTGACTTGTGTTACACACAATCGAGACACCGATGGGCTGCGTTGAAAGCCCCTTGCTCAGCCGCGTCCCCACCCGCACCGGTGCACGGCTTCCCCAGCGCTCAGTCCTCAGCCAATTTCACCACCCCGGGCACTAACAGAGACCGACACACGCAACAGGTCGGGTAGGGGCCGCCGCGCCCCCGTTCCCGGGCTGCCAGCCGGGCGGCCGCCGAGCTGCTCCCGCCTTCCTCCGGTTCGGCTTGGGTTCGCTTTCCCGACTGGGAAGCGCAGGCCCTCTTTCCTCCTGGTCTTAGGCAGGGGCTCGCTCCGTGCCGGCGCCGAGCGGGTGGTTCCCGCGCCGCTGCCGCCGGGCGGGCGGGGGGCGGNCGGGCGAGCGCGGCTGCGGCGTCCCGTCCAGGCGGGCACGGAGGTTGCCGTGCCGCTCCGAGGTAAGCTCCTCTACGTGGGTAACTTTGCGGGCCGGCTGGGGCTTTCGCAGCTATGGCAGCTGGTCATTGCCCTCCCTCTGCAATGGAAATCGCCTTGGCTCCATTTTATTCTTGAGATTATTTATACCCATAAGGACTAGTCGTTCTTTAAAGGGCCATTATGCTGTGGGATATTAGAGCCTCTCTGTTTTTCCTAGTATCCAGAGACGGTGTCGATGTTACACCAGAATTTTTGCAAGACTTTATTCTAGCCTTATTATTTGCAGGTAGAATAGATTGCAGATGCAGAGAAGTAGGTTTGAGAATGAGCTTCTGGTGCTTGTAAATAGAAGTGCTGTATTTCTGTCAAGGGGAAGGGGGAGCAGATTACAACATCGCTTTTAAAATGAGAGGGAATGCACACGGGCATTTTCTGTGTACCTTCGGACTCAGCAAACTGAGTGAATCTGGTGTGGGGAGTGTGTCTACTTGTCCCGAGAGAGCTAAAGCCAGGATGTATGCATTACGGTTGTTCATTCATCAGCGGCTGCAGATAATGCAATTACCAAGTCAGCGGCGCATGGATGCTGCCCTGCGTGCGACATGCTGAGAATACTGTAGTTTAGGAAGCCAACACTTGCTGCAGTTTGGATAAAACAGAAGCTGGGAATGGCAGGGTATGAAACCGCTGTGTCTTTAAATGGAAAGGAGGCTACTGGTTAATCTCACTCTGTTGTTTCTGAAGATTTGTATTTTGTGTGCTTCTCTGCAGAGGTGTAAATGCCTTTTTCAAGCAGTTCATAAGGAACTCAGGAGTGAAAAATAATTGGCAACAGCTTCAGGTATCACTAGTGCCTGATGAATGGTAGGTAGTTTAAATGTCTGAGAATACGCAATAGTTTTAGTTAAGTCCTATCACAGAAAGGTTTTCATTTAGCTCTCAGTTTTTTATTTACAGATCAGATTCTGCAGCGGGGGTATGGCTTGCTCACTCCTGAGGTGTCTTGGAAAGGGAGGAGAAAAAAATGACCAGCGTGATTACCATGGACACAACTATTCCTTATTTATTTATTAGGCTATTAGGGTAATGAAGAAAAGCCATGCCTGCCCTGCTGTGCAGATCTCATTTCAGCAAAACTGCCTGGTCTCCTGCTGTTACCCTTGTTTGATTTTTAACCAGTAAGTGCCCTGTGCTTGTGTCAACGCTGTGGTTGTTACTCCTTTATGTATGGGTTCAAGAAAGTAGCCCCCAAATCAAGGGCACCACAGTGGAACCAAGGTTGGTGATAGTGGGATTTGTTCTAAGTAGAATCTATTCTTCACTCTTCTGCCCAAAGATCAGTGTTTCCTTACTTGTAGTTGTTGCTTTTTTATTCTGCATGGTATTGCTGTTACTGCTGCTGCTTTGGGGAAATACTTGGTGTATTACTATTTCATTTTCATAGATTATGCCACTTGAAGATTGTTCTCACTTCTATGTGTTGATATCTTGTCATAAAAAGAAACTGTATTTGTCCCAAATGCTTCTCTACTTAGCATGTCCAGCAAGGAATGAGGTGGTTTAGTTTCCTCAAGGTTAGTAGCAGATTGGTATCTCTTGATTTCTAAAGGCTGGACCACATTGGTTCTGCTGCATGGATAGACATACAAAAAACATGTGTGTATCCCACTGGTGTCCCTAATGAATCCCATTTCTTTTGCACTCCCCTTTTCTTGTTCAGTAGGCATACTTATTATCTTTAAATAGGAATAGTTATTTTTAATGATAATTCTGTTGTCTAAAGCCAATATAGATTCATAATGATATATATAAAAAATAATAAAAATGTATAAGTAGTGATAATCACAGAGTTAAAACACAGCAAGTGTGCCTTTGTTGGAATACATCAGATATTTTGTAAACAGACACAGAAACATACACATACACGCAAGCTCACACCTAAGCTGTCTAGAAGAAGAAAGAAACAGTGCCTAATAAATTTCACGTGCCCAGGAGGCTAATCTAAAAGTCAGGAAGGTAAGAATTATATGCTCCATGTGAATATTATTTGCAGCTTCCTTTTTGTTTGATACGTAAGTGATTCAAAGAGTACAAATGTGAGGATTGCTCCAAAGGAAGGTCATGTGATAAACAGGTCTCTTCTTGTGTTTTCTGTTTGTAGGGAAGGAGAAATATTTGGAGTAGGGGGGAAAGAAGAACTCAGAGAAACTTTGAAGCACTCTGCAAATGTTGAATTACAAGTTTACTGTTTTTGCAAAGGTTGAATCTGAGGAAAAAACAGGAATGTTAAACCTTTGTGAAAATTACATGTTGCATTCTGAAGAATGCGCGCTGTGTACGTGGGTGCAGCATATGTGTGCACACGCTCAGGTCACTATTAAGACATGGCAGCAGATGTTCACAGAATTTACATAGACTGATGTGCTATACAGTGTGCTAATTAATTGATGAACCCACTACAGAATGCTTTGTCTCAATGGTGTTCTGCAGGAGAGAGCTGCACTGGTTAATTCTCTGTTCCTCTATGATTCTTTGATGTTATTTTTCAGTTTTCTGTACCTGGACTTTGCTAAATGCCCCTTTGGTCTTATGACAGCACAGTGCAGGTGGGGAGACCAAAACAGTGCCCTTGATGGTTTTCTTTTTGCTTTAAGCAATAACTATATCTCCTAAGATGGATGAACAATCATGATATTTTCTTTCTCTGCTGAGTCCTTTGCAATGAGCCATAGAGTTTCTGTTGATCTGATCCTGAAGTCTTCAATCTCTTCCATAATCCCATTATCTGCTGTGGTGCTATATATATGTGAATGAGCATTAAGGAATTAGGTTGTACAGTGTGTGTTGTTTGTGATGCAAGTTAAGACAGGGTCAGCACTTTCATTGCTTAGTGTAATTTATATCAGAGTAGAAGCTACCTATAGGATTATGGAAACTGCTGTGCCTTTAAGAGCAGACAAATTTTCAGCTGAGAAGCTTTTTTTTTTTTTTTTTCTTGGTGAGATATTTGATTTGGATTTATTCAGCATTGGGAAATACGCTGGCAGCATGGATAAAGTTCAGTGTTCTTTGAAAATTGTTTTTACTTCAGGCCTTTGAAGTTCTCAGTCATGGGTAGGTTGTTTTAGTCTTTGCTCTTATTGTGTAAAATAATATGCTCGGGCTTTTACTTGCTTCTTAGGATCTCTGAAGTAGGATAACAAAAGCCTGGGTTTTCACCAATGCTGGATACCCAGATGCTTTCCTTCACTTCTTCCTTTTCCTGGGTGACTGACACTTAGTCTGTATATCTAAATAGGTCTTCATGAACCCAACCTTTGACTTTAGTATGATTTCAGCCTCTGCTGCTTTGCAGACTGTATTGTGACCCTTCGTCCTGTCACAGTTTTGGACTTAGTATTTGGATCAGTTAGAGGAGAGGGTTTGGGAAGTGACGTCATGTCTTCACACTCAGCCGAAAGAGTGCTTTCCCAAGCATGACAATAAAGGCAAATGTGCTACTGTAGGTCTCTTTCAGAGAAGGTGTCATACTGATGCCATACGTGCTTGGGTTCATCAGCACTTCAGAGTTCTTTTTGCATGAAAATCGATCCATGCCAAACTGCTTGGACAGTGGTGGTCAGCCACTTTGTGATAACTCTGCCAACTAGATACACTCATGCCTCATTCCCATTAGGGTTGCTAAAACAGACACTACGTGCCATCCCAGTTAGAAATGCTATTTCAATACTGGAAGGAATAGCACTTCTCTATATGCTTTTTCATGGTTTCACTAAGATAAAATGAAGCATGATTAAGTCATTTTGGACTCCTGTATCATGGATGCTGTTATTTGGAATGTGTTTAGGAAAACAAATAGTATTAGATGAGAATAATGAGGTAGAAAAACTGGTTTGTGATGTGCTTCTCAGATCAGACACTTTGTATTGGAATTTGGGTGTGTGAATGCCTATATGTCAGTCGGTATTTTATTCTTTCTCACTTCCTTTCCATCTTGACATCTGTCTAATGTGTACAATGTAAGCCTGGGTGTTTGGGTTTCTTACCTGTTCAGAGTAAGAGGAGATGATCTGGATTGATTTTTGGGCAAGTTTGTTCCATATCCTGTGTGAAGTCTCTCTAGCCACCGAATTACAGTGTAGCACTAAATCTGTTTCCTATCTGCAAGTGCCAGCATAGGCAGGCAACTCTGCTATCACTTTCCAGTTGAAGGAAATGAGATGTGGAGAGGTAAAGCAATTTCTAAAAAAATTTATATCTATAGCCAATCTTGAAGCAGTTTATTGATGTTTACCCTCTTCATAAACAATAAAAACTTTGAAGTGAGTGACTTTATCTTAGAAAGCAAACTGTTGCTAAAATTATTCTTTGCTAGGAAAAAGTCTGAAATAATTCTACTTCCTCTTATCCTGAGAACTAAGAGAAGAGTATTTGGTACTTTTAACAGCTGGGGGTTTTCAATGCTTCCATCAAAATGGGTAAACAGGAAATGGCAGCATGTATGAAAATGTAGTTTGTCTACAGATTTGATTTATAGCTATAATGGTCTTTCAAAGAATCAATTATTTGCATATAATAACAATATGAATGAAATCTGCCCCAAGACCAGAAGGCTATTCTGGTTTTGAATAAACACTGCAACACTCATTCACATAAGGAACAGAAGTTACATTTTTCTTAGAGCAGAATGAACATAATTAGAATGAAGATGACTGTTTGGAAAAGGGGACTGATACCAGAATATGAGTTCATTTTCCTTCGTTTCTGTGTATGTATTGATCCTAGCATTTAAGAGTCAAAAGCAGTGGTTAGTGAATTATTATTATGAGCTTTGCGAGTTTCCGACCACTCTCCAGTGTCTGCAGCGTTGCCATCGTAAGAGACGCACCGGTGGTGCCAGGAAGGCCAAGTCTAATGGTCCTTGCAGTCAAATGCCTTTTTATAATCACCGGCATGGTTTTTCCAAGTTAGGCAGGGCGAGTCAGTCGTATGAGGCCTAAGAGAGAAAGGCCAGATTTAGGGACTGGGCACTTTAGGCTTTTGCCCAGCTACATCAATAGCAGTAATGACTAATGACAGTGTTAGCCCTCACTCAGATCAAGCCCACAGTTTAGAGGAGCTAAGAAAAATCAATGAGCCCTGCATCAGCACAGAATCCTGTTTGACATAATCTGGAGTTATAGCTGGTGTCATCTTAAAAATATTCATATCAATTCATCTGTAAATTTGTACAGCATTTTTGGTAGATAATGATATAAAAACAGTCTCGGTGAATCTATAGATATTTTTCCTTTTGTCATTGCTGTTACTTAAGCAGGAGATAGCACGAGATTGAACTAGGTCTGTTTCCTACTCTGTCTATTCTGTTTTGATGTGCTCTGACTGAGCTCTTTAAATACTGGGAAAAACTGTTTGTTTAAGTAAGACATGTCTTTGTGATGGTGGTACTTGTAACTTCCTTCTACTGGCCAATCTTGTAGAATTTTATGGAATAAAGTGTTGGTTTTGCAAATGGTTATTTTTCTGAAAACTTGGCTGAAATTTATTTGCATGTGAAGTACCTCTAATCCTCAGGGAAAGCCATTCTTATGTTTTATGTTTGTGTCAAGCCAGTCACAAAATATAAGCTGTACTGAGAGAGTAGCCAGTCACACAGCACTGAGCTCCACAGACACTTGTTGGATGTTCAAGTGTGGTTGGCAGACTTTTGCTTAACTCCAGATTGAGTTTTGTATGGTCATGACAGGTGGCAGACAAGCCAGTGCTTGGCAGGGGAGAAAACCCCAGGAAGAGTAATGTGACTTGTTGGTGCCTACATTGTGCCTTGAAGGATGACCCAGGTCCTCAATGCTGGGTAATGCACTGGCACCTGGGATCTGACATCCTACTGTCCCTAGTGAAAAGTCTGAACTGAATGTGAGTCGAGGCTGCCTAAAAAGGCTGCAGGTCCTTGTAGCAGATATTGTGAGACTGTGGGCTATTTTCAAATGATTCCCACCTCATCTTGCCCATCTGAATTTGTCACTGCAAGGGTAGAATACTTGACTAGAGGCTGTACTGTGTAGAGTCTCCTCACAGTGCTGGCTGTGTCTAAGCTTTTCTCTGGCAATACCAGTAGGGTCACTGAATGCTCACCCTGAGGTTCCTTCCAGGAAGTAAGTGAATTCAGTGCTTTAGACAGTTGTGAGGATACAACCTCTGTCGACAGAAGCCTTAGAGAAGATACTTGTATGGAGTTTCCTCCATCACGTAGTGTGAGACGTATGGCACGTGGTATTCAGTATATCAACTTAGAATTACCAGTCAAGTCTTTTGTTGCAAAAAAAATTGCAATTTCTGCTCAGGGCCCTGTGCCGGTATAATGTGTTTCAAGAAGATATCTTCTCAGAAACCAGTTGGGCACAAGTCTGCAAAACTGGAAAAGAATATATCACATAGACAAACATGTTGGGGGGCAGTTAAAAGCTATATATGTCCCAGAATTACAGCTTCTGGAAAAAATCATTAGGTATTGCAGTTTCTCCTGATGCAGTGTGACATTTGAAGAGCTAGAAATAGTACTCTTACACATTTAATATAATGCAATACATATATGTATAACAGTACATTTTAATAGGAGACTAGATATTTAGTTTTGTTTCTTGTCTTGAAAAGTCTGTCTGTGCTGTCAGTACAACGAGACTGAAAGCTCTTAGGCTGATTAATTATTAAAACAACCCACTAAATATTTTACACATTTTAATTTTTTTATCTTATCTATTGATACTTTTCTTCAAAGAGATTACAATATCAGAGGAAAACCTTACTACAAAATATTCTAAGAATTTATATCACGTCCTATAAAAGATGTAAAAGTGCGAAGGTTATGTAAACATTCATTTCCTCACTCTTTCCTTCACTTTCTTCTCTCTTTCTCTGTAGTACCTCTCTGAATCTCTTTTGTTAGGTAAATAACCAAATAACCTTTTCTTTTTTGAGAACTTTTATGTCCAGCAGATGTGTGCTCCCCTCATGTAAGATGATGTATGAATATACAATACATGCAAATCCATGTGGCAGAAAGTTTGCTTTCTAGAAGGTAGGATGTGCCAAGCAACAGTACTGCTGTTAGACTGGGGTAGACACACAGTCATGAAGAGCACATGGTTTGTGTCCTACCTTGCCGTATTCTTAGCCATCATCTCTTAGCATATCTGTGAGCTGTGAGTCCTTAGAGCCAACTATACAAGCTTACAAAAAATCATAGAATCAGAGACTCCAAACCTGGAAATCACATTTCCTCAGACACTGAAGATACTTGGATTTGAATCTAACATCTTGCGAAAGGTACCAAGATACTTCACTTGCTATTCTAACATCTAGATGTTTCAAAGACCTGTGCAAATTGTGTTGTGGTTCTCCTAAAAGTGGTGCTTAGTTACACATATGGCAGTGCACATATGTGCACACAAACAATGTATTTTTGTTCTGGACCTTTTTTCTATTTTATTGCCTGGATTCAAAGAACACTGGCACCAACTAAGATCAAAGTCCTCATAGGAATAGGCTTGTGCAAATACACCAGAGACAGCATCGACCCAGAATGCTTTTGGGCTAAGCAAGTGAGAAGACTGGAATGAGGAGGACTGGGAGGAGGATGGGAGAAGGCAATGGGGCATAGTGCTGTTGACATGGACTCTTACGTGAGGAATGAGATGGGGCTTGGTGGGCTCCACCTTTTCCTTTCCTTTGTAGTTTGGCTTTAGTCTGTGATCTGGCATTACTGGGGGGCTTGCATATGTGGTAGTGAGTCCTTTCCTGCCTCAGACGGGTGTGAGACAAAGCTAGCAGAAAAAAACCTCACAGACATTCTAATCTCTCTTTCCTAGCAGTCCACACAGTTTTGTGGGACTTCCTTTGTGAGGACTTTTATAGGTAACACACTGCTTATTCAATTGTGAGATATATTATCCATTAAAAAAATGCCTGAAAGTACTTGGAAAGAAAAGAAACTTCACAATGTCTTCACAGAGAGATTGGTGTCTTACTGGATGTTTGACTGATACTCATGACAGAACAGATCTTCAAGCCTGGGTATACTTATTAACAGTAAGCTTTTAATGAAAGTGTTCTTAAAATAGGTAATATTTATTGCTTTAGTTTGCTATGTGGTCTCTAGAACACTGTTCTAAAAATATGTATGTTTTAATCACAAGGCTGTGCTTGTTTTCTTAATAATTATTTATACTTAAAAAAAGAAACAAAGCCCTCAAAGACCATTTCCTATTACAATTTCTGGGTCACTACACCCCATTGTATAACAAATGGATATGAATAGCATAAATGACTGGCATCAGTCTTTGTGTTTTGGGTATTGAATGAGTGATTATTAGACTTAAATCATGCTGCTCATGTTTTATTTCTAATTAGCTGAGAAATGTGATGTATCTTTACATGATTGTTGTGATCTTTTATAAAAACACTAGTAGGTATCTGTATTGGTGCTAAAACCAAACAGTAAGAACTGCAAGGGAAAGGGTTTATCAGGCAAGTAAATTAGGTGGCGATCCTTGGGTTAGAAGCCATGGAGGGACAGAAGGGAATACTGTTACTTAGCTCTGAAGGGTGGAAAGAGGGATAGACTTAGCAGTCAGACATTCCACATAAAATACTCTGTTCAGTGCAGGAAATGAATGAGGCAGAGGTGTTCCTTCTCCATGCAGCTGGCTTTAACTCGTGGCACTCCTGCCAATAAGTCTTTTTCCTCAATGTAGATATTTTGTGTGGCTGTTTCTCTTTGGGTGGAATTTTGATTAAAAAGAATCCAAGTCTCTTGCTTTGCAATCAGTTTGCTGGCAGGAGTAGAAGCACCTCAATATCTCACCTCAGCTCCTTCAACTTCTCCCTTTGGGAGGGGGTTTTACAGAGTCCTGATGCGTGCATTTCTAAGATTGGGAGATAGCTCCTGGAGAATCACCTGCTATGTTGTGAGGCCTCGTTAAAGAGAACAACATATCACAGCCTTTACTTTTGTTCTTTCTTGCTGTCTTGCATTGTTTTTTACTAGAACAAACAAGCTATGAGCGCACTCAGATGTGCGTTATTTTGTGCCCAGTGAAAGCCATCGCGTCAGGCATGCGCTCATTGTGTTGATCTGAACAAATGTTCTGCTGCTGATACTGCACTCACTAGAGCTCAGACACAGTGTGAGCTGTGGTATTTTGTGACTCATGCTTCATCAAGCTGTAACTGTTAGCTGTGTTTTAGCCTTTACCAGCGCAAGGGACTCAATATCTGATCCAAACTTATTGGGCTTGATGGAGACAATCTTATTGCCTTCAGTCAGCTAGATTCATCCACAAAGATTTTGGACGGAGTTGTCAGGATAGGATGTTAAGTAATTTCTCCCATTTGATTTTTAAATTTCACTACATTGGTCTGGAATTAATAGAGAGTGAGAGAGACTGTGGAAATACTGGAATGGCATTGTAGTTACTTCCGTGCAACATTTGAGGCTCAGTGGATGGAATGGCTGTTACTGCCATACCACAGTTGACATGTTTCACAGCAGATGCCAAAAACACCTCTTGAACACCACATTGTTTGCCCTGTGATTCTACCCACCGCTGCAGAAATTCCCTGCTGTGAAGAGAAGATGTTTGCAATTTCCAGAGGCCAGCCCAAGGGGAATGTCCAGTCATGAGTGGTTCAGTGTTCCTTGTGGGTCTAGGGCTTGTACAGGTTCCTCAAAGAGAGCTGATAGAGGAGCTCTGGAGAGTGCCACAGATACTACCAGCTCACAGTCCAGGAATAAAAGACAATGTGGGCATCTCCATCTCTCGCTCCCAACACAGAAAATTCCCCAGTCTTAATGTGTTTACCTGAACATTTTAATTTGCTTGTTGTTTGTCAGTAGAGCTGTGTAAGTTTTCTTTTTTTATTAAATGGGACATTTCTCCTCCTTTTTCTCAAACGTTGTGCTGCATTTTTAGGTGAAGTACAGTGTTGTGTTGCTCATTTTTTGTTTCTAAAAACAATATAATCTAATTTACAGAGTCTGGTATTCATAAAGGCTTGTAGTTCAGCTCTGTGAAATCCTGTGACTAATTCATGATATGTCCTTGTTCTCTTATAGAAGTTTACAAGCCTTTGGCTAAGATATATGATAGAAATTTCATAGGTAGTTTCATTTCTTTTACAAGAAAACTAAAATTTTATGATAAATTATTTCTTGCCTATCGTAAGTTTTATGCCTCTACTAGTATTTTGCAGTACAGTAGCAGCACAAAGACCATGAGGTCTCTCGCCTTTCTGATGAAGATTGGAGAAGTCTATAGGAATTTCAGGCTAATTACAGGCTTTAAGACCCATGTGCTCTAGTACATTCCCTGGTACTGAGCAGGGATGATGATGAGCTACAGCAAAATCACTGTTAGTGGAAACTAGCTCAGTGCTCAGCAATTGGATCCCATCCAGGATATACTCTCATGTAAGTCTATTTGGTGAAGCTTTTTAAAGTGAAGTCTACTGTTGAATTAAAAAAAAAATAAAAATCAACCATAATAATTGTATACAGACTCATGACCTTCAAAAAATATCATGCTGCTTCTCTGGCACATCAGCTAAGAGAAGAATTCAGTCACCTGGCACCAGAAGTCACACATGAGTCCGGAGTTCGAGGACACCCCAAAGCTTCTGTTTGCCTTGTAGCATTGACTGACAAGAAATCCTCATGGCTTGAGCTGCTGGATGTCACAGAGCTCCTTGTCCTGGGTGACTCCTTTGTACTGAGCTAGCCTTTGGTTGACAGTTAGCTCCTAAGACAGAGCTTAATCCTGTGAAAAGTCTGCTTTACTTGGCATCTTGCCAAGCCATGGTCTGTCCTTGTAATAATTCAGATTTAATTAATTAATTCTGTTTCTAATGGCTTAATAAACTAAGGCCAAGTCTGAGAATGCAATTTATTTTGTGTTTGGGAAGGCTCCACTGAAATGAAGATCATTTTGCTTGAGTAAGGAGCACTGGGATCACTGCTTTTCATTATTAAGGTGCTATTAGAAGTGAGTCACTGTCATGTCACCTCCTCTTGTCATCACATACGTGCATAGGTACAAGTGCTAAAAATTCACTTTCTGCAAGCTGGTGACTGAATACAGGGTAGATGAAGGGGAAAGTGTTCAACCGCAAGCTTAACTGAACCTGTCTCAGCACCCAACCTTGCCTCCCTGCGATGTTATGCCCACATTCCAGTTGACACATGCTTTGGAACAGGGCTCTGTGAAGCACCTGTCATGCCTCTTGATGTGGTGTGTAAGAGGGGAGGTTTCTATTTCCAGCTCTGTTACTGATATAGTGCAGGGTGACGGGTAAATTACACAACGCTCTTTTATGCTTCCACTCTCTCGTCTCTGGTATGGCTGAAGGATCCAGCCCAGTGGCCTTCTACTATACAGTAGGAACCCTGGTTTATTTGTGCTAATGTCCAAGATTAGCACAAATCCCAAGATTCGGGGCAGGAGCGGGATGTTCTGCCCACATCTACTACGTGGCTTTACATGAAAACATAAATTCTGCAGGAAGCAATGCTGATGGCTCAGTGCAAGGCAGTCCCTGCTAGGTGCATGCTGATTGTGGTACCATCCACAGCAAGCAGTTGGTGGACTCATACGAGAAAATGTGAGCAAGAGATCTGGTTGTCTTTACATGGCATTTTGTAAACGTAGAGCAACATTAACTCTGGCAATATCCACTAATTTTGGATATACCACAGAGTCACAGGTCCAAGCATCTGTTATAATCTACCCCAGAAGCATCTGTGCTCCCTGTAGTGAGTACAGGAACTTTCACCACGTGTGGTTTATGGGAGTGACTCTTGAGTCATTGAGTCATTGAGTGGAAAGTACAATAGAACTGTGAGATGCTATCTTTGTGGGGAAAAAAAAATACATTGCTGGAGTTGATTTAATCATCTTCCCTTCCATAAGCTTCCATTCTAATTGCTGGAACTTTCTACATTTTCTTTTGTTTGGTCAGTGCTTTGTGCAAGTCTGCTAGTCACAAGATTTTCAGAAGCAGTGCATGTTATCTTCCTATTTTGCTTTCCCCTCTATGAAATGTTGAGATAAACACTTTTCTAGGCACTGAGTGGTTGTGGACCGTATGTTCCTGTAAAAGCTGTAATTTCCCACTGAGGTCTTCTGTTTCCATTAAGCCATTCTGTGTGTGTGCTGCGTGCTATAACACACGCTGACTTGAAGAACTGCATTGTAACCCAGCTGGGTGCGGTGCTGATGCCTGATGCTGAGACCTGAACCCAAAGCATACCTCGAGTATTTGGAGCCTAACCTGATGCCAGATCTGAGTGCAAGTGAGAAAAATTTCTTTTTTAGTTGTATGCAACAGAGAACATGAGCAAAGAGTGTCCGGGTGTGATCAAGAGTAGAAGACTGTTGTTTATGCTCACAGAACAGTGATAGCACAGGGAGACTCTGAGCTAAACGGACTGTGTAATAGAGGAGCAGCTATTCAATCATTAATCATACATAATTCAATTCACTGTATACCCCAGGCATTAAAATAACTAAAATAAGACTGTCAAATTCCTCCAACCATTCTATACCTCAGACACTCACTTTATATGTGAAGGTAAAGTTAACAAGTGCCATGGATCTTCCCAAGGTCCCTGATGATTCCTATAGAAGAACCACAATTGCCTGAATTTCCGACTGGATGATGCTGAATTCACTCAGTATGCCACAGTATTCACATCCTTGCTCAAGCCCTCTTAAAATACTTATGTAAGTTTATTCCATTTTCGTTAGCATTATTAAGGTTGACCAGCCTGTGACTTAGAGGGTATTTGGGTCCATCAGTTTGCATCTAGCTCTTTTTTTTCCTGTTTGTAAAGGCCAACTCCAAATCAGTCAGGGACGTGGATGTGGCAGAATTAGCTTTTGTTGTGACAGCTGGCCTAGCATGTATCACAGATGTGGGCTTATGCTGAAACAAGGGCTGTGCACAAAGTTCACTGCAACTAGAAAAATAAGGTGGCCAGTCTCCCTGCTGGGAGTTGGACTCTTGTGCCTTGGGCTTCCAAGTGTGGACCAGGAGAGTCTTGCGCTCTGTGCTGAACCAGCCAGAATAAGAGAGCAGGGACAAGGAACAGCATGGTAAATTGTGTGGCTTTCTTCTTTTTACATCGTAGACTTCTCTAGTTAGTCTGAACCATTAGTTATGCAACTCCATTTACTATGAAAAGCATCTACATGATTAGTCCTTGGTTAAGTTTTGGATGTCCAGATTAGGAAAGCTGGAAGCACAAAAGCAAAGGAGCACAAGGAAACAGAGAACAAATACAGTTCGCCAAAGGAAGAAGAGATTCAGCACAGGTACTTCTTTCAGCTGGACTCTTATGAGCAACTGTTTTCCTGCCTTTATCTTAAAAATCCTTTTTAGGTTTTTTTTTAAATCTAAAGCAATTCTGTTTTTTATGCAAATCTTATTATAACTTCCCTTTCTGACACTTTAATATTTCATAGGAAAATATCATTTTGAATCTAAAAATTGTGTTTATGATATGCTTGCAGAGCAGCTAGCTGCCTGCTAGACGGTTGTCCACTACCAGAGTGTTGTTAATTTCTATAACCCCCTGATATTTAGGATGCACTAAATGTATGAAATATTTAATGTTCTTCTGGGGACTTCTGCAAGCTATCATTAAATAGTCTATGAAAGATAAAAAGTGCGCTTGTGATTTATTATGGGTTTTTTTCCTGTTTTATATAGAAAAGGCCCAAAGGGTCCCTCTGTTTTGTACCTCTGGTTTTCTTCTAGAGAAAAGCATGTCTGTTTCCTTTTATTTTCCTTTTTTAAAAAATAATTTCTTTCAGCGTATATGCATAATTGATGATCTGGTAGAATTATCTCAGGGTTATTATGAGAATGGAAGCTGACTAACTGTCCAGGGAAGAAGAAATATTTTTATTTTGATATCTTAAAAGTTTAAAACAAATAAAATCTCCAAGCTTTTGAACACCTGAATAAATATTTGAGTGAGAAGTTGCTGTTTGCCAGGATGTAACAGCTTTCTCAGATAGATGGCTGAAGGAGCTTTAAAGTCTATGTCTAAGACATCTAAGGAGACCATAGAATAAGAAAAGTGATACTTTAAATGAAAGGGCCAAGTGGCAAAAAAATTATTTCTGAACACCTCTCCCTCTCATTTTAAAGTTTTCAGGCCTCTAGGGATTAAAAAAAAAAAAAAAAAGGAGGGCACTGAAGTGAGAAGCTTATCTTTTATGTATTTCACCTTGGAAGTCTGTGTTATATATATTAGACTGATAAGCAAGGTAGAATTTATGGTAGTAAATATTGACTAATTTGTTGAACACATCTTTTTGAATGAAATTGGCCAGGCAGCCACTGTTTGCTAGCAGTAAAAATCTCTCGAGTTGCAACTTTTTTCTCCTCACCAATTTTTACAGATACCTTCATAATTTCTGTTCCACAGAACATGGAGGAGTTTAGAAACATCCTTTTTTTGCTGTTATTGATGATTAGTAATTACTCTGGCTTTAGGGAATGATTCAGAGGATTTGGGTTTTCATTTTATCAGGCCTTAATTATGCCACTGTGTCTTGCTGTATAAAAGCTGACTTTGATAAAGGATCAGTGTTTATATGAGTGTGTGACTGGGAGTGATGCAGATGCACAGGGCTGAAGTGGAGGGAAGGTCTGGGAATGCTGCTAGGCAGAATCAGTCTGGCAATACAGACCAGGATTGTCCTCCTTACCTAGGAAACAAGGTAACTCATAAAGTCACACCCTGTCCTTCAGTTCCAGACAGAAAACAAACTCAAGACTCCTGCTTCTGTCTTGCTTAACTCTATATATCTGGTTGATACTGTGGTTGTAGGTATGTAATGTCTTCTGGGAACTGTTTCTCAATTACCTCAACATAGGTAGCCAATTTAATTGATTGATTCCCTGAGAAGCTTAGAGCAGTATAAAAATTAGATCTTTTTTTTTCTTAAACTTATTTATAGAACAGAAAGCATTTTCCCTTAGATGTTTTTGGGTATTATAAAGTGTTCTACTAGTGCTTTGTGATGGGCTGTTTTTTGGTTGCTTTGTATGTCTATGTACTCAGTGCTCTGTAGGATAAATGATAACTGTTTAAACTGTGAGAATTATCCTAAGTCCTCTGCTGCCTTTGGAGTAGCTATTGGAGAGTATTGAAACTCATTATCTCCTTGTTAAGGGATTTGTGCTTTTGGAGCAAGAGCATGTGCCTACTGTCCTTGCTGAAGAACTGTGAATGACGTAAGTACTGTGTCATCAGTGAAGGCACAGGTAACTCACTGTTTCCATATGTTTTAACTATGCTGTTTCCATAGTTAGGAACCTTGCACAGCCTTAGTGCAATAAGGTGCTCCTTTGCACAGGCTGGTGGGTTATAAATACTGTATAAATACCATGGGGAATATGTCTCTCAAGTGCTGCTTTATGAGGGAGAACAACCATGAGAAGACGTTGAGGAGAATGCAAGAATACAAGACGAGAATTATGAATCTTTACAGCCTCAGCTCTTCCTCACGTTGTTGCTGCTATCTTTAGGAAATGGATGAGGGGCTGACACTTTTTTCTGTACTGGTTTACTTTATTCAGGCTTAAGTTCATGCAAGATTAGAAGTAGAATTTCTGTCCAGATTTCAGCAAACTGCTGTCACTAGAGCTGCATTTGATTACTCCAGTACAACCTGGATCTGTGGTTCTGGTGAACACTGACGTTAAATTGGGGAAAACAACCTTGCAAAGTTAATGTAAAAGGACTGTAATGCCTTCTCTGTGAAATTGATCACACCAGCATGCCATGAAGCAAACCCTATGGTGTGTACCATGTTTTTGGATGCTGTTAAGGCTGGTAACTAACAAGAAAGCTGTCTTTCTAGGTACTTCAAGATAGCCCAAAATTCCAGATCCCTCTATTTAAGAAGCACAGAAACAGGGGAAGAATACTGTGAGTTTAGTTCAGTTGGTCATTTTTGGCCTTAAGGGCCATCATCATGAATTTGGAACGATCACTAAAGTGTATTTTCTCAGAGTACAGTGGCTGTCCATTTTCTCTGAGGGAAAATGCCTTCATTTACTTTTAGCTCCTGCTTTAAGGAACCTCACTATTCTACACAGAAATTAAATTTTGTTCTTTCTATTTCTGAGCCAACTCAGAGCAGCAAAAGCAGCATCCTTATATCTGGACAGAGTTCACATTCTGATCCTTGTCACTGATTTTCTAATGCGAGTTCAGGTGATGCTGCATGAAGCATGGAGTGCTGCATGGATGCCTGCATGGAGTGTGGAGAAGCCCAGTTGCAGTAATTACATCCCAATAGCAGTGCTGCTGTAATTTAAATTGCAGTATGTAATTAAGGTGATATGGAGCTGTATTACTCACATGGGCCTTTTTTTCATTAGAAGTGTGTGATTCTATTTAAATTCTCAGGTGATCTAATCCAATATAGTTACTGATGCCCGCAACTGAGGCAAAAATGCCAATGTAGTCATAAAGACCTTTACACTTGGTTCACTGAACCTGACACCATTTCACTCTGACTTGTCTTTCAATCTAATCAGTCTGTACCAGAATTTAAATTCAGCATTTTAAAAATATATTGTCATGGTTTCTGTCTGGAACATTAGACACATGTCTTTTTATTTCCTCTCTTGAGCAGCATGATGGTAACCAGTAAAGAGGTCAGTGGCAATAAGAGATTGTTTAATGATAAACAAAAGCATCTACAAAAGTTCTGTGATTTTCATATGTGGATATCTCAGCAGCTGATCCCTCCTCTCCCCCAAAACAGTATCTGAGTAATGTGAGTGCTCTCAGAATTCCTTTTTGTTTTCCTCTTCTTTCACTAGTAAAAGTCTGAACCCAGAATTTTAAGATTATATATATCTGGTATTTTAAAATTGAGATAAAAATTGGATGGCTCAGGCTCAGATTTAAATTAGTTAATTAGTTATTGATGCTTTTCAGGCACTTAAAATTATTTATGAAGTACTTCAGATGATTGAGTATGAACTCCTCTCTCCAACCTCCTTAACATGCTTGGAAAAGGAAAAGTGAAGAATTATTTTCATTACAATACAGAGGTGTCCTATTGCAGGATTATTGTTTCTCTAGAAAACAACAGAAGGAATTTTCAGAGGGAAGCATCAAAATGGGATTTCTAAAGTCTGAACCAAACAAGAAAAAAAAGAAATATAATACAGATTCAAAATATCTGATATATGAGGGTACCTGAAAAACAAAGCAAAACATTGATTAAAACAAAATTCTTGAGAAAGGCAGTTGCCCTAATTTGTGAATGTTCAGCCATAGTCCTGTTTTCAAAGTGGTCTTGTAAACTCAGCTTTTATTGCATAAAGATAAATTACATAAAGATTCTAAGCCAAATTCTGCAGTTTGAAGCCCAGAATGACTTATGCCACAAAAACCTTAATTCAGAGCTCATTGTTGCAACTCTTGTATCTCTAATGATCTACAGTGCAAGTCCTAAAAGCAAGTAGTGCTCTGAGTGGCTGTTATGTGGTGCAAAAATCATCCATCAAAGTTCTCCAATGATAACAATAAAAATGTGTGTCAGACCCAGGCTGGTCAGGACCATGACTGCAGTTTCTGCCTCCGAATGTTCTGTGTGAAATTTCTCCTTTAAACTATTACAGTTGTATTTCCTCATCCATGGGCTTAGAGTCAAAATTCCCTGCTTCTATAATTCTTTGTTGGCGGTGCTGCTATTCTGAAATTTTACCTGGAGTAATACTTAGCAACTATTTCTTTCTGGTTTTGCTATTGTCCTGGCTAAACCTAGGCATTCTGTTTTTCCTAAACACTCTTCTGCCCTAGTTTAACATATAGCCATCTGCTTATTTTTCTCCTTTGTCACTATTGTTCTGATTTATTTTTCAGTCAGGCTTTTCATTCTCTTAGCAATTATTCTGATGCATCTGAGATTCAGGTTATTGAGTAGCCTCTCCGCAGCTTGGCTGGGCCGGCTGTCACCCCGTGCTCACCCCGTGCTAACCCCGTGCTCCTGCTGATGTCTGCCCACCACTTTACACCTTCATTAATTCACCTGTGAAATGGGGAGGAGTGGTTATAACACCAAATCCACCCCCACACATGTATCATGGATTGAAACGTGCTTTGATAAATGTTTGTGATGTGCTGCAGAGTCTTCGGCTGCAAGATGCCGCGAGGACACCAAGAGGACAGAGGTGTGTCTGGGTCCTGGGAAGGGAGTCAGGTGTAGGAAACAGGCCCTGCCAAGTGCTGTGTTTCAGATGGCTTTGTAGCACTTACCACGTGGTCATTTTTGTCTTTCAGTTTCTGTGTAAATCTATGTTAGGCTTTATTTGCAAACATTCAGAACCACTTGTGAACTGGAACTAAAAGGTGAAAGTCTTATTTACAGTTTGTCATAATGCTGTGTGCTGAGGATGAGTCTTTTTCCCTTTTTTCTCCCCTGTGTTCCCAGATAAAATGAGAATGGTTGTACAGAGAGTACCAGGAAGTTGTGAGGGTTAATGACTCATCCCACCATGCTCTGAACATTACAGAGTGCTTGGAAGGGACTTTTGTCTCTACGCAAAGCTTCTGCATTTCTGATATATGTTGAAGGGGTTAAGCAGGTATTTTGTAAAGCATCTCTTTGTATCTAAGTCATGTATTCCAAGAGTTGCAAAGTTTGTTGGAAAAGTAGTGGGAGGACTCCTGCCCTCATTAAAGTTGCCTTAGTGGTAGAAAGGGCAAAGCTTACAGTGTTTCCAGATCAGGACAGCCGAAATTCTGCCACTTGACTTGGGCCTGCTTTTGTTTGGTGAAACTGCAAATAGAATATGAAAATGTTTGTTGTGAAAGATCGATTTGTAGGAATTGTTGTATTTGATACTTTTCCTTTTTAAGTAGAAACAATATAAAGAGCTTAATTCAGCACAGAATAAATCTCAGTGTTGTTGATTGTATAAAACTACACTGCTCTGCTCTACATTTGTCTCTAAACTGTTTATATTACTTAAAATGTCATTCCAGAGGAGAGTTTGGCTTAGGACTGCAGAGAAAGCCATTTTATTCCATGTATGGACCTGGTCTCTCAAAGCTATTTTAGTGAGTAGCTAGAAAATATTTTTTAGTGAGGCATGATTTCATTTGTGTTTACGTGCACTGGCCAATTTAATGAGGGAGCTACACTGTTCTGCGATTCTGCTCTGCATTGTTTCAGGGAAAAACCAGGAATTTTCAGGTGCAGGCTGGGTTATGTGTTTTTTAGACATTTTATTTAAAACCGCATCTTGAAATCACTGTATTCTCAGTTTAGCTACAAGAATGAAACCCTTCTGTGCCTAGAAGAGATTCCGTTAAAAAAACTACATGCCCAGTTGGTGTTAATCAACATTGCCTTTAACAGAACCAAGCCATTTTTAAACCATTGCAGGCACTGATTCCAGCTTTCACATCTCAGCCTTCAGAAAAGCATTAGTTTCTCTTGTTAGAGCACAGTGACAGGAGGGTGAAGAAGATCCGCTGGTTCTACAGTGGAATCAGAAACCTTTCTTTAAGCTTTCATCTTTTGGACTATATCGTGGCAGTTCTGCAAAAATCTGATGTGAGGGTATGGGATAGAACTGTGCTACTCTGGGAATGGCAGCTGGGTATTTGCCCCCAGGAAAGCTTCCCAAAGGGAAGGATCCCCAAAGGGTGGTAAGGAAATTATATATATTTGACTATATCTATATTTTGGCACTATTCAGTGCTTAAGAAATAATTTTTGGGTCTTTTTCTGTTTGAGGCACCATTTAGTGTTTGTTTAGAATCCTCCCAAGTAATAACTGATATGATGTGATCTTTTAACTTCGAGGAAATGTTATAAAAGCAATGTTTATATATATTAATACTAGATATAATTAGAAATAGTAGTCTTTTATGCCATTCGATGCTCCTTTGAAAGTGCAGAATCTGTAAGTAGCAAATGGTTATGCTAATAAGGCTGCCCAGTTGCCTGCATTTATATTCTGTAAAGTCCTTTATTCTTCTTCCAGGGGATTTGTCTCTGGAATTAAAGGGTAAATTGCACTTCTGACAAGACATGCAGCCTTTGTGTTGAGACTACTGACTGCTGACATCCATTGTTATAATCTTTATACTTTAAGTGACCTGGAGTCAGATTTTCAAGGTATTTATTTGCTTAAGAGCCATTAGACTCTAAATGGGATTTCAGAATTGCCTAAGTAAATTAGAATCCTAATTCACACTGTAGATCTTATTAGGAGACTTCATATATCTCCAGGTGCCTAAACACCTTTGGATAGCTGCCTGCTGGATACTGCAAACTAGCCTGGAAGCATCCCTCAAGGCCACAAAACAATAGCCGAAGCACAACAGTTCTTGGCAGACTTTTGAAATTAGTAATTTGATTCAAATTACTGAAGAAGAGGTGAAAGGCTTTGAATTTGTTATTGATGTTTGTTTTTCAAAGCGCTACGAGTCACCAGTTTGAGTGAGCCTCTGTTTCAGTGCTGGGCTGGAGTGGATGTGGGGCTGATAGGACACATATGTAGCCTGTGCCACTTCCAGCACCAGCTGGGCTCAGTCTGGAGCCATTTCACACTTCTACTGACATGAATAAAGACTTACAAGAGACATGAGCAACTATCAGAGAAATCCATGGTTGATAGCTCATCGTCTTGAACCTTAGTATATCCTCAAAAGACTGCCATTCCTTGGATTACTTTTGTCCAGCTTGGAATTCTTGCAAGTTTGTTTTTTGGGCACATGTTCAGTAGACAGTCATTTAGGAACTTCTGTTTATTTCCAATGAAATGTCTTGAAAAATTTTAAAAATTATTCTTTAAACTTACTACTTAGCTTTGTCTTTCTCCTAGCAGAGAAATGAGAAAATGTGCAAAAACTTCAGAAGCTGCAGAATTGGGTCCTGTAAATCCCCAGTAGGTCTTCAAAAATTCAGCCATGCAGCACTGTGATTTCTAGGCGTTTTGATATTTAGATCTTTGGAGATACTTAGGTATATGATGATTATCGATTTTATATATCTCAGAGAATTGTCACTAAGTTCTTAACAGTCAATTGAGAAGGTTCTTTCTCAAGGGAGAAGTTTGTTTTCAAGCATGTGGCTAAATTCAGCTAACTTTTAAGTTCATCTGTCCTTGACTTTGGTGTTATGTCCACTTGTATCAGAATTAAAATTTGTACAGGTTATGTGGGTTGAGAATCTTATGACCTGTTGGGATATCACTTTGGGCTATATTCTAATACCAGTGATAGGTATGCAATATAGACATTATGTTTACTCTCATCCATTGGTGGTTTAAGGAGCCAGGCTTTCCTTGAATTTTAGGTAAAGTGTTTATTGTGATCTTGAACTAAAATGCCATGTAGTCACAACACCAGAGCTGGGCACATATAAGGGGCAGTCTGAGCAATGCCATTTATCTCAAAGCTGCTGAACAAGTTTGAGAGAGACTGATCTGTCTCTGATTCATGTGTTGACTGTTCAACAAAGTTGTTTATCGTGAGCAGTGAATTCCAAGGGGAGAATTTTGGGTGGTCTATCTGGGTCTTACATCTTCTAGCATCACACAGTGGCCATTTTTTCATTCTCTCTTAAGACTTCTTTGAGGATTAATGCAAAACGATTCCTCAGAAACACTGTTGAGAGGAATTTTTCTTTATTTACTTCTAAATGTCAAGTATTTGGTTTTCTCTGTAACCCTTGGAAATTATTACATTGTCAAATACACCTGGAATTTACTGGATGCTGAAGAACACTTTTCATTAAAAGTGGTAAAGGTAGAGAAGTCAACAGAAGTCAGAGAAACCTTTATTAGCATACAACAATGTCATGGTAGAGTAGCTCTCAGTAATAAAGGGTGGCTCTATATACCCCAGGGCTGCATCACATGCTAGAGCTTTTTGTATTTGTTGCGTTTTTAGAGCTGATGGACAAAGTCTTTTAATCTGAAGCAGCAGAGGTTCATATTTCTAAATTCAAGTGTTTTGTCTGGGAATGATATCCCTAGCTTATTCTTTTCTTGGGACAAAGGAGGATAATCGGTAGCAAAACACAACAGAGTGTTATTGGTTAGGCACATTGGTGTTGAGAGAAGCACACCATGTCTTAAAATTTAAGCCCCAAATCCAAAAAAACTATTTTATCTCAAAAGAGAAGTTTGAAATGTCAAGACAAATTCCCTTGTTTATTTTACTGGGAATTTCACAGGTGCTGAAAGGCATGAGATTCTTGATAACAGTTGGCTTCTCAAATACCTTGGACCTCTCTGAATATCCTGAGTAGAAAAAGTCAGTAACACTTTTTCCAGAATGTACCACATGGACAGGACAAAACCTGTTTTTGAGCAGGGGTTAGCAAAGGCTGTAAATACAGCTGGGAAAAATATTACTGTATTCATAGTTATAATGGCATGCTGCTGTCACTTGAAAATGCTGAAGCTCTGTAATAAGCTATTAAATGGAAGTCCATTAATATCCCCTTTAAAGTTTTTCATTCCAGGTTCTTGAATATGTCTGCCTCCTTTTTTGCTACAATAGGCAGTTTAGTTTTGTGCTGGCTTGCATACCAAGTACAGTTAGTTAATGAATATTTAATTTCCATTTATGCAGAGACTCTTGTTATGTAGGAAAATGTATTGTATAAGAAAAGCTTCCAACCCATTCTCACATGAAATGAAAGTCTGAATATTTATTGTAAGCCTACTTGTGGAAGTTTTGCAGTTTATTCTGGTTTAAGCAATCTTTGAAATGGTTAGATGTGGAAGCTCCATGTTTACTGGGTTTTTATTGTGACTGTTATAAGACAAAGTGGTGATAGATTATTGAGCATGCTAAATGGGGAAGGAACCAATATAATGGAAAGGGTTGTGATGACTGATGCTTTAAGTCTATGAGACAGTGTTTTTAGGGGATACAATAGATTCCAGCTTTCATTACTGCCTAGAGACATGTGGAGGCAGGAGATGTACCAAGTATTAAAGGCTTAGAAATAAATACGAGCAGAAATAAAGATTGTGTAGTATCTGATGCATGTACAGGTGGATGAAGGGTAAACAAACTCCAACCATTAGAAATATGGAAGTATATCTTTGATGCCTAAGTCCTCAAATGAATGTGTCCTTCAAGATGGTTTCTGTTTTGTATGAACAAAAGGTTGTGCTGTGGTGTAACTAGTCCAGTTCACTGCGTATTAGGCATCAGGTTGCTTGTTGGTAGGGATCTTGAATTAGTCCACAGTCCTCACAAATAAGGTATTTGATGCTCAGACAAAGAAAGTATTCTGGTAAATGACATTGCAGCTTGAGAACAAAATAACTCCTGTGTGTGTCTGCTAAGTTAGGTGATATGTGCAGTGTTGCAGTCTGTCCATTTGATAGCATGCTTTGAGTGTTCTAAATATTATGTTTATTTGTTTGACAGGCATTATTCCTTCCTATTGCAAGCTAAAATGATTCACTGGCAGTAGCAATTAATCTATAATAATCTACCTTGGACATTTTTTTCATTAAATATGAACTAAAATGATTTGTTGGGGAATCAGAATGAAAAGCCTTTTAGATTTAAAACACTTAAACAAAATTAGCTTTTCACACAAGATCCTTTACAATGTCTTTCTCTTTTCAGCACTTTTTGTAGCACTATTCCCAGAGATGAACTCACTAACAAGAGACAGGGACTGTAAGATAAGAGTCTAAAACCTGATCAGACAGCTCAGTGTGAGCTGTGGGAAATGTGCGTATCATGGAAAAAAAAGCTTTTAAAAAGAACATCACCACCAAATAAAAAAGCCCTATTGTTGTGAAGATCTGTGGATATTATTCTTTATGTAGTGCCAAGAACAAGATCCAGACTCAGGAAGTGGTATTTAACTTTATTTGTTATCTTAAAGTTCATGATATCTTCTCTGTAGAGACAAAGTCAAAGGAAAAGAGACTAATTTTCTCAGTAGCTTACAGACTTCCTCAAGACCTGTTTTGCTCAGGTCATTCAACTTAACTGCTCTATGACTGCTAAAAGAGAAATGATAAACTGTCTTTTACAGCAGCCTCGATGTCTATAAAGGGTGGTGAGGATGAAAGGATGTTGTATCTTTTATTTCCATAGAGCGGCATTTGATGGATGTGGCACCTCATAGTTAGGAAGAAAGGAGACAAATATTTTATTACATTATTTGCATTACAGTAGTGCTGGTAGGACACAGGACCACAGCCTCCATTTTTCAGGCTCTAAACAAAACTAAATTTAGTTCCTGCCCCAAAAAGCTTACATTTCAAACAAATGTTGTAGTGCAAAAATATTTTATCAGTGGTTAAATGAAAGTATCTTTTTCTTATCTGCCTCACTGAAGGATCATATAGTGAAGTGTAAGCTTGAGAGGTGAAAAGCAATTTTCACTTGGCCTAAAACAATGCTGTGCGATTCTTCCTTAGGACACTACTGAGTGTTTTCTTGCACTCTCAAACCATAGGACAGGACAAAACCTGTTGTCAAATGAGGTTTTTGAATGAGGTTTTTCAGACCTCTTCCAAATCATTTATTCAAACTTTATTTGACATCTGCATCCTGGATCTAAGTTTATCCACATGTTAACCATCTACAGCAAAGGTGTCCTTAAAGTAAAATACTGTATCAGTTCAGCAATACTAACTCAGCAATGGAAGCTGGTTGTATTGTGGGTTTGGGAAAAAAAAGAAAAAAAAGGAAGAAAAAACTCAACCCCAAACCTCCTGAATCAACTTGATTTGAAAGTCTTTCCTCATCTTGTTATGGTGGTTCAATTTGCAATACACATGAGCATACATGTTACAGTGTGGGCAGAGCCACAAGACAGTTAAAATTGTGAGCTGAAATATGGTTGTTCTTCTAGAATCAATCATGCACTGCACTTTTCAGTGTTGCATTATGTATATATTTTAGTGACTTGTGCAAGTTATTCAAAAGCTTTCTTCCAAGGAAGCTGAACTCTGCTCTTCACCACAGGGTCCCCAACTTTCCTTTGTGATGAGTATGGACTCGGCATTGCAGCCTTCCACCATTTTGCTGCCAGTAGCCTCTGTTAGGTTGATGGTCTCTTCAGCTATAATTGAATTGATCATGTTGCAAAATGGAATCACCTTCTTTACATTTGAAGGCTGGTTCCAGGTGCCCATGTGGGTGTGATGATAAGGGTTTAGGAGGTGGTATGAACTGTAACTAAATTAGAAGCTCTGTTCCTGTGTTTCTTCATCCATAAAAATAGGGAACTTGTTATATGCTTTGGTTCAGTCATAAAATGGAGCATGTGGGCGCAGTAGGAAAAGCTTTTATTTTCTTAGCTTCTGAACTAAAAAATTGTAAGCTTAACCTCTTTTTTTATTGTTGTACTTCTTATTTAACTTTAACGTAGCATGGGAAAAACAGGAAACATCCATAGTAGTGGCTGGCCTAATCTACAGTAGTGTTTTCCTTCCCTAAGGTGCTCTAGTGCTCACAGTGATGATAGCTACTGGGATTTTAATTGGTGTCTAGTGTCCTCTCACTGTCATCGTGCCTGGATTTTTTGGTAGTCCCAGCTGGTGGCTATGGGCACTAGGGTTAATAGGAATGCAGGCATAGCTGGTCTGGGTCAAATCTCTCTATGCTTTAGTTTGTTGAAATTTCTGATGGCCTCCAGGATGTGATAGAAAGGATACAGCAGTTAAAGGTATCTTTCACTATCACAGACTAATTAGGGCTGTCCTAACTTCCTGAGGGAATACGTAGTGATACCCAGTGGTTACAGAAGATTGAAACCAGGCGGGAGTTATTGGGCTGTAGAGGAGAAAATGTACTTCTTTCTGCTCCTCTGTTCTTTAGCTCCTTCTTCTATCCTAATGAACTGTAATCTGGATGAAAAACAAAGCTGGGGGGGAAAAAAAGAAAAAACATCCTCCATTCTCTTGAGCCTGTACACTTAGCCCCTAAAGGAGACTAGCAGTGTTTTCTTTCTCACTGTGGAAGTGTGACTACATAGAAGCCCTGCTTTTTCAAATTTGAGAATTTTTCCTCCTTTTCTCCCTTCATTTTTATTTTATTTCTCATTTGCATCGCTGAGTCTGGTGCTATTTTGCCTACATCTCTACAGTGAAAACAGGCTGTGTGTTCATGAACTTCTAATCGGAAGTGATGACAAGTCCTTGATTGGGGCACCATTGCCCTTGTCCTCATGAAATAATGTAGCCTTTTCTGATATCATTTGACATGCAACTGCAACTGTAATAAAGGCCAGTTTCTGCCACTGGATGTGTGTAGAAGTTGATGCCTGTTATGTTTGTGCAGGAACACCTCACAGTGACATCTGTAATTGTGCTGAACATGGTTTCCTCCATTTCATGGGAATAAAATTATGCTTATGCATTATTAAAAGGGCCTAACAAGATTTCTGGGGAGAGATGGTGAAATGCAGTATATAATAATATTTATGTAATTAATGCCCTGGGATTTGAATGAAAAATGCTGCTATTTTGTAACCATAATTTTCAGTTTCTGGCAGCCTCAGAGTAACAAGGAAACTGTAAATTGCACTTTAGTGTCCCTAAGCTGTTGTCTCTGATAGGAAAGGTTGACAATTTTGGTTGTCTTGAAATGATGATTAGCTGGGATCTAATTATGATATTAGCATAGAATCATGTTCAAATGTAATGTCATCAGTGTGTCCTTCCAAGGATGATGGATGGAAAGAAACTTACTTTCTTCCCCCCCCCTCCCCGTTTTTATTTGAGAAAAGATGAAGGAGATTCAGGAAAGTAGCCTGCAGAGAAACAAAGTATGTGTATTCCTCTGACTTCCCCCTATGCCCTCGCCTATGACCCTGTCCAGGTCAGATAGCAAGTCAGGTACTAGGCACTCCGAATGGACTAAGCTTTCATTGTACTTTTCAGTGTGGACTGCCAGCTTTTTTTGAGCTGTCTGTGGTTGTGGCTACACTGCTGTCCATAGCTGAGCTAGCAAAGCGATCAGTGTCCTATGCTTGATGATTGCAGCAAAGACTGAAGGGTACATGTACCTACCCTCTTCTTTGACATTCAGAAATGTAATATGCAAGCACGTTGTACTGATGGAGTTGTAGCCCTTCCTGAAAACCCTATCACTTTGTGGGGGACATCATTTGTCCTTTCCATAACAGGGTTGAACTGACTGTAGTACCCTTGACCTGACTTCGTTTACACTATTGTAAAACAGCTGAACAAAGTTCAGTCCATCCGACCTCCAAACCCAACACCACCAAAAGTCTAAGTTTCTGTGGTGCTCAAAGACTAGCAAAATAATCTTCATTCTGTAGTGTGTCCCTGGTGCAGGACTCCCAGCCCTCTCCAGTGGCCCGAACATGATTTGTGTTCCTACTGTGCTGTTTTCCTGACAGCAGGGTTCATGTATGGGGAAATGAACATGAGCTGTAATGGTCTCTGTGATAGCAGGTAACAGTTCGCAGTTGTCTCCTAAGAGAGCCCTGTCCTTTGCCTTCCTTACAGAAAAGAGTGTGGGAAGATGAGGGGAAGAGCTAGTTGTTAGTGACTTAGGTGGGTAGTCAGGGCTCTCTGGAAATGGGTTGTGTGGACTACACGCTCACAGAGCCAGAGCAGCCAGCTTAGGAGAGTTGCTGTCAGGTAGGATATAAGTTGTGGAGGTTTGTTTCCGTGGAGGATGGTATGAAATCCTAAGCAGACTTGTCTAGAGAATCTTTACAGTTCTTAAGTTACGCTTTGTACACAGTGATTACTTTTCAAATGTTCTGTGCATTGCAGCTCAGGGTATTTTTCCTTCAGACCATATTTTCAGGAGGATTGCATTCCATACAGTGATAATACACAGCCTAGGTCCTTTTGGTCCCAAGAGATTCTCTGAGACAGTTTCTCAAATGAATGATTTACTGTCTCTTGCCCTGTTCCTTCTCCAACAGAGCAGAAATTTAATGACCTCAAAGCTAATGCACTCCGGTGTCTGGATGGAGACAGCAACATTTTTGCCAATGCAGTTTTGGAGCATTATTCTCCCTTTCATTTCTAACATTTTTTGGGGATGCTTCTAACAGAAATCATGGCCTTAGAAGCATCTGCTGGAAACTAAACACTCTAGACACACTGGAGAGATGAATTTTGCTCTTCATGCCATGGTACCCTCCCTCTGTGAAGTTGGAGCAGTTTCCTATGTGTAAATAAATGGAGAGCATGTCATCCTCTGGGTTAATGTGAACCTTTATCTGTATTGTCTTAATCAGACCACTGAAGTTCTTTTATTTATTAAACTGTCTCCTAATCAGTGGCTACTGTTATATATCAAAAGATTTAGGAACAAGTTTTGCATGTCATTTCATATCTGAAACTTTCAAAAATTCTCTTATAGTGAAAAAAATTTTCACTTATTTCTTTACATTACTCTATTACTGTAGTTTTTTCTTCACAAATCTCTTGCTTATTAAATATAAACTTTCTCAGTTGAATATCTTCAGTGTTGTGAATATAAGAACTGCATTATTCTGGCATATAATTCATAGGATTTGTTTAAGTGACAAATAATTGACTCTTTACTGAGGTGGACAAAAGAAGGCCTCAGTTGTTGGCATTGGTGCATTTCCATTGCATGGGATAAAGAGTCAAATCTGCAAATGTAAAATCTAGATCATGTGGGCTGCACTCTTGTGGTACATTTGTATTGAAAATTGTGTTACTTGAAACAATTTAAGGAATTGTAGAAATCACAACACTGCAGGTATTAATGATATTGCATCTAATTCTTAATAATTCTGAAAAATTAAGTTGATGCACCTGGTGGATAGGTGACCCGCCTGGTGGATGAGGGGAAGGTTGTGAATGTTGTCTGCCGGGACTTCAGCGAAGCCTTTGACACCGTCTCCTGGAAAAGCTGGCATCCCATGGCTTGGACAGGTGCACCCTTCACTGGTTTAAGAACTGGCTGGATGGCTGGGCCCAGAGAATCATGGTGAATGGTGCTGCATCCAGTTAGCAGCCAGTCACTAGTGGTGTCCCCCAGGGATCTGTGTTGGGCGTAGTCCTGTTTAATATCTTCATTAATGATCTGGATGAGGGGATTGAGTCCACCATTAGCAAATTTGCACCAAGTTTCAGGGGGAATGTTGATCTGCTGAAGGGTAGGAGGGCTCTGCAGAGGGACCTGGCCAGGCTGGGTAGATGGACCTAATTCAATGATATGAGGTTTAACAAGACCAGGTGCTGGGCCTTGGACTTTGGCCACAAAAACCCCATGCAGCGCTACAGGCTGGGGACAGAGTGGCTGGACATCGGCCAGGCAGAAAGGGATTTGGGGGTTCTGGTCGACAGGTGACTGAACATTGCCCCCGTGGCGAAGAAGGCCAACGGCATCCTGGCCTGGATCAGGAATAGTGTGGCCAGAAGGACTAGGGAAGTGATTCATCCCCTGTCCTCGGCACTGGTGAGGCTCTACCTTGAGTGCTGTGTCCAGTTCTGGGTCCCTCTGTTTAGGGAGGGTGCTGAGATGCTGGAGCGAGTCCAGAGTCCACCACCACAAGGCTGGTGAAGGGTCTGGAACACAAGTCCTGTGAGGAGTGGCTGAAGGAGCTGGGATTGTTTAGCCTGGAGCAAAGAAGGCTCAGGGGAGACTTTATCACTCTCTACAACTCCCTGAAAGGAGGCTGTAGCCAGGTGGGGGTCAGTCTCTTCTCCCAGGCAACCAGTGACAGGACAAGAGGACAAAGCCTTAAGCTGCTCCAGGGGAGGGTTAGGCTGGATGTTAGGGAGAAGTTCTTCACAGTAAGAGTGATTGGGCATTGGAATGGGCTGCCCAGGTAGTCACCATCTCTGGAGGTGTTTAAGAAAAGACTGGATATGGCACTCACTACTATGGTCTCGTTGGCAAGGTGGTGTTAGGTCATAGGCTGGGCTTGATGAGGTCTTTTCCAGCCTAGCTGATTCTGTGATTTAGTGTAATTGCACTACTGTAAGTTTTGAGCCATACTATTTAGAGGGAAGGTACTGGATGCACTATAATGAAGATTAGAAGCTTGTGTGGAATCTATAGCTAAGAGAAGAATTAGAAGGTTGCAGTTCTTGCGTTGGCAAGTGAAAACAGAAAGAGGAGAAGTGAAACTATGTGTTAGTATTGGTATTACAGTATTACACTATAAACTGGTGTAAAGCCATTGACTTCAGAAGATACCCTAACTATACTTGTTGAGAATTCAGTCTTTTGAGCCTTATATGTACTCCAGTTAATGCTGTTAATATCATAATAAGTTATTAAATTACTTCTGAAAATGTCCTTTCAATATGCCAGATAGTACCCTAGATATGATGAGAACTTCCCCAATCAATTTTGCCTTCCGTGGGCTGATAAGAATTTGTATATCAAAGGTTTTAAATCCTCTCTTTTTATATTCATGTTCTGCTTTGGCCTTGTTTATTCACAACTGACTGCCTCTGATTATTTGACCTGTCACGTGCTCAGTATTTGATGCTTTGCATAGTAGAACTGGAATAAACTGACGGTGCTATAAGATGCTCAGTGTGTACTTAAGACAATGACCACTTAGCTGTCTCATTTCCTTAGCAGTATTTTAAAGATCAATCACAGAGAGCAGTGTAAGCCAAGAAAAATACAGTTGAAATGGATTAGAAATTAAATATTTTTCTTCATGGTGTTTTGCTTGGACTCAGTATTTTGGTAACTTGGTGCAGACTGCACAACAACCAGAATGACTTGTTCACGTGATTGAAATTTGGATGAGCAGCAATAGAGCAATTCTTAAATATACAAGGCTAAATTTGTTGAGCCTGGTTTTTGGCCTTTGATGAGATTGCAGTAAACTGTCAGATGGTAAATACCAGTGGCAGAATTGCACATGCTTCCCTTGGGATTGGAGGGGTGGCCACTCATTTGATAAACCCCAGACAGAGGCAAAGGTATAGACTTCCAAGCAGCTGAAGCAGTGGCCTCCTTTGTGTCAGGGAGATTACCAAGCTGCTGGTCTCTTTCTGAAATAATATATTTGTATGTTTTGTTTGGTTTGGTTTGGTTTTTTTCTGACAGGCAATCAATTAGGCTTAACTGAGTAGCTGTGAATGAATGAGTCATGGGATCAACTAAACTTGAAGATAAGCATTTAGACTGTAGTTTGTGGTTTTTGATTGCTTAGTAATACAGCAGGGAAGGACTGGGGGAATTTTCATTTTACCTGTTGTGGATTTGACTGGGGTTTGGGGAGAGACAGCATGTCACGTACATGCTGGCTGCTTATAATCTGAACACTGTGCATTTAAATCCTGGATGGAGGAGATGTCTGGGAGGGAGGACTCTGAAGCTCACTGTGGCTGGATTGCCTGTATGCAAATTAAGACAAATCCTTAGCAAGGTTGCCTAGTCACTGCACAGACCTTTGCCAGGCCGTGTTTCTCAACAGTTACGCCTCAGCTGAGTAAATACACCCTTTGAGCAAAGACCAGATTTGACAGCTGAAATAGTGTTTGTCATGCTTTCAGGCTCAAGCGCAAACCAAAGCACTAAAACATGCATCTGAGATGTCATCAGTCTTGTTTCCTAAATGAATGGGGTTTGTGTTCTGTGCTGTTGTAGCTCTTCAAATATCCTCTATATCTCCTTTGTTCCATGTACATTTTTTGTTACCTTCTTGGACGTTTTTTCTTACTGCTTCGTGTTTTATACATCAGGATGAAGAGAGTATTCAGTTCTGCCACTCTGATGTGGTGTCATTTTCATCTTTACATGAACTCTTTGCATGAGATTATTCAATTATTTGTATTGTGATAGTGTCTTGTCTCAGTCATGAATCAAGGTCTGCATGGATTTTCACAAATGCGGAAGTGTGTATTGCCAATTAGACCTTAGACCTACTTTGGCCTATCTTGCTTTTCATGTAGAATGAATATGAAATTCATATATATATATGGTACAGTTCCATTGAATTTGAAAGCAGATTATAGTGCATCTGAGGGTCAGAGCAGGCATAAGGTCTGTCTGCTTCACTAAGTTATTCAATATTGCAGCTGGAGATGGGGAGGCCATATGCAGTGTGCTGTCTCTGCATGACACAAAAGATTTCATTTGGCTGGGGCTGCCTCAAGCTGTCACAGGTGTTCTTCTTTCATTTACAATAGCTCCATTAAAATATAAATGACTGCATTTATTACATCAGCTCTTTTTCCTTCTTTGGAATACCCCAGCTAAAGTTACATTACACATAACAAATGTTCTTGCTCCCTTGAGGATTAGTTTAATTACTGATGTAGGTGGGTAAAAGATCTATTGCGTCTGAGATGTTAATTTTATCATGCTTTAATTAAGAGGTCAAGTGTGAAAGGCTGCAGAATACCTCCCACTTTAAGATGCTGAATAGAATGGTGGGGGTAGAAGGCACTGATATAATGAGGCTTTTATGGTCTGTAGGAGTAACAACTTTCCCTGTGCATCTCATTACATTGAGACAGGCATCTGGAAATACATGCCAATTCCTATTTGCTCATTGTGTTTTCTACCATTAAAGGCATTTTCCGTCAGAGTCTTTGAAGCTCCAGAACAGCTTGTCTCTCCTTTTAAAGGTGATGGTCACTCCTCCATCACTCATCACCTGTTTCCATTGGAAATGTCAGGACTGTATTCTCTTGTCCAGTGTGCAAGTATCCTACGCCCCTGTGCTCTGGCACAAGAGGGGATATGGGGTGTTCACCAGAGGACCTCAGGTGCTACCATCTCTGAACATGCAGTTGTTTCTTGCTTATGTCTCATATGAGCATGGATAGATTCCATTTGGCATTTGGTTTTAAAGTCTTGTTTCTAGCTAACTCCAAAAACAAGGAAATGGACTTGGAAAGCATTCAGGGAAAAAGTGGGCAGGCAGAAGGGAGTGTCTCATAACACGATGTAGAGAGAACTAGACAATAAGAACTCCTTCCAGCAGGGCATCTGGGACGTTCTCCACTGAGCTTGTTATGTTTGCCCCACCAGCTGGAGCAGCAGTGGCATAGATAAGAGCAGTTGTTTACTGGCTAATGTTTGAAGATTTTCTTGAGACTGACTTACTGCGCTTTCAGAATGACTTAAGTGACCAAGAAGCAGTACTGTTGCTCTCTGAACAGCTTTAAATATGACAGTTAATTATTTTTATTATTAAAAATAATATTTTTCATTGCTTACTGGCTATATGAATTGCTGATTCATTGAGATGTTCTGTGATGTGTGATGCAGAAAGTATCTTTTCAGAAAATTTCTCCTTTTACTTGGATTTTTTGCTGCTGTTTTTCTTTTCTGTGGTGGTCACGTTTCTTGCTTTTAAAGGATAGTAACAGTTCAGCTATGCCACTGACTTTCTCTGCATCCCTGGAGAAAGATTGGTGTAATACTGGAAAAACACAGAGTTAAATATTAACGTCCACTACTAAATGTTCCCACTGAAAAAATCAGGAACGTTTCCAAGCAGTGAAAGCAGACTTTCCTTTCCTGTAGTCAAGTTTTGCTGCTGAACTTCTAAAACTACGGCTTGCTTGGTAATTGTAAATAGTTAAAAATTAGAAACTGGGAATCCTCTGTTTCTCAAGTGCTCTCACCCAGGCTGCTTCTCGCTTCCAGGTGATAGGGGAAGAATCTCATGCAGTGAATTAGTGCTGAAGTGTGTAGTAAGTTTTTTCAAGGTTGATTGAATTTTTTTTCCCTTCCCTCTGTATTTGTCTTGCAAATAGAAGTTCCTTTCTTGCTCTTTTGGTCAGAAATGTAATTTTAATGAATGTTATTATTTGATATTGATGATACAGTAAGTCCTTAAGGCATAAAGCATACTCAGAATTGGGGTTTCTCTTGGGTTACAAATACACATAGCTGCCCCAGTTTGTACTAGCTGAGGACCTAATCAGCTACGGCCACAAGTGCAGCATTTCCTTCTGCTGACTTCAAATGTCACCATCAGTCTCTGTTGAGATAAAAAATGTGCACAAAGGAAATAGTTTTAAGGAAGATGAGGATTCTTTCACTTTTAAGAGTTTGATGTATTTAGAACATGTTTATTCTGTCTTGCTGGTTGTGTCAGGTGTGAAGACTTCTGCCTCAGGGCACTGGGAATCCCTGCTCACAGTGTTCTCAAGGTGTTAAAGCTCTAAGCTTTGTACAGAGCTCGGGTATCAGCTGTGGTAGAGCAGGAGCAGTAAAGCCTAGAAAGGGCTAGATTGGTTAATGCAATGTTTGTAGGGTGGTATTGCTGAAGCTTCTCTCTGTATATGTAAAAACTATGCTTGATGATACAGACTTAATCTTTCAGAAGTAAAATCATGCTTTTTGTTTTAAGTCTGATTCACTTCCATTTACGCAATAGCATCCCAAAGCAAGAGTGGTCTTGGCATTTGCATGAGGCACGTGCTTCTGCCCACAAACAGCCACAGACAGGATAAGTCAATAAAAATAAGCCATGCAAGGCGTGAATTGCTTAGAGATGGAAGAGACCTATTAGGCTATCTAGCCCTCCTGCATGCCAGTGAGGAATTGCTTCAACTGGATTTGCTTTAAAGGACAGATGAATAGCTGAGTAAAACACAGGATCACATTTTCTGTGTGATTTGGCTTTTATGCTTCTGGCTTTACATGTACATCTAGCTTTGAACCTCATAAGCAGCAATATTCTGGAGAATTTTTTTCCAGGCTCTTTTATTTAAAGCGTAAGAGTGGTCTGAACAGAAACTGTTCTGATTGCACAGATGTGCAGTTTTGCTTTGTGGAGGGATTTTTACCTCATCAAAGGAGAACACGAAGAAAGGCAAAAATCTGTGAGTATGGCTATGTATGCATGTGTGTATTTGACAGAGCGAGAGGTCTACCTGTGTTAGATCAATTGTGAGAATAAATTCTACTACTCTGCCTGGCCATGGGAGGGTATTTTACAAAGGCAACCCATTGGGAAGAGAACAAAGGCCTCACTGTGTTGTGGCTGTGCGTGACACACTGGTAACGCTAAAGCCAGCTCCCATTTCCTATTAAAGTAGTGTCTCGCATGTTCATGAAACACAGGCAGTGATGCAGCGTGATTCAGCTCTTTGGGAGCTGATACATCTAGTTCTGAAACAGAGAGAGAAGGTCTCTCTCTGTGGTCAAAAAGGCAGAAAAACATGTTGGTGCTGGTGTTCTGAGCAGCTTCATCTGGTGATTGGACAGGGAATTGCAGGCACATTTGTTTCATTGCTTTAATTTTTTGCATTATTCCCCTTTTGTCTATTATTATTTTCTTACCAGTATTTGAATAGAAAAAGAGATCTGTGGTAAATTATGTCCATGCCCCACTTCTTTCCAGACCTGACACGTTTATATATACAAAGAATTATGGAGGAATTAAAGAGAGGACCAAAGAAGCTCAGGAATTCTTTTGTAAAGCGTGCCACATTTTTAATAAATGGGCATATAGCGGAGGGAGTGAAATCTGTTGCTCAATACCATAATAGGCAGTGCAGTGCTTTTGCTTCTCTCTGTCATCCTTACAGACGAATTTATTTTTGGTAATGAGACATTTATCTCTTTTGCATCTATTAAAAGTCAGTTCCAGTGTCCAAAATCAGTTGGAAATAACATGAAGAAGTTTAATGGTGAAATGTGTTTCTTTTGGATGCTTGTCACAGCTCCATCAAATCCTGGGGATCCTTTTCCACTTTGTTTTGGTGTATTTTTGCCTTGCTGCAGTGTGCGTTTCCAGATGATTTAGATATTTTTCTGAGAGCATCATATAATAGTGTGAATATTTAGATTGTGTAAAGAAGCTTAAAGAAATTACTTTCAGGACAATAACTGACATATCATCAGTTTAAAGAACTGTTTTTCAACCCTTTTCTGTGTATGGACCCTTTAAGAGTTTTTGTTAGTGGCAGATCCCTCCCTACCTGACTTTGAAAACTATCTATTGAAAGCAGACTTGCTTTTCTTCACGGTCATCCTTGAAGCAGTCCACAAAAAACCACATATAAGTAGCAGCCTGGTTGGAGTCCCCTGGTGCCATAAAGAAGGAGTCCACATAGAAGTAATTGTGGTAAAAAAACGCTATTAGTCAAAAAATATGAGCTCTTAATGTATTTCTGGTCCTGACACAATTCAGTTAAGAAAGTATTTTCACAATTGTGGACTGAGTAATTAATGTCATACTTGTGCACGTTAACAAGCAGACCACTTTGCTTAGTCTGTCCGTAGAGAAGCTAGCGTGGGTGCTAGATGAATGCAATGGGGCTTTTGCAGGCATTTTTTAAAATCCCATGGGATTTATTAGATGCCTTTCAATGGGTTTTCAAACTGTTGTATAGCATTCTGCAGGTGGAATGTAATTTTCCTAGCGAGATCTGAAGTGCGTGACAACTGGTGAAAAAACAACTCTCTCCTTTTATGTTTGCAAGTATGATTCCTTTAAAGAAGCTGCCTGGTGCCTTTCTGCACCTCCATTTTGTTAGCTATAAAAGAGGGGAAATGGCCAGGATTATCAGAAAGGCTTGCTGATGTGAATTGACGCTGAAGCTTATTCCAGGAAGTTTATTTTCAGAAAGTGTTGATTATTCATACTTTGAGAACCCTTTAAAGTATTTATGATTCATACCAGACACTCCTCTCAGTCTTAATTGACACCCATCTCATAAAGGTGACATGAGAATAAATACATTGATGCAAGGAATGTTACGACTTTAGCTGATAAAGTGCTAATTATAAGAACCGCAACCTGTCTAGTAACAGAACTACAGATAACAAACATTAAAAGGTTGCTATTCCAGAGGAGTTATGTCATCTAGCTCCATGGATGAAACATCTTTTCCATGGAAGAAATTGCATCCTACATGGAAGGGATTCTCTTCTGTGCTGTACAAATCCTACAATTGTCTTTACCTACCCATTTCCTTTCACTCTTCCGTTCTTGCACAGAAGTTATTCTCCTCATTTGGCTCCAGCTGTACTATAAACAATGCTATCCTTTCTTCTCCCTGTCGTCCTCCACCCACTTTTGAACAATTATGGTTGCTAGGATTACAGTCCTCATAAGGCTAGAGGGGTGGAAGAAGTGTCCCTTCAGATTCCTTTAGGGATCTTCTCTTGTTCTCTGCATTACCTAAGGCGTTTTTCCCAAAGGCATGTTCATGTTCGCTTTAAGACCTTTCAACAGCAACACTATTGCTGCTGTGCTCCTTGATGTTCTTCCTAGGTTTTTGTTTAAAAAGGCATTGAAAGTAAGTGATTCAGTTGGGGAAAATTATTTATTCTCATTGTATACTGTGAGTAAAACCTTCAGTACCTTGCACAGGGACTGCTTTGTGATGAAAAGGGACAAGTGCTCCAAAATGGCAGAGGCAGTGACACTGCTCAGTTCCGTCTCTTTCCTCCCTTCTCCGCAGCACTCAGGTTTTACAGATGTGTCACGTATACTGCGGAACCGGGCACGTGTGTCTTTCGCAGGCAGTGTGTGGAAAATGACAGCCATCACATTATTTCAAGTGGCACAGCAGTCATCCTTTGATGTGCCAGACTACTTTTTGCAGGCGAGAACTGGCACTGTGTTAGGCTCTTGTGGGTAGAAGGATGTATATACATGCTCTTTGTTTTCTCATAAGTGTGTGCTTCTGTATAGTGTGAGCACTGGAGGGGACGTTGTTTGCTCTTTTTTGCTTCTTTTAAACATGGATCATGTTTGGCAGCATATTTGAGCTACAGAGTTCAGCTCCAGAAAGTTCTAGTGATTATTCCAGGGCTCTCACCATGTCTTATCCAGCTTTGTCAGATACATTCTCTTTGCCAGGTCTTCTAATTGGTTTATGCTTGAATACTTAACAGGTATCGTCTGCACTTAACAGAAGTATCGTCTGGGAGGTTGAACAGTGCACAAGGGAGAAGTGAAAAGCTCACAGTGAGCAGTAATTAGGAAGTACAGCAAAGGGTGGTCTGGTGGTTATGAATGAGATTTCTGCATGAGATGCAGGGAAGGGAGCCCAGAATATCTCCTCCTACGTCCAGCAGCTTCCAGTACTGTATCATCTTTAGTGATGGTATTTAGGATATGTAGTTTTGCTGCTTCTGTCTGGATATCCAAACATTTCACATTTCCAAGTAATTTAGAAAATTTGCTTGAGCCCCATTTTGCATACTCCGTAATTTTAAAGTAATAATTCAGATAATGTACTCTCATCTTGCTCAAACTGTTTGAAAGTTGCATGGTTGCCATCTAACCAAAAAGACTATTGCACTTGCCAGAAAGGAAATACCTGCATATTTTGCCCTCACCAGATCCTTTTTCAGGGAGCGGGTGGCATCCTGGATACTGTTTCTTCAAGCTGTAAATCACTTTAGAAGCAGAATTTCATTTTGCTGTTGTTGCCTTTCCGGCTGTTTGGAATGTAGTTGCAATGTGTGTCTGATCTTCAGGGATATCCGTAGGAAGCATGTGTTACTGATTGAACTTAATTGGACTTTCAAAGAATTCCTCCTCCATTGCAAACCAATGGAAAGAACAGTCCTTTGCCACTCTGAATTACTATTAGGTAAGAATGGTTTATGTCAGAGTTACTTATCTAATGGCAACACCTACTATTGCTGCTATTCATAATAAGGTTTGCTCCAGTATACTTAAACTTTTGGCTGTTTTGTGGTGCATGGAAAATCCATGATTTTCCTTGAGCAATTCCTGCTGGAACTGGTATATGTGTCTCACTCTTCTTGGCCTTTAACTCTACATTCTAGCAAAAACCATCCAGGACTTTATTTTTTGAAGAGGCCTGAATTTGTTTTGTCTTGTTTTGTTTCTATTTCCACAGCCATTTATTTATGTGCCTGAGGGTAGGGCGTGACTTGAGTTTAACCGCTTTTGTTCAGGTAAACAATTTGTCTGTCACATTATAGCAACCTGTAGTCAGCATTTGCCCCTCATAAATTAATACGGGGTGAGGGGGAAACTGTGTTTTCCATTACAGCCCTGGCATTAGAGCATAAGATAGACATTGGATAGGTCTGATCCAGAGTAAGGATCAGAGCAAGAATCAGAAACTGAGGACAGAGTGAGGAGGTGTTCCTAGCCCCAGTCCTTCCTTCTGGGTGCCAGTAGGCAGTGAGGCATGTTGCTTTCTGAGAGGGAGGAAGAGATAGGAATGTTGAAGGACATTTTCCTCCCCATAGCAATATTGTGACAGGGAGGGAAAAATTCTTCACTGGCTGGAGTACCAATAAGAACACATCAACGCATGCATAAGTCTTGTGTGATTGAAAAAGGGATCAGTAGGTTAGCAAATCTTAGAATCCTAGAATGGTTTGGTTGGAAGGGACCTTGAAGTTCACCTAGTTCTGACCCCCACACCAAGGGCAGGAACACCTTCCACTGGACCAGTGGCATACCCACTGTATCCCTACATTTAGGTGTCTACAGGCTGTGTCCTAGGCAAGTAAGAAGGCACCTGACTAAATAGTAATGGCCAAAGTTCTGAAGCAAATTTCTTTGTATAGGAGAACTTTTGTACTAGTCCTGCCTCTCAATAACTTTGAATTAAACACAACATAGTAAAAGTAATGTTAGAATATTCATATACATCAATCAAGCTGTCATTTAAGTGGCAAGCTAGGAGAATGTAGCTATTTGCAAACTTCTGTGGTATTTTTAGAAAGTTTAGAGCACTCTTGAAAACATTTCAGATATGAAGAGTAGAAGTTACTCTGCATAAATTGCATGCAGAGTGTTTTCATGTTTATTTCTATTTTAACCTGTTATGGAATCTAGTACTTTCTTGAGACCAAGTGAGTCTGTGTTGGATGTATTTGATCAAAACACACTCCTGTCTCCAAATGCTAACAGCAGCACATTCAGTTCTCTGGGCTTCAGCAGCTAAAGTAGGTGTTGCAGAAATTTGGCACTGCTTCTCTTTACAGAATGATAAACACACATGATGTTGCCTTGGGTTTCATATAGACATGGAGGCTCTTGTCTTATAAAAGCTGATTCATAGACAAATGGTGGCTCATAGCTTTAAAAGATAGCAAGGCTAGTTGAACTGGACGGGCTAGAAATAATTGTCAAATTTTCTTGCTTACTCCAGGGTGGTGATTCCTTTCATTTTAAACTGAGAGAGCCTTTTATTGTTCTTTTTTTTGTTCCCTAACAGCTGCATTAGATTATTATATTCTATAACACTTACTGGTTTTTTTTTTCTTTTCCAGGAGGAGTCCAGAACATACCTGTAGAGCTACAGCTTCTCTTTCTCCGAGCTCTGCCAAAGGTATGTTAATGTATGTTACACAGTTACTCTCCTCTGTGTTCATCTAAATTGTACTATGGAAATTTCCAGAAAAGTGACATTCAAATCTACTGGCAGGAGATGACTACTTTCTTGATTTTTGAATGCAGTATTTCAAACACAGTACAAAAGTCTTCTCCAGAGAGCTACATTGAATCAGAACTAAGCTTGAGAATTCAGTTTACCGCATACAACAGTGACCATCCTGCTTGTACACTGTTGCAAGTGGTGTTCAAGTTTAGGCTGCCTGATAATAGATAATACGTGTTTCAGATGCTGAAGAACAAGAACAGAGCTATTTAATGGCAGGTGTACGCTGGTTTCAAAGTGTCTCTTAATTAATGATTCCCTGTATTATACTCTAACTCGTGAGCAAAAAATGTGGCGTAAGGGAGGCACTGTCTCCTTCCCTTGCCAAGGGTGGGAGTCTTCCTTGCTCTCTGTAAGAATGTCTGGATTTCAAGTTGGGCACTGCATCAAGACTATACTGTTCCTCTTCAGCAGCTTGGTACCTGAAGGAGCTTTACCAGGAGAACTTCCTGACACAGAGAAAGTGGTTTCAGCAGATGTGTAAAGTTTTGACCTAAAAATAGGATAACATGGTAAATAAGAACCCGATGTTCAAAGGTTCAAAGCTGTCTTTGCTGTCTAGTTGGTTGTATAACTTGGAAGAATTGAAATAGCTTTTGTGGTGATAATTATTAACATATGATTGCAGAGTTAACAGTAAAGAATGGTGTTTTTCTATAAATGGTACTATAAATGTTTCTATAAATGTTGTAAAAGCCCATAATACAGCATGGTATTTCTTTTTTTTAATGAAGTAAAGAACCATGTAGCGTACTGATTAATTTTATATATATTTATGTATATAAAAATGCAAAATTCCTGAGTAAAGTTCTAATTCCTAATGAACTGTAGATGTCAGCTTGACAGTGCCTGCCTAGTAACAGAAAGCAATGTATGATGAGGAACAGTGGGACTCTTTTTTGGGTTTAGTGGGTTTAGTTTAGACTCTTTTTTGGTTTTTTTTCTTCCTTTTGAACAGAGGGTGGGAAGTGGTTCCTTTGAACTACTGTACCACACAAGCTTTGACTGCAATTTTTACTCCTCTCTGTACCTTCTAAGCATGCACCACCCTTTTGTAGCTGGAGCTGGTGGTGACCCCGGTTCTCAATGAGCCATAGCCAGGGAAGGTGCTGGTTCTCTCTTTCAGTGTTGCAGGAAGCATGAACATTTTCTAGCTCTGCCTTTGCAAAGCTAGATATTCCCTGACCCTATGTGAACTCACCAATGCTTTTCTGCCTCCATAGACCCCTCTTTTCAATGTGGAAGAAAGAACTGAGAATGAGTCGGAATTAATTTCCACAAAGTTTTCCCAAGTAATTCTCCGCCACCCATGGGTTTTCCTGGAAGACTGGTATACAATAGGCCTTTGTCTCCAAATGGATTTATTTATTATTTTTGAATCTAAATGCCTAGCTTGACCCCAATTTTAAAGGGCTTTTTAGTCCCCAAGGCTTACCAGTTCATCCTTGAAACAAACCTTTTGAAGATACAATGCTTCTATGAATACACAAATGCATCATAAATCTGTTCATACCAGAATGAATGCAAATTAGTCGAATCATATCTGAGTCCAACCTGGTTACAGTTTAAAGGAACCAGAGACAAAGCAAAACATCTGTGAAAGCAGTTTTATGGTTTCTACAGAAATACATTGTTGTGAATTAGGTCTGGATTCCTTGACAAAACTAATTCATGGGTGGAGGGCACACTTTCAGCAACTGGTTCAGAGTTCCTACAAGCTGTGAGCTCTGAATTCATCATGTAAGATGAATTCCTCAGTTTACTATTCTTTTGATTATTTATTTGTGTACCTGAAACTGTGTTCTTTAGAGGCAATATAAAACAACAAACAGATCTCCATCTTCTCCTCTTTGTTTCAAATTGGTTTGCATTAAGCATGAAGGCATTGTACCACTTGTCCAGCTCATGATGCATCAGTTAATTTAATTTGAAAATAATGTTCTTCAAACAATGAGGGCTCCACCAAAGATTTACATTCTCCTGTGAAAATCCTCTCACATGTGAGGTCTGATATTTGATGAGCTGGAAAGTTCATGAAGATTATTACATCTTGAGGAGAAATGTTCCCGACGCCAGTTGCAGCAGTTAAAGAGCTGGGGACAGGTTTTGGTGCAAGTGCTGAACATTTGCAACTGAGTGGGAATTTCTGTAAAAGTTCAGTTTTCAGTCATATAGCACCAGATTTTCTAAAGTGTTTCTGTTCTGATCTTTCTGAAAGTCTCTCCCTGACTCATCTGCACCAAGCAGACTTGCTCCTCCCTGCCCCGTCCTTCAGATCTGTAATAATCATCACTTGATGAATCATGCACACCTTTCCTCCCAAGCAGGTTGTAATTTACACCAGATCTGAACTCTGAAAATTGTGTTGGTTGCAGGCAAATAGATGTTGACTAGTACTGAAATCTCATCATGCATAATCCTGAACATAAGAGAAAAAATAGTTATTAGCTCCTCTGTTCTACTGCCATGCTGATGTAGCTGTGGCCCTGCAATATATTTTTGTACTGCTTGGTCCACTCTCCTTTTAAAGACTGAAGTGGTGGCATATGTTTTATACCATGGAAGAAACTGTATAAAGTCCAACAGATTTCACTGTTATAGGATTTTTTCCTAATAGGGTTGTCTTTTGCTTGGACTTGCTTCCACCAGATTTAGCTCTTTTTCTTTCCTAATGCACACTGCCAGTTGGAAAAACCTTCTCAATTCATCTCTTGGTCAAATCTCTTTCAAGGCTAAGACATCAAGAGGACTGTTATTGAAACTGTATTAAAATTAACAGGAAAGAGAACCTGATCCTAGGATGCGGTGTTGGAAGTGGATGGCTGGATAACCATCCAGAACTCCTCATTTCAGAGCTCCTACAAACACGCCACAACAGTGATTCTTTATATCCTTGGATTTCATGGCAACAGGGCACACATTGTTAAGATTATGTGATAAGACTTGTCATCATCAGTCTCACCATTAGGAACAACCTGATACAGAAACAACAAACCCCAAAGTTTTCTTTTCACACAAATTGTGGAAATTTGTGATGTGGTTTGTTTGTCTCCCGTGAGTTTTAGCATGAGACTCGATGACATGTAGGCCTGACACTCCTGCTGTCCTCGTTGGAGTGTCTCCATGAGCATCACCATGCATTGGCCCCAAGGCCAAGCCATCATACATTCCCTGTTTGCTTGAGCAGTTGCTGCTTGTGTGGTGTGCTTGTGCTGATGAATCACTCCTATTTGGTCCCTGAAATAAAAACTGTGCATCGGATCTGCCTCTGGGGTTTTTTATTTCACAATTAATTCTACACAGGACGTGATACAGTCAAGCCCACAGGAAATTCATGCGAAGACCAGTGTGAAAAGAGGACAAGACTATTCTATACTCTTCAGCCAACATTAAAGATATGAAAGATTTGTTTAAAATGTTGTCACCTTGGGGGTCTGGAGATAGATAACAGAGGAGATAAAGTACAGTGGCTGTAGCTGAAAGCAACCTCACATCCATAGTGCTAAGCTTTCAAACTCTATTCTGTTTCAAACATGGAAAGAATAGATAAGGCCATTTCCGGTGCTACGATGGTTTGTTAGACTACTTCAGCTGTTGGATCCTTCAGCTTTGAAACTGCAGTGTCACCAAAAACCTGCATTTTTTTTAATTCCAGAAGCTTCTGACAGTCAGCAAGGATTGTATCCAAACAGTCCACTGAGTATTAGCACACAGCTTGTTCCAGCAAATGCATTAGTACCTATTAAACATTTATACAGCAGCATAAAGTTAGGCAAGGATTCACAAACATAAATAAGACCTGTTGTTTGCACTGTAGAGACACCAGTCTCAATCCTGCCTAGATAATAACACAGGGCACAGCTGCTTATAGGAGGAAGTGTAAGAAATGTTAGAAGGAAAAGTGATTTCTGAGGAGGTGGTGACTGGAGAAGGGGATTTGCAGGTCTAGAACTAACAAATCAGAAGGTGTAAGAAGAGTGAAAATGGGAAATGAAACAAGATAACAAGTTTAGGAGGCAGTAAAGAATGGAAAAGAAGTTGTTAACTATGAGATAAGCTTGAATATGAAATGGCCAGGAATGGATAGGAGAATTTTCTCTTGCCACTTTTAAACATTCAAGTGATGTGTTCAGTATGCAGATATGATAGAAAGTGTCTTGCAGATATTGGGGATGGGACAGCATGTAATAAAGTCTGTGTCTTTAAAAGAGTACATGTAGTTTCTTTGGTCTGTCCTGATCAAAATGCAGGTGTTCCTTATTACCTTTTGGTCTTTGGAGCTCTACACGTTTTTTCCTTCCCTCCACCTGGGATGCTTCTTTTATTGTTTTGGTGCTTCCAGAACTGAATTACTTTTCCCTAGATTAATACTGAATTCTTGAAACTTTCTGCAGATTTTTTTTTTTAACAGCAGTATCAAGGAATTGAAAAAGAAAGAGTGGTACAGACATTTTTATCTGTTGCTTGCAATGTGTCCTGTATGGGAGCTACAGGAAATGGTGCATAATGAGCTTCCAGCCAAATGGAATCTCAATAAATCTCAAAGTCTAGTCAACTGTATAGGAAGAGAGAAATAGTGATATTATAACATTAGCTGGTGCTGAGCAGAACTGTCTAGGGCACTAGATAGCCCCCAAAAGAACCAGACCAAAAGCAAAAAACCCCAAGAAACCACAAAAACGCAACAAGCAACAACAACAAAAAAACCCCGAACCCCCGATGTCCTCTCTGGAAGTGAAAGTGTACTGTCCAAGTGAAAGTGTTCATGAAGCAGTGAGATAGATGGTGTTGAGAAAGAATTGCCATCACTTGCTACTTTTCCTCCTTGCTTTCTGTTGGCAGTATTGGGAGCAGCAGGACTCCATAGCAATTTTGACACAGCCAGATTCATCATTAAAATGCATACAATTTTGCCCTTCTTGCTGGGAAGCTTTTCACCTATTAAAACGAATGAGTGCAAGTTCTTAGTAGTTCATTTAAAAATTTCATGTCAATGCTACAAACTTAGGCAGGTTTCTGCCGATTTTGGTTGGTGGTACCTTGAAGTTTCATCTGAGATCCGGGCATAGTGAAAGGCTCTGAGTATACAACCTTAATAATATGTAGCAATAATGTAAACTTTTGCCTCTTTATGAAATACCAGAAAGTGAAGTGACGCAGCTCAAGTCCCAGAGAGAGACTCTGGGTAAGGTAGAAAATGAAATGCAGGATTTTGCCTAGGGCTTTTCAGTGCCTACGCACCCATTTTGTTCCTGCAGTAAATCTGCATGTGGCATTTGGAAAGCAAAATTTTTCTTCACCCAGTGCTACACTTAATATTCTCCGACTATTTCACTTCTTTTTGCTCTCCCTCACCCCCGCAGTAGTTTTCAATATACAGATATCAGAGGAGTACTAAACATTTGGCTGAACGCAACAGCTTTTATTGGAGCCCTTGTGGAATGTGGGAAATCACATGCTGGAGATCTACTTGCACAGAGACAGCAAAATCAGGAGTAATGCTGTCAGAAAGGGGATGTCCTGCCACCAGCTTTTGTTCTCTGACATGGTTGCCAGTGAAGCGAGGGGGCTGGTCGTGCTCTCCTCCCTATCCCCTCTCACCAGCTCAAGGCCATTTGTGAGGGACAAGTGTTGTGGCTGCAGGACACAGGGAAACAGCACAGCCACTGGCTACTCCCTGCTTGTGACTGAGACCAGAGTCAGGACTTTAAGAATGAAATCCCTGTTGACAAGTATTTTGTGGACTTTCTATGTTTAGACAAAATCTGCATGACTTTTGTTTCTAGTTTCAGGTTTTTAGGCCCTTGGGTTTTTCTGCTGATCTTGGCAGCTTTGGCACTGCGTGCTTGGATGCTCACCCACTCCTTGTGGCAGGGCTGGCCCTCCAGCCTATGCAGTGTGGTCGCTGCTCCTTTGGTACACTGATTACCATGTTCAGGATTTGGCCTAAAGCGAGCAGGCCTGCTCAGAGAAACATAACATTGCACAGGAGGGGATGGAAATGCTGCACCCATCCCTCTCCTGCAAAACCGTCTCTACGTATGAGTGACTGGAAGTTGGAGTGCCTTAAAATGGGTGTTACAGTACTGGTCCAGCTGGAGTTTATTGGTTTAGGTCTGATCTACAGTTAACATAAGCTTGTGAAACTGGCTTGAATTGGCCTGATATAAAACCGATTTTTAAGAGATGAAGCAGAGTTATGGTAGTTTGTATGAAAGTCTACTGCCACTGCAGGCACCGGTGCCAAGGAAAGACAGATGGAGAGTGGAAAATGTCACAGAGAAGGGGGATGGGACCTGTGAAGTACCTATAAACTTAAGATTTGTACCTGTAAATAAGACTTAAGTGGTAGCTAGAAAACAGAAGGATGAGTAGAAGGCAAAGTGGCAATTTTCCCTTCTTCTTCTATAGGGAAAGATACAGATATTAATCCTGCTTAACAAAATATTTCCAAGAAATAAAATTTAATCCAGAAAGAAAGCCAAAAAAATACCAAAGCCAAAGCTGATCATCTGAAGGTGAAATGGAAACTAAAGGATGTGCCAAGGTTAAAGCTTATTTTTGTCTCCTGCCCATGTATTATCATAGAGGAAAAAGCAGAGACTTGTTTTTTGCCTGCCCCAGAACCAAGCTGGGCAAGTTGATTAAGAGATACTTCAGGATTGGATCTGAAAGGTCAAGGAGGGAGATTGTTACTTACCTTGGAAGAGGTGGGGGTGGGGAAGAAAATAGAGAGTGAAACACATGGAAAACATCTGGTCGATGGAGGCATCTTAAAATTAGCTTAGGCAGGAAGGAAGGAGGAGCAGCTGTGCAGCATGCAGCGGCCACCAGGGCTGGAGTGATAAACAGGAGAGAGAAGGAGGCAGAGCTGGGATAAGGCTTCAGCCAAATCAAAGAAATAGTCAGAGGGGGACCCAGACTGCAACTTTATGAACAAGAGACCTTTCTAGTCTCGAAAAAGTGAAAATTTGGAATGTCTGTGGGTAGTGCACTGCCTTTAAGCTAGACCCATCTCAGGGAAAGGAACAGGGTGCTTTGGATTTGTGCTGAAAGCAGGGTAGGTGGTAAACATACAGGACCTTTTATCAGAAATGGTGTGTCCTTCATGGAGGGGGAGATATCACCCTGTAATCAGGAGGGAAATTATCTGCCTGGAGAACATTAAGCCACTGAAAAAGGAATGGTCCTAGGTTAGGGCTTCCAGACCTTCCTCTCTTTCTTGGGAGTCAATTCAGATGTTTGTTTCTCTGTCTTTAGAAGGGCCAAGTGCATTGCTCTCGAAGTACAAGCTTACTTGTTCCTAAATACCTGGTTTTTTGAACCTGAGTTGTTCTCTTGGCTTTTACTTTGTTGGACTGAATTATAAAAGATCTTTTAAGTTCTTCTGTGGATCTGTGGTTTCAGGACTGGTGTAAACTGATCCAAGTCCTGACTGTTACTGAAAGAATATGGCCCTATCCCAAGTTCACCCTTACTTTGTGTTAGCTCTAGTGTTGATGTGACATGATCAGGTGAACTGAGAAGAAATCCAGGTAAAAATCTACCCAGCAAAGAAGAAATGGTGCCTCGCAGACATGGGGGAGCCTTTGTCAAACAGGAGGGATACCCAGCTGCAGCTTTCCCAGAACTGCTGATTGGTTTCTTGTATGTGACCCTGAGGCTTCTGGTACTGATAAAAGCTTTTGCATTATGTAAATCTGTGATCTGATAATATGTGACCTCTCCCAGGTCCTTTTTTTCTGAAAAGTAAATCTTCCCCCCATACACATTGCTGAAATTACACTGTCCTTGTTTCTCTAGGTGTCTGACTTCATACCCCTTACATGGTGCTCATGGGAGACTGATCCAAAGCTCATTGAAAGCAGCAACATGATACTTGTTACTGATAGTAGACTTTGGATCAGAAATAAATCCATTTATTATGCCTTGGGGTTGTACTGTTTATACTCCCCAGCTCAGTTTCTATATCCCATGGTGTATCATTAAAGAGAAGTTAAAATAAAATTCATCCTATGCAGCCCATTGCCTTTATTACCCTTGAATTCATTGGTAGTTCTTCCTATACTTAGAGGACTCCTAGAATTGATCTAATCCCTGTTTTCCTTTTTGGATGGAAGCATCTCAAAGTGCTTGTACAATAACTATGCTCAAACAATTCCAGTACAGCTCTTTCTGTGGTTTTGCTACACCACCATTCCCATAATGAGACACAAGAAATTGCAGTTGTGGGATTGCTTCCTTGCAAGTTGAAAAGAACTGTCCACAGATGGGCAGAGTTATTACACTGGATTTTGGTTGGGACTAATGTCTTTTTCCAGCCTAGGTGGCCAGGAGAAAGAAAACCAGCTAAACTTTCCATGAACCACATTAAAGGAAAGTTTCGCTTCCCTGGTGAGAAAAGCCACTCCCAAAGCAGCGTGCTTTCGGGGTGGGTGGGGAAGGGAGCCGGAAGGGAGTGGCTTCACAATCCAGTGAAAAGATGGAGAGTATTGAGATTCTGCTCAGCATCTAAGATGCTTGATCACATTGCCTCAGATGGCCAGTGTTCCAAGTTAGGTCACTCTCAGTTCAGTTCCATAAAGCGTGTGCATTTTTTTTTAATGGATCCTGAGAAATGTGACCTTTCTTTGCTCAGCGTAGGTATTAAAATTTCCCATTGAACTTCAGATGAAGCCTCGCAGTTTGTGACCTCAGTCAAAATGAACCTTATCTTCCGTGGTTGTGAAATATGCTGGGCATGGACAACTTGCTGCTCTCTGTTGAGAAACTGCTGAGGAACTTACTAGTACATGTTAGGCTGAAAATGGGAATTGAGAGCTTATCCAAAAGCATTGCATTTAGAATCTAGGGTTGTGTCTGATTTCTGAGGCCCATTGATTTGCCTGCAGATGCTAGTTGAAGAGCAGTAGCCCTTTACCACTTTTTAGGGATTTGTGATAAGAGACCAGTCAGGAGAGATGTTGTTCACCAACAGCTTTTCAGTCATCTTTGTCTGTGTGGAAACACAAAGCTGTTTTTCAAGGCAAACTGTAGAAATGGCTTAAAAAAGTCAAATGTGGCAGAATTTGTGAATGATCCCATGTTCATGATCCCTTGATTATGTCATAGAAACCTTGGTCTAAAGCCAAAGTTAATAATCTTTTGTATCTTAAGTTAATAATTACACATATTAATAAAATCACTGTTTAATATCACAGGTATTTAATAAAATCTATTCCAGAGATAATAGCATCACTAGTAATACAGTACATGCCATTCCAGAACCAAAAGCCAAAGATTGTTGTTTTGATGCATTTGGCCACCCAGTCCATTTATAGTGCAACTCCCCTCTCCCTTTCAGTATTGAATTTGAAATAATTGTGAATGTTTCCAGAAGGAAACAATTAGTGATGTAAACTGTATAACAAAATGTGGCAAAAGAAGATCTTCAGTTTTAATGTCAGGAATATCTATGTTGTTTCCAGTATGAGACAGAAAGTTTTCATTTTTCAGCTTCGAAATCCCTTCCTTTCCTTGAAAAATTGTTCTCCTTTCTTCTGTTTCCTCTTCCTTGATCTAAATAGATTTGCTCTCCTTTCCTTCTCATCTCTTTGCTCCACCCAATGGAAAAGAGGGTAATGAGAAAACAGAATTGGGAGAAATTCACTGGTATCCTAAACTTGATTTATTACTTTTAAAAAATATGTATCTTTTAAATGAGACAAGATGAAAGCTCTGAGGAGCTGCACAGAAAATCTTGTTGGATTGCAGTTGCTGCAATAATTTGTTATGCTGTTTCAGCTCATAACACAGGTGTAACTCTCATCAACTGGGCCTGCTGAAGGTTATCCATTTGCACCTTCAAACATGATAGCAACTTTCCTGATCTGTAGAAACGTATGTGTGTCATAGAAGGCTTTGTGCTAAGATACTTGTCCAGAGAAAATAGCATTTATTGAATGACCACTTTACTCTGTAACACCTTGGGGACTTCCTATCCAGCTATTAAATTGTCAGAAGTCTGCTTATTTTAGGGGATTTTCATAAAGTTGCGTTATGAAGAGGAATGCCTGTGCATATAGAAACATCCCAGATTATGTCCCATTGGTATTGATCTCTCATTCATCTACTGAACAAAAGATATGATTCCCCCTTGGCTGTTGTTTTGATAATCAGCATTCCACTGAGTTACACCTACTGCACTTACTCCGTCAGTCATTTCCTTAACGTCTTCTTATATAAGAGGTATAGTTGCAACTAAAGGAAGATTATAAGATTTGCTCTAAGCCCGTCTGGATTCCTCTTGATTTACCATGCAACTTTTAATTAAAAGAAGGAAAGAAGGGGTGAGGAAGAGAGGTCTCACCAGTTGTAGTCAAGTTTTGAAATACGGAAGGTATGACTGCATGTAGGAAAGTATAATTGTCCCAAAGTTACTTTTAATTCTGGTGGTTCTCTAGCAGTAGGTACATAAGAGAGTGAAAAGGAGAAAGGGTGGACCTGTCAGGAATAGGAGACTCAGAATCAAAGCTTGCTGCCACAAATGGATCAAAGATCAGGACCTGAAGATTATTGATTAGGGCCTGTGCAGGAGGAAAGAGAATATGTGTTCTTGTTCTGTCATCCCCTACCCTGCTGGGGAAGGGATGGCACTTACTGTTCAGGTTGTGTGAAGTAAGACGGGACAGGAGTAAGAATCGAACCCTTCTTTACATTTGTGTCTCCACCACTTTTTGACCTGTTAGTACTGAAACACTCAGAATTTTTCCAAAAGGCTATTTCAGCATAGTGCGAAGCCTCACACAGGAAACGTGCATTTTCTCAGGTAGACCAAAAAGTCTGTGATTCATTTCTGGTGACCAAACATCTTGTACAAGCATAAAGTCTTGACCAGCCCAGGTTTTAGAAACCAGCTTTCTCTATGTGAAACTCTTCTGCAGCTTAAAGGATGTATCTGTCAAAGATGGCATCTCAACCTTTTTTAACATGAAGACAAATCCTGACTAAGGGAACAGGATCAGACAATAACCTGGATTACTTAGACAAGAAGTAACTTAAAATGGGCAGCATCTGTATTTTACAATGTGGACAGAAAGCAGTAAATATTTATCTGTCCTTTCCTTCCCTTTGAAATAAACACTTAAGACTCTGCTGTCATTCAGATAATCTGTTTCTATACTAACCTTTCTATACTAGCTCTCTTTAAGTGAGACGTCTATTTCCTATTACAACCATACAGAGGCCCTGAACTAAAATATTTTGCATGCCTTTGCAGGCCTCCAGGAAACATTAAACACACTGAGACAGACAAAAAGCTATGAAGCCCCTGTTTAAAATTAGGAGCAGAGAAGGGAAAGAGAGTTTCTGTCTGCTTTTCTCAGACCTGATGTGAAAAGGATCTCAAATCAATTTACTTATTTTACATAAAACTATCTTGTTTCTCAGTATTAATGCAGACAAGCTGTTGTACCAGCAAGATCAGTGGGCATTTTTGGTGCATTTCATGATTTAATAGGACACTCTCCTCTCCCCTCTGCCAACTCTTTCTTAGACTGAAAAATCCTTGTTTATTCAGTGTCTCCTGGTCAAACAGTTGCGGAGCTTTCATTGTTCGTACCTCCTTCCTCTGTTCCTCATCTAGTTTTAACTTTGAGGTGCTAATCTCCAAGAGGCATGCTGTCAATTCTAAATGCTGCTATCAGTGAGCTTTTATTTTTTGTTTGCTTGGGACTTCTTGGTGGGAAGACATTCGAGATGAGTATTACATTGTGTGAAGGCTTAAGTGTTACAAAGCACACGCGTACTTGTACTAGAGCTTGCATGGTGGAGAGGGAGTTCTGTTAGGGATCTGTTTTCCCCTAATGAGATGTAATGATTTTGAAAACGGAGAGCTGACTATCTACTGTTACTTTTAGTACTAAGTGGAGCTAGAGCCACTTTCTTAAAGAGCAATGCAGATGAAGAGTGACATTGAAAAGAAAAATTATTTTTCTTACTGAGACTCCAGAATAAAATAAGTTTACACCTAAGAAAGTTAATAAGAAATTGCCTGGACATCCTCTTCCTTTCTACAGCAGCTGTTTCCACTCTGTATTTTAATGAGTGGGCTGAACTAAAATCTTTGGGGAAGGGCTTTCCCCTCCCTCCCCCCTCTTTGGTATCGCTGTGTAAAAGGCTGCACTACAGTATCACACTCTGTGCTTCTGTTGAATGAGTGAATACCTATGGCTGCACGGTCCAAAGGAAAAGCTACATCATGTTCTCAGCTAGTTAAGCTCCTTAATGCAATCTTTTAAAAAATTTCCTGGATATTCCACTGATGTGATTTTGGCTGCAAGAAGTAAGTATTTAAGACCTCAGAAGGTTTAAGACCTTTCCAATCTCTTGTAAATTTTCTGCTATAAATAACTTGTGGAGTATCTGCTCATTTTGGAGGTAGATTCTGTTTCAATTACTTCATTTTATATTTCCTGTTAACTGTTTGTGTATGTTCTGAATGATTTTTAATTTCCTTAAAGTTGCATACTGAGATTCTTGGAGGAAAGTACCTCAAATAGTGTTGTCTATGAAGTGTAGTGGAAAGTATTGATTCCCTTTTACTGCTTAACAAAATGAGACTGACTTATCACTCCAGATATTGTTTCCAAACTACTTTTTGAGTGCCCTATTTCTTGATTCAGCTCTGCCTGCTGAGTGACTTTATTTTTTTCATTCTGGTTGTGTAGTTTTATTCAGTGTCCAATCAGTCACTGTAACGTGTGCTGAGAACATTTGCTTTGCAAGTTTCTGTGTGCTTTCACAGTAATACAATAATTTTTCTGTCTTTCATGTGATTCCTCATACAAAGCAGAACTGAGAAAATGGTGAAAGCAGCAGCACTTTTTTTTTTCCTTCTGCACTAAATTACATTCACTAAACTCAGCAAATAGCAGAATTCCCCCTGGAGTACTGGGAAACAGCCCAAACTCACTACAGTTGCATTTTGCTGGACTATTCTTGTAGTAGGCTTTTCTTTTTTTCTTCTCTTTCTCTTTTATGGTCTGTTGAAGTTCTTTCTGTTGTAACTGCATTCCTGATCAATTCCATTCTCAGATAGGCATCTCTTGCCTGTTAAATTTCCCCAAATGAATATCCTGAAACAAAAGTAAAAGAGATGCCGTGCATAAACTGCAAATTCAAGTTGAGATTTTTTTTACTAAAACTGGAAGTAAGATGGGCTCAATTTCAAGCCTGCTTAATAATTAAAATAATTCGTGGCTTAAATTATTGTCATAATTTAACAGAAAGTTGAGGCCGACATTAAGTCTTTGAAACTTTAGGTTTGGGTTTGATTCTAGATTTCTCAGCTGCAGCTGGAACAACTTAGGGCCAGACTCAATCTTGATGATTTGACTCAATAATTAGTAGCACATTTCAAGCATTTTGAATGAGACCTATGGTTAGGTCTTTCTTACTTATTCTGGCATACACATGGAAGAATTTCTTTCATTTCAAAAGTTCGAGTGTCTGTGAGCATGCAGGTGCTTGGACTTTAAGACAGGCATTGTGGTTGATATCAGAGCAGGTTCTTCACTGTCATTTTCCAGTTTTATTCTACTCCAGTAATCACCTGCATCGCTCCTTGCAATATTCACCTCACCTGAGACTGGCATGGCAGCAAATAGCCTGTGTTCCCCCATAACTGGGCGTGACTAATCTGGGCTTTCCTATGGCCACAAGTAGCCTGTGTTGTGGAGAGAGCCCAGGAACTGCTCTTGGGTACTGGAGTTCTTCCACTTGCTCTGGTTTCAGAAATTAAAGCTGCAGCTAATCTGGATTTCATTCTGGCATAGCTCCTGGCTATGAACAGCCCTTCTGTTCTAGTTTGGAAAACCAAGATAAAATTAAGCAGAGAGAGGTTACAGTAAATCCAAGATCATTTAAAAACTACCTTGATTTAGGTAGATTTGGGTGATAGCTGAAGATCGTAACACTGTCTCTTTCTCATGATTGACTTCAACTGTAAAGTTTCCTTTAGGTACTCATCATTTTGCTTAGTAATTTATGGTCATTCTGAAAGGCTGGAGCTACATTATATATTGTTGGACATAAAGCAGCCTGCTGCAGCTTCCAAGTGAGGAGGAGTCCCACTCTGCAGCATCCATAAGTGCTTTCCCAGTTCTCCCATCAGTGCCTTGAGATGGCTGCTAATGGCCTGAGCTCAGGAGGCTGAACAGCCCTAAACACCGCAACTCAGTTTTCTATTAAATTTTTCTTGAATATTTTCTTGACACTTAAATGATAAAGTTTGTTATTCCACAACTTCCTAAGGCATACAGTTCAATAGAGGCAGTCATTTCGAGGAAGAGCCAGAACCCAGAGTGTGGCTAATAGCTTTTAAAGCACCTTGTAGAGAGCTTACTGTCTGCTCTGCAGGAGAGATTTCCCTTGAGACGCCTTTGAGGTGACTGAATGGTCTCCCCTTATGTAAAATATCCTCTCTATATGGCCATCATATGATAATTTACTGTCTTGCACACCTATGGTCCGTGGCCAACAAGTGAGAGAAATAACTACATGGAGGCATAAGTGGGCACAGCGCCCTTGTCCAGCCTCCCCTGTGGCAGATGAAAAAGCTTTGGCAGTGAACTGGGGCTCACTAAAAGGAGCAAGTTAAATATCTAACTCAGTGTGATCTCTGGCATTTTATTTCGTCTGTCTGCATTAAATTTCCCCACCTGTGAATGTAATGATGCTTCATTTGTCTGTATTGGCTGTAAACAAGTCTGATAAGGTATCTAGTCTTATACACACGTAGCACATTAGGGATAGGATTTGACTGGACCTTTAGGTAATGCTGTGATAAAAATATTGAAAGATGAAAACAATTTTTCAGGTAACTGCTTCATCTATATTAATCCATATAAAAGGCATATGCTGAATTAAAGAACTGCTGAAAGCTTTATTAGAAAAGAGTCATATCTGTCTATGAAATTAGAATTAGATATAGAATTAGTTATAGAATAACTAATAGAATAGTTATTAGTTATAGAATTAGATAGAATTAGAATGTCTGTCATTAGAAAAGAGCATGTCTGGTTTTCCTCTCTTCAATCAATACACAGAAGTGAGAGATTTGTCTCTTATTTTTGATTGTAATTTCTGGTAATATCTGAAGGGAGGGAAGCATAGATTTATATATTTATGTCCCTTACTATGCAAGCTGCAGTAATGTTTAGCATACGATCATGTGTTAATATAACTTTTACAATTATTTTTAGATTCCATTAAAATCTGTTGACTCTGTATGTGGTCGGTTCCCCAGAACCAAGAGCCCATAACTCAGGGCTTTACTGTTGTATAAGAAATCCCATCCAGCCCCTAACTTGAGTAGTTTTTGAATTCCCACAGTTTTATGTTCAGAACAACCAAGACTTGTAGGACCCACTTAATTTTCACAGAGAAAAAGCTCTGAAATCGGGGGGTTTTTTGTCTGTATTTCATCATTTTGCCAGGTTATGAGGAAGCTTTTGTCATTCAAATCTTTGCTAACCTGTTTTGCAGCTTGCTCTCAGACACCTCTTTGGAGTTTTCATCCTTACTCAGTGCCCTAATATGTTTTATGTGACAAAATAATTCTCAGCTCTGCTGATTCTGATGTTGGGGTAAAAAAGTTGAAGAAAAACGGGTAAACAGCAAGTTTGTGTCCCCAGGGAGCAAGGAACAGGGGGCAAAATAGTAAGAGTTATAGACAGTGTTATTTAAATATATGATTTTCTACTTGATGTGGAAGTGATACTTTAAAGATTTTATGAAATTAATGAATTTGATGAAGAATAGAATACTAATTGTCTGTAGTTATATACTTTGTGGATAGTATGCATAGAAAGGCTGTCATCCATGAAGTAATAAAAAGGTGTAGGTGCATTTTTCTTTCAATGTACACAGTATTGTCATTCTTCCCAAATTATTCATGTCAGGGAGTCAGGATGGCTGGGGTAGGAGAGAAGGTGGGGTTCTTAGAAGTAAAGGAATCATTAATGATGCTGTCAGAAGTCAAATGGCACTGGCAATCACTTAGGACCTGTATTTTTCTGTGTTACACTTCCTAAATTATTTTGTGATTGGACAGACAAAAGCACACTTTCTGTTTGGGATCTGTGTGGCTGCAAGTAGTGGCATGGATCAGGTTCCACGATGAGGGCCACAACTTGGATTTACAGCAATAGAACTGAGACCTGGGCTAATTGCATTTGAAATCAGTTCTTCTGGGTTGATACAGCAGTAAGTCTCTGCTCTTGAGTAATGATGCTGTGGTGGAATTGGTGTAAATGTCATCTGGAATATCCTGGGAGAGTATGAAAAATAAATGTCAAAATCTGGTTGGTTTCAGGTGGAGGGACTGAGTACTTAAAACAGTGATAGAAATTCAAAGCTTTTATAGGGTATTGAGAAAGTTTTTAAGTGTTTGAAAAGGAGACTGGTGGTTTAGTTCTGTTTTTCAATTGAGAAAATGAGATGCTACTCTCTAGCGCAGTGTGCAGAAGGCTGGGAATAAAGCTTAGATTTCCTGAATTCCAGTTCCTCAATGAGCTCTCTGAGAATCTGAGTCCCCCTGAATTATCTTCAGGGAGGAGATATGACACTGAATTGTGATTCCTTAGCAACTCTGAATGAGAACATCCTAAAAGGTTTGAAAGGGAGCATCATCAGAAAATCTGTTTTTCTAAAGGCAAATCTGATAGTCTTCTAAAATATGGAGGAAGGGGGGAAACATATCCATTAATCTTTTGCATCTTACAGTATTACCAGGAGCAGGATGTTGTCTGTGGTAAATTCCAAGTGCTTCTGGGTAATGTCTTATCATTGTGTGAGCTTCTGTACAATGTTTCCTGTATCCTGGATCTTTTCTCAGTGTTGTGTTGGATTTTTTTTTTTCTTAAATGTCTGTTTCTTATAGGGAAGAGGAAGACTGCTGTAATGTTCTCCCCATAAATCATGTGGTGTGAGAGGAGATGTGTTAGAGGTTTTCTTGTGATCAGCGACTCTTAAAAATGGCAGAACATCACTGTTTCATGCACACTAAAGGGTTGTAAATAAGAAACTGTTCAAAAATAGCCATAGTTTTTGGCATGTACAAGAATACTTGGCAGGAAGCTTGTCTGCAGGTAACACACAGGACTACTACATTGTGTAGTAGTGTTATTATAGTACATTTTTGTGTTTGTGTTATTTTTTGTTTGTTTGTTTTGTTGTTTTTAATAAGATCAAAAGATTTCCTTCAGGTTTTGACGTGGTAATGTGTAGTCAAACAGTTTTGGGGGCACATTGTGTGTAGTTAAATTTATAGACTTGTCAGAAACCTCAGATCGTGATTTCCTACACAGAAATGGCAACACATCTATCACATTTTCAGTAGCAAGGGGAAGCAGGCTGTCTCAGAGCCATTTAAAATGCTTTTATTTCGTATTTGCCAAGTTCTTCTATTCTCTCTAGGTTTTAATGGCTCAGACCTCTGGAAACTCTTCCATACANTTAAACAAACTTGGGTGGTTTTCTTCAGACAGCATTTCAGCCCCATGTCATGTACATTCATACATGTATATTCACATGCAGGGCATTTCTCAGTCTTAATCACACTGGAAGCTAGAGGAATTAAGTATCCATATAGTGTGCAGTGGGTTGGTATCCAGTGAGGGTAGATAGCCTCAATGCTCCCTCCAGTCAGGCCCATCTTCTTAGCTAGGATCCTTTCTGGAATCCTATTTTTATCAGATTCCTTCAGCTTTTCTGCCTTTGTCCATCTTCTACACACATTATTGAAATAACTGGGTTCATATTACCTTCTTTTAATGGTGGGAACCCTTTGCATATCTATCTTGTTCTCCCCTTGAAGTAGCTTGTCGTGGGCAGCACTTACTTTTGAGCAGCTTGGTAACGGGTGATCAGCGCTGGATCAAATCTTGTATACCATTTCTGTTTTTTAAATGTCCTTTAAAATAAGGATTTCTGTGTAACTGAGCCCTCTTCCAAGCTAGAAGCATATTGAGGGACTGATTTGGTCTAGTGCTCACTAATGTCAGACAAACGGAGTCGTACTGTCTGTCACAAGCCTGTTGTGTCATCTTGGTCAGATAATCTGGCTGTTTTGGGTAGAATTTTCACAAGCACACACCAGTTATGTAAATCCATTCCTATTCAAGCTGATGGAGGCCCAATTCTTATTTCCACTAAGGCTTCATTACACTGCCTGGCAGGGTCAAGATACTTAAAACTAGGCTTTTTGCCCTACCACAGGGGTATGAAGGGATCCCATGGAAATGCAAATCTGTGACTGCCAATTTTTCTGTTGACTTCTGTGGAAGCAAGATTAAACAAACAGAATAGCTTTTAATAATTTCAGCCCCGGCTTCTGTGTTTTCCTAAAATAAAAATAAGCCTACTATCATGTACCTACTTCATGTACCTACAAATGCAGCAAAGCTAATTTAATGTTTGCCCGGCTGTTTGAAGATGTCCAGGGCTGCCTAAGTAAACACTTGCATAATTAACTTGAACTAACTTTCTCAACAGTGAAAATTCTGTATTGTATTTTATCTCTATGAGAAATATCCCTAAATCCAAGTAATTTAGTTTAGTAAGACAATGTGATTTTCATTAATTTAAGAGCCTCCCATGTGGTGAGGACTCCTGCTGTGCTGGACTGTATCATTGCAGGAGGGTGTTGGGTCCTGTGTTAACCATGCTGTAGGTCACAAGACTGTTGCTGGGAGCCAGTTTGTTTCTGTCCCAATGCTACAAGAATCTATCAGTTGCTAATGGCATTTTGTAAAAGATCCTTGCAAAAGTTCAAAAGGATGTGAGGATCACTGTCTTCTAAATGTCATGTGTATTTTGCAGACTGATAATGAAGCATTTTGTTACCACGATGAACTGCCTTTTCTTCTCCTGTTCACATTCTAGAGCTCAAATTAATACCACACTGTAGCTTAGGATCATCGCTCAACTTATATTAAGACTGTTAACAGAAATAAAAATATATTTTGTGTTATTATTACATGAGCTGAAATAGTTGTTATATAAATTCAGAGGCTACAATAGTAAGCATTCAATTTAATTGGAACATGCAAACATGTACTAACAGATGCCTAAAAACCCTTGAAAAAGAAATCTCTGCCTACATGAACGACTGCCTTGCTGTCAGTGGACTTGCTTGGAAAAGGCTGTTTGTGTACAAAACTGGAAAATCAAATTCTAAATAAAGAATGCAACATGGTTATTCTGTGCAAATGTGGGGTTGCCTTATGACACAGGGCTTTTGCCATCTCTTTAAATAGATGAGTATGATGCAAAAAAGATCATGGTTTAAAATGTTACTTCAGGAAACAGCTCATTCAGTTTCCGTTCTGTAATGTTGTCTCTGGATTTACATGATCAATAATGTACACAAATCTTTCATGGACATAATCTATATTTCTTTCTCTTGGTGTTGTATTTTTTTCTCTCGACATCGGAGTCTGTCAACAGGATCCTCCAGAACAGCTTTTTAAATACAGCTGATACTGACTGTTCCTGGAATACTGTGTAGCCAGCTGAGAGGACTCCTTACCATCTCTGGTGTCCAGTGCAGCATATGTTAAGCAGCTTATGTTTAAATGCATTACACTGTATTGGCTACACTAGTACAATTTCTACAACTGTCCAAATCTCCCCATTCTCCAATGATATTGTATCCAGAGACCACCAGTGATTAATGACCATCCTTTGGACTATGGTTGCTGCCACGGTGTAGATTTTTTCCTCTGAGGAATATAAACCCTAACACAGCTTTTATGAGATGGGCCCTGACCTCATCTCTGTCAGAGCAGAGAGGGGTGCCAGGATTTTAGTTAATTTGAATGCACGGCCACACACCCCCCATGGGAACTTTTGGGAAGGTGAAAGTGTGACTCTGTTATGAAACTGCTGTTCTACCATTTCAGACCTTCCACTTTCACCAAGGAACTGTGCTGTTTGCCATTTGGTTAGTTATCTTAATGCCACAGGATCCTAAATATTCCAGCATAGCCTGGTCTATATTTTAAGTACAACCATATTTCCAGTCTGCAATCGACCCCTTTAGCTGTGGTATTTCCCCCAAATACAGCTGGCTTCAAACAATCTCAGTGCTAACACAAACCACAATTTTAAAACCCACACATTTAAGTCTGTTACAAGCCGATGCTACCCAGCTCTGTATATACCGTTCTGATGGGAGAAGAAATCTGCGTGCCTGTTCAGTGCCAGTTGTTCCCTTTGTTTTTGTAAAGTATTAAGCATCTCCATGTAGCAGGGAATGAGAACAGCCCTGCAAATGGGGGCTGCTGCCTGTGTGCTGTGATCCATATCTAGCTAGATGTCATGATCTTGGCTATTGCCACCTGAGGCTGTGACAGAGATTTTATCGCTGTGATTCCTAGGGGAAACTCACACCTCTGTTAAAAAACCCTAGGCTTCCAGGCTCTTTCCATAATGAGTAGAAGAAGAAAAGCACTGCCATGTGGTGATTTGTTCCAGCTTATGTGTTCGTTGTAGGACAGGATTACTTGTCCCCTCAAAGCCCTTGTCGCTCACCATTGACTACAGAGGCAACTGTCTAGATGCCTGACATTTTACTAATTCCAGTTAGATGAAGTGGATCCTGCAATTACTGTTTGTCTCTCATGTTTGTTCATGTGAAATGTCCATGTTTAGAATCAATAGCATCTTGAATGAGAATTTATGAAGGTCCTCTGTGTGTATGTGCTGATTCACAAGCCACACTTTGGCAACGTGGTTTTCTTTGAGGATTCTCACTGTGGGAAAGCAATGAATAGCTGGTCACATTTGGAAATAGAAGGTATTGGGTCATGAAGAGAAAATGAAAACTACAGCTTTCAGCAAGATCTAGAACTTCTGAGAACTTAAAAATATTAGATTTTTTTGTGTTACAAATGCTTCGTGTGCATGATCTCTTCAGTCGTTACTTAGAGCTGAGTGGGATTTCACCTTTTAGCACGTGTAAAGTTGTTAATTGGGAAGGGGCAGTTCTGCTGTGAACACATCACATAATTGTTGTGAAAACTTATCATTATGAATTTTCAAAGAATATAAGTATCCAGAGCAAGCTGGGGTAAAGCTAAATCTATTTAGTAAGGTCCAGTGGCACTTGCACAAGTGGTGTCCTTCAGAAGCCTGTAATTGTAGCTGTTTACATCCTTAAAGTTACAGTACTACTTAATTCTGTTCAGTGAAAGAGATCATGGACACAGAGCTGAATAGTTGCAGGGATAAATTCTTGTTTTTCAGCTTTTTGAAACCTGTACCTGCTGGTATCCATCCTATGCTGTGTTTTCCTTAATGTATAGAATGTCAGGAGACCCAGTTTATCATTCCATCAGGAGGGCTGGTGTTCTGTAATTTATTGGGGGGTGGGAAGAAGGAGTTGTAGTAAGACACTGTGTCCTTGTCTGGTAGCAATGGTGGATTTCACTCCATTGCCTGCTGAATTACTTCACTGATGTGACCTGCGCTGTTTCGTGGCAGGGACTGCTTGGATGGAAGGTGCTTCCATGCGTGTATGATGAGTTCCTCTTCACGAGACACTGGGCAGATAACTTGTTTCACACAGTCCAATAGAGCTGTGATATAGAGGTGACTTCTGCTCACTCCTGGACTGGCTTCAAGATCCTGTTGTCATAGAACAGTTATTATGTAGAGAGTGATTCTCTTCAGAGTCATCTAATTTCTTTGTTATGTTGTTTTCGTGCTCCTCTAGGCACACTTGTGGAGTGTGTCTGTTGAAGGGAGTCAACTTTGCTGTATAAGCATATTCATTAACTCCTATTATATTTATTGTAGACATGAAACCCCAAATCACTTTGTTTATTTAGAGAAGTAGAGCCTAGAGAGGGTTTGCTGTGTTATTAAGGATGCCCTTTGTCATTCCAGGAGTCTACTGACAATTGAGTGCACTGTAGATTCAGTTCATCGGGCCACTTGTGGTTTCCTTTGGGACTTGAAACAAAGCATGCTGCTGGTGCTTCAGATTTCTCCACTGACAGAGAAGGACAACTCTTGCTTAGTCACAGCAAGAGGAACTTTTCAGTTCAGAGTTCTTATGAAGTCGTTGAGATGACATATATTACAGAAATATATCTTTTGTTATGACTGAAATGCAGCATTGCCCTTCCCCTTGTAATTATCTTTAAGAAGAGAGTTCCAGGACTTCAGCACTTTAAGCAGTTCTCTTAACCACATCTCTGCACAAGTTCTTGCTATTTGTAACAGAATAGTTTCCATTTGTCATGACAGACTATTTCTAAGCTTTGCTCATTAGTTAGGACTGGAATATATCACTTTATTTGTTTCTGTAGATGCTTTCATTAGAAACCAAGTCCAGATGTAGCGGGTTGGCAGTAGATCAGGTTGAACTATCCGAGGTTTTGCTGAGACTAAATAAGGCTTAAATACTTTCATTCTGTTTCCTCTTCACCTTACTTATCATGCTGGCATTGACAGAAGCAAGGCTGCTTTCCTGAGTGCTGATCACCCTTCTGCATCATCACTAAGTGCTGTTAGCAGTGTTTAAAATACAAGAGACTTGTTGATGCAAGAGACAGACAGGGGTTTGAATAGCTAATGCTCCTTGTTTTGGCAAGCCTATTAAGATGTCAAGTGGCTCCTACAGTGGACAGGATTCTGAGACCTGCAGTAGCACAGTCCTGACATTTGGAACTGGCAGCCAGCCCTGAAGGTGACAGTGCACTCAGTCTGTTTTCACAGTGCTTCTCCTCACAGGTCTATATCTGGTAATAGGCTGCCTGCCGCTGGCAATTTGCATGGCAGTCCCTGCTAATTGCCAGCAGTGTTTTCACCTGTCAGGAACAATTCCTAATCAAACACTGCCTCTCTGCAGCTCTGGGCAATTACCATGTGTGTTACAAGGTGTAGTATAATGTATGGTCATTGGTAAACCACAGCATTGGACTGACTTTTGCTTTCTGCATCCCGAAGAATGCTGGTGGAAAGCAACTTGCTGCAAGATGCTGCAACATGGCTGCTTTTCTGTGTGCAGGAGCCAAGAGTGAGCAACGGTTTACACTTGGAATGGAGTGTATGACAAAATACTGCTTCAAGGGTGCTGATGCCATCAAAAGGGCCTCACGGTGAGGCAGTTAACTTTAAGTCACCCTCTCAGAACAAAAGACACAGTGTCCAACCACTCAAACTAAGGTCTTGGAGCAATGTGGGCTTTATGGAAAGTGCTGTTCTAATTTTCAGCAGCTGACTTAGTAAAACAGCATGACTTGGCATCTAGTTATAGAAGAGGCTGGGGAAGGATATTGCTTGCCAAATATGCAAAGCATTTGTGTGATTTACTTCAGCAAAGACATGAAATACATCCTACTCAATCTGAGCTAAGGAGGAACCCTGGGGCTAGGAAAGCACAGAGTTCTGAATGGCAAATGGAGGGTGGAAAGGCTGTGAACTCCCAAGGAGGTGCCTATTGCCAGCCTGTGGTGATGATAGACCTATCTCTGGATCAAACTCCTAGGACAGTTCTCTATGTGACACAGTGGGATGATAAGGTTTGGTAGAAGATGAAAGTGAGCTTAGACTCCTGATTCAGAAGAGCTCCTGCGGTGTTTTGTGGAACACGGAGTGCTGTTGGAACTTCCAACTGCTAATTAACTGCAGATACTATTTTAATCACCAGTATCAAATCTGTTGAATCATCTATGTATGGACTTTTGACTTCTGAAAGCTTGCTTGTGTGGAGTTAGGCTTCCTGAATGCTTTCCTGTGAATTAAGCAGATGATGAGAATAAAACAGGCCAGAATACATCCATATTTGGTTCACAGAAGTTAATAGAGTAGAAGTTGTTTGCATTGCAGAATTTTGTCTCCTTCCAGGAAGTGCATATACCAGAGATCTGAGTGAATCAGTCAGTCTTCTGTGGAAGATCTCATTCTGTACAGCTGAGATAACTTACTCTGAGATATGTAATCTAAACTGCATTAAAATGTCACCCTTCTCTTCATAAAGTACATACAACATTCCTCTTTCCTTCTTGCTACATTATGATTTTCTACTAGCAAAACAAGAGAGGATTAATTTGTACAATGTTAGGTCAATGAGAAGAACATTTAATGGGTACACTGTGACAGAAATGTGTGCGTGCTGTGAATGTAAGTTATGGAAAAACTGCATCTTCTGGACACAGATCACTCAACCTTCCTCAATCTCTAAAAAGAAACAGCAGGATCCCAGAGCGTGGATATAACTGCACTGACACTTGGTAAAGTTAGTAATGGATCATATTTCATACCAGTTCCTCAGCATATCAACTTTCATTTCATCAGCTCCCTCCTTTCTAACGGGCCTTGGTCTTATCCCTGGCTGCTGCTTTATTGCTTTTGAAATGGGGCTCAAGGTTTCACTTACATAAAAATGCCTTGAAATCAATAGATGCTTTGCTGTAGTGCTTTGCTGTGTTCATCTGCACACAAAAGATTTATTGTCACTACATCATCAACAAGACAAAGAGGTGTGATAATTGCTGGCTCATGGGGCTGTGGAAATCTGTGGGCCTGGTTAAGAAATTCTTCCAGTGTGGAGGTAACTTTGGGGTGAAGGTAAGGCTCAACACACAGAGACTGTTCAGGTAGTTACCTCCATGGCATACATGTGCATGGATGGTCTAAGCAACTTCTAACTGTTGTGGAGCCTCCTAAGACTATTCTGTTTGACCCCCACTTCAAAAAACACAGTAAGTGTCTGGTTCAATAAAAGGTGGGAAATGAAGATAAATTTTTTAATTATTGTGAAAATTTATTCAACTTCTTTTGGCATGTAATACAGCTGGAACTCTATTACATATGTGGGCTATGGGGAATCTAGAATGAAATAGTTCTTCTTTTAAACTTTGAACTTGTTTCGTAAGTGTATTGCCATGAGCACATATTACAAGTGACAGCATAACAGTTCATCACAGTCACCTTCACTGCGTACAGGCCTCACAGATTTTAGCTGTCAAGAAACAACTGAGCCTGTAATACTTTGTGCCTTTTGATACTGATCTTTGGAATTGGGATATCTTCCTAATTCATTCCACTCCTGTCATGATGGGAGCAGTTCTGTTTACTCTAATTACTTGGAAATGGGATGGAAGTGCTGGCTTATGCTTGCTGAAAACAGGAGTATAGTGCAGTGGAAGTTCCCAAGATCCTGGCTTAGCAATTGGACACTGCATGTCTTTGTTAGTGTTTGAACATATGTTCAGTGAGTAGCCCCCAAGACAAGTGAGTACCTTGCTCTTTTCAGGACAAAACTAATAATGTTTGAACAACTTGTTAAAATTGTTTTGGCCCAGCATCATTATAGCTAGCTGAGCTGTGCTCTAATCAAGCCAGGCCCTTTGTTATCTGAATGGGTGGATAGAAAAAAATATTTCTCATATTAAAGCCAAATACAAAGCAGATGAGTTACTGGTCTTCTGAAATGTGGATCACTCTTACTATGAAGTCAGGTTCCAAAGGTCTTTTCAGCCCTCACCATCCAGGGGAAATTGTCTGCTTGAGCCAAAGCATTCTCTGCTTCTGAATGCACAGCCAAGCTCTGCTTAGCAGCCCCTTTGCTAGGGTAGGTGAGCTGCTTACATGGGAAGTGTCTACTAAATCCTAAGCCAGTGTTGAAAAAGAGCAGGTGTGATAGATGATGGATGGGTGAAGGGACACTTGATTCTCCACAGCACTGATTTGGTCTATCCAGTGAAGTTCCATGAAGTCCAGATTAAATTTCAGTTCCTGGGTCTGAAGGGGTAGAGGCTCTGAGTAAAATCTGTCACAGGGTTAATAGAAAATTCATCTAACCAAGATGTGGTCTCATAAATGGCAACACTATCTGAGGCTGAAGTTTTGACTTGTATTAAATGTATAAATATTTGCTGAGACATCAGTAAGAGTAGCTAGAATCTTATGCAGCACCGAATAAGAAACAACCTGAGTTTGATCTGGATGTCTAATGCCAAATAAGTTACTCATGTACTTTTCTCAGGTTTTAATACTCTTCTGATTTTTAAATGTGAAAAAATGGAGTAATGTCTCCTCAGGACCATTTTAAATATCACCTGCTTATTGGATAGTCTTGTCTTAGCCACTCTTCCAAATAGCATCCCTTTTCCATTTCAAAATTCTGCAACCATATTTGACAGCTCTGTCTGTGCTATCCTGGACATCTTTGCTGCTCTCATCAAGCACGTGCCTCAGTTGTGTCTTGGCGCCAGTTTGTAATCTGCTATGTATTTTGTCTCTGTTTTTTCTTAATGATAAGTCTGAAGAGTTTATAGTTCATTTGAGTTTTTGTGAGGTGGCCTCATCTCTTAGATATTTAATGACCATATTAGGGAACCTCTGAAAGCCCAGAGAATCTAGTTTATAGGATTAATTCTGAAAGTTTAGTATGATTACAGAATTTGAAAAACAACTTGACTTGATGGCCTTGCATTTTATGCAAAGCTGTAAACAAGAGGACAGTAATCAAAGCTTGGCTTGTTCATGGATGTGAACTTTAATACTATCTCATGGGAAAGACAAGAAAAGGCCTCTTATTCAGATTCAAGGATAACATCTATTTTGGCAAGTAACTCTTGGAGTAGGTACAAAGATACATAGGTAATGCTGTTGTTGTACCCTTTGACCATCTAAAATGTAAGGGGCCAACATGCCAGTGCAGGACAAGGAAGCACTGATGTTCATGTAGACAGAGAAATTCCAAGATATGTTCTGTACAGCCTGAGCAGATGTGCTCCATTCTTAACTGTGTTACCATTATATCAAGTTTCATGTGATACTTAGCTATGAAATACATGTCTCTCTGCATTTTGATAGAAATCCAATGAATAGAAGGACTTTCAATGCAATAGCAAGGTTGTTGTGTGTAATCTGTTACTAGGTATGTGGATTTTTAAATAGTACTGGGATCTTTCTGTGCCATTTTGGGTTTTTTATTTCTTCTGAGTTTTTTGATAATGTTTTTCCAACTTATTTTCTGTAGTCACAAAGAAGCCTGAGGTTCTTAAATATTCATATGGTACACTAATTAAAAAGAAAAATAAATTATTAACCCTTTATGCAGGATAGCTATACCTACTCTGCAAGAGGATGGTGCCATTGCAGCTCTTCTGCAGTGGAAGCACAGTGCTCACTTTTGCAGAAAATGCAGGTAGTTAATGTCTCTGGAGGATGATGTCCAGCCTGGGCCTTCACAGGCAATAAAAAGGGTCTTTAAGGAGAAGTCAGCCCGTATGAATGTAAGAAGCAAACACTGCCTTGGCCATGTGTAGATTTACACAAGAAATACCCGCATGAAACACTTAATTGATCTCAACTGGAACTGGCAGCAGCCTTCCTTGTGCCCAGGAGCATGGTGCTGCCATAGCCAGTTAGCAGCTAGCTCAGAGCTTGCTCACGAGTCTTTGTATAACCCTGCATTGTGCAGAGGAAGCATTCCCAGAACATTGGTTTTTTGTCTAGTTGAAACCTAAGATTCCTGGTTACTGCATGAGATGTAGATTTTGCAGAAAAACCCAGCTATTGCAGGAATCACAGTCAAAGCAGAAGAGTTGGCATGGCTGCACCTTCTCCATTCAGTCACATTTGACCTGCTCTGGGTTAGTATGCCCTGACTTCACAGGGAAGGAAACCCTCCTGCGAGGCAGGATCGAATTCTATTTCATGCCTGCTGCAGAATAAACTGTGAAAGGAGTTGGGACCAAGGAGGACTGCTGCTTTGACACTCATGCTTCTTTTTGCTGAGCTCAACACCCCATTCTCATGTTTCTCTGGCTGACCAAGGCACATCCTCCTGCATCAGGGGAGGACAAAATTTCCAATCAAGTATGTTCATGGAAGACAGATGGGAAAGCAAGTGTCCCCTGTGAGGATTCAGTTCTTCCTCCTCTTGAGCTGTTGAAATTACACTGGACACCACAGGCTCAGTGATAAGAGGCTGAAGAAATCCTCTGATTTTGTTCAGGTTGGGCTCTTTCTTGACGTGTTCACTGCTTTGACTCTCAGTGTGCACAGGCAGAAGTGACTGCTGAGGGATCCTCAACGCATCGCCTTGTCCCAGCACCCAGAGCACTCATGTGATGGTCAGCAGAAGGCAGTGACTCCTGAGAAACATCACCAAGTATTTAGAAAAATCATTCTGCTTTGTAGCATTTCAGCTTCTTTTTTACTTTCCACTCCTTTGTCCTTTGTATTGTAGGCCTTTGTCTAAAGTAGGATCTGTATTTCCCACGAGTGAATGCCTGGAGGACAGTGTGAAGTCCTGTGTTCTATGTTCATGGTATTGCCACTTCAGATGTTCTTGAATCAGAATGTGGGTTCCCCCCATCCCAAATTAAGCTATCTCTGTTTGTTATGTAAGAATATACATTAGAATGACTTTTCTTTGCCTTCTGGTTCTGATCTTTCCTGGTTCTCCCAAGTTTTTTTTCTTCATCATGAGTTTTTTATTTTGGGGGTTGTTTTTTTTATTTGTCTTACATGAAAGCTGAGAGTCTCATGCAATCTCTCGTTTCCATCAGGTGTGGCTTTATGAAAACATTGCACACTGTAGGAGCTGACAACACCATACTAGATGTGCAGGGCCCAAGGGTGTATCAGACTGGGAGGTGGCACTTTGTGCTGTGCCCATTCTTAACTAACTGGGAGATTGTATATGGTTTAGAGCAGCTCTGTTGAGGGCAGTTCTGAATGAGTTCAAGCTTCAAGAATTCTCCAGGAGAGTTTTGGTTAAAGACTGAATGTTGTTACTCGACTAGAGCCATGTGTGAAAAATTCAGTATTTTTGCAGTGACATTTTGGAATTATTTTAGTTATTGGAAGAGTGGATTTTTAAAATCTGGTCTGTTTTTTAGCATGGGGGCTTTGTTGAAAACAGGGTGGCTTTTAAGGCCATGATATGAGAAATGAATTTGTCAAATCTTGTGGACTTCAGGGAGGTCTGAGTATGAAGACCAAAGATGAAGTTTTTTAGTGCTCATCTTCATTTACAAGAGCAGACTGCGTCACAGCTAGGGCAGACTTTAGGGGGGGGAGGATGCTTGATCTGAAGTAAGCCACTTGCTGCTGTGCTCGTTAGCTTTCCAGCTCACTAAAGGAGCAGAAATACCAGTCCTTCTACCAGACAACTCTGCAGCCTTGCTCACTGGCATTGGCGCATCCCAAAACTGTTGAGAATCCAAACCCATGGTTTGAGCATCCATCACACACAAAGCCATGCAAGGGCCAAATAGGAATTTTACAGCCTGTTTAATTCCAACAATGATTCAGAAAGAGCAGATCTTGCCTGAAGGCACAAGTATAGGGCTGCAAATGGAAGAGAGAGGTGCCCTTGGGCTGGTTATTCTTGTAACTCTACATGTAGCTCTGCCAGTTGTAGCTATTATATATGTTAATATAATTGTCTAATCATTTTTGAAAGCCAGGAAGGATTTTCTCTACATTGTTCCGTTCTTGCCCTGTGGTAATAAATTCTTCAGGCTAATTTTCATGCCACCTTTTAAAATTTATTTTTATAAAAGAATATCTATTACACCTAGTGCCTTCTTCTGGCGTGGAGCAGGATAAATCCATTCATCCCAATTTTGCTTCACAATTACTCATTCATTACTTGACTTGCAGCCTGAAATTAATCAGCTTTTCTTCTATGCTTCCATCTTTTTCAGCTGTATACTCCTTTAATCCTTCTTTGTAACTTCAAAGTATATTTGTCACTTTTTCTCTTAAGCACTGGTTTGATTCAGTTGTCTAATCTTACAAGGTTCCTTGGTATTATTTAATTATACATTGGCTAATGAGTCAGGGTTTCTGGGCTGCTGCTTCAAGAGTCTGCCTGATTCTTACTGTGCCTTTTGCCTGGATTGTTATGAATCCCAGCCCAGGTAATGGTGTGGTCCCTGGACTTCCACAGCTTCCACATACCTCGTTCAGGCTGCTCCTTCCATTATTCCCTTCCTGTGCTAAAGACAAGGAGGAATTGTCTTGAGTCATGTTTGTAAGACCCTGCCACCCTAGGCAGGGTGTTGCATTGTCCAGCAGAAATAGCAGCCTTGAGACTGTCTCCTGTGTTCTCCCTTCAGTATCCTGTAACAGTACCCTGCAGTGTCAAGTAGCTGTGACTTGCCATGCTCTGGTCCAAACACTGACCTTCTGAGAGCTGCTGTTTGATCAGGGTTGGACTCTTAGAAAGGCTGTCTGAGCAGAAGATGTTTCTTTGCGAGTTGTTTTCACCCATTTTGAGGATGCCTGACTATTAGCATTGCCACAATCATACCTGATGTAACTTGCCAGCTACCTGGTCACTTGCACTGTTCAAGCACAAAATACAGAGCTGGAAGGGATTCTGATGAGAATTTGTCCCATAGTGGTTACAATCAGTTTTCTTCTGTTATGTATGAAGACATCAAAACAACATGAGGTTTAAAGAAATATGAAACATTAATTTGTTCTTTAGAACAGAAAGTATTCTTTTCCTGTAGACCTGATCAAGAGTCCTTTGCCCTTCATTTTGCCAAGAATAGACCATGTTTTCAGGGTCTGAGTCTAATTTCTGGACTACAAGAGCAAGAAAAAGAACTCCATTTCTAACATCTCAGCAGAAAAATAAAATAAGCATGTGTGCAAATGCAGGGGGCAGTGGCGTGTAAGCACACTGGCAGACAGGGATAGAAGCAAGAAATGTGACTTGCTTCCGTGAGACACGCTTGCAGTTTCACTGCAACATGGAGCCAATGTACAGAGAAAGTGGAGGGGCCTTTCACATCAATTACACAGCTCATGGACTGTGTGTCTTGTAGCTTTTCTGTGAACTGATAGTGACCCCATGCAGTGCATTGTTCCTTTTCTCCTTTCCATCTGTTCAGTGTTTCAGCTTCTCAGATCACTAGAAGCCTGCTATTGATTCTTAGATGTGTCCTAAGTTTGCCATAAATTTTACATAGTGACCTCATACTGCCAGAAAACAGAACTGACACACCTTCACCCCAAAATATACTCTTAAATAAATGGTAGATGTTTGCAAATCATGACAATCTATTTATAGCCCTCTGGGAATGCCTGAGTTGAAAGAGAATCACCACCACCTTGGTAGTTATTGATCCGTGCAAGGTAGATCTTTCTTTCCATGGGAGATTTCAGCCACTTTACTCTTTGTTCTCTGTATTTTGGTATATGTTCATCTCTGTTTTGTTATATGCATGGCAGCACCAAATAGTAACAGTTGTGTCTGTCTTTGCCCAGCATGTTGTGATTTGATTCGCAGGCAATGCAGTTCCTGTGTTAGATCAGACAGATTCTGTTCTGGCAATGGTACATCTGCCTGACATGCCCCATTGCTCCTGCAATCTATGTCTGAATCCTGTTTGTCATTCCACTGTTTCTTTTTTCATTTCCATCTGTTTGTCGTTCCAGAGTTTCTTGAATAATGGAGACACAGTGATTGCTTTTGAGATGTGTCATAAGCTCGTCATAAGCATTTTCTTTCCTTTAGTAGCCCCCTTTGCCAGGCAGTGCAGTTGGAGGATATACACTAAGGGGAATTGACAACTTATTCCAGCTGTTCAGCTGAAGCAAATGCCAGTGGCTCTTCTGCATGTTTCCCTGCTTGCTCTCCACATTTATTTTCTATTATTCTTGGCAAAAATAGGGAGGCCTCTTTTTTTAGCCACTGGAATTTAAGGGGAACCTCATTGCTTGAAATATTAGACTAAGAGAGATTAGGGAGATGAGGAAAACAAGTGTTTTTACTTTAAAGGATTACTGATATAAAATCTAAGGCAAGAAACTTACTCCTGTTCTCAGTTTCGCATGCTTCACCCTTTCTGTGTTCATTGAGGTAAAATTCATTGCCATAGTTGTTAGCTGTGAAAAATCATATTCACTATGGAGTTAACTCATGTGGCTGGATGTAAAGTCCCAGCTTTATCTACAACTTCCTAATGTTTGCTTCTAGCTGTGATAAAGATCTTATAATGTAGGGCTCCAAGTGATTTGCAGAGAGGTGAGATAGAAATAAAATGTTGTCTTCTGGTGTAGCGTCTTAAGACGCAGAGGGATGATACACATGCGAAAGGCACCTGCTTTCCACGGGAGTGTTGGGTGCTGGCTGCAGCTCTCAGGGTCGGAGCACAGCAGTGCTGTGACCAAACAAGGGTGGGACCCCTGCAGCCCCGGAGCGACGGCTGCTGGCCCCCTCGCAGTGCAGAGCACCTCTCTCCTTCCTGCGAGTCTGCCTCGCAGTGAGTGGAGAGCTACAGTCTGAGGGAAGCATTTTCATCCTTGTACAAAGCCCTTCATGAGTGGCATTGCAGGGCAAGAAGTCTTTCAGTACTTTCTATTTCTCTCTCCCTTCCCTCCTGGTGTTTCATTTTTCTAGTCATTTCTGTAGTTCTCAGCCTCTTTGAACCAAACATAGTGAGTGTGAGATCTCGGTGAGATTTTGTTGCATTATTTTTCCCTCTCCCTGGAACGAAGGGCTATTGTTTCCTCCTAAAGAAGTGTAATCAATGCAATGCCTGTAGGCCAGGTCACTGTTTGACCCTTTGTCTTGGTCACTGACCCACGTTTCTTTCAAACACATTGGTAAATAGTGGCACTTCTTATGTCTCTCAGATTTATGTAACAGACAGGGAAAGATTAGAATTGGAGATATCTCTTACTGTTTTGGAGACCTGGGCTGCCAGCCAGTTTTACTTCTTGAGAAGCAAGTGTGTCGTTTTGTGAGTATGAAGGTGTGACTCCTCCTCCTCCTTGACATACTTTAAAACATGCACTGAGTGGTGATTTACATGAGGATGCATTGAGGCTCTGCTTGAGCTGACAGCACTTGGTACACTTTAATCTTACATGTGGAGAGAGGAAATGAGTTAATCTGCAGTTAAATATAGAGGTGGTGAAAGAGTTGGGAAGGGGAGGGGTTGACTCTAATCTCACTTAGGTTGGGGTCAGTCGAGAGTAACCTCTGTGTCTGGATGGTATTACTCTGGGGTAAGTCATATCTCACCTCTCTGGAGCTGACAGTGTTAGCTAATGGAAAACGGCGACAAAGTGAGAATGTGCCCTGAGCTCTGGCATCACTGCAGTGTTGTTCTTTCTGATTGCCATCTACATGTTGGTGACACCTTTATTTTTTTCCTTTCAAGAGGTAATGAGTGAATTGTAGGGGTAAGCAAATGTGTGTGGCTGAAATTACATCTTAAGGTTCAAATCTGAGAGCAGATCAGTGTTTATCTACAAGCTTGGTTCTCTGTGATTGTTGCAAAGATGTTTGTTTTCTGTTTATTCCTGACCTCAGTTTTGAGCTGGGGATGTAGAAGAATTGAGAATCAGGGATGCCTGTTCTGCAGATACCCACTTTTCTTCTCCCTTTGTGTGCAGATGTGCCCTTAAACTCTCTGTTAGTCTGAGAGCTGCCACTGTACCATTCTCTTCAGCTTCCTGCATGCCTAAATGGGTATTTTTGGGGGGGAAACCAGCATTAAAGGTTTGTATGTATTAGCTGCTTCTGGGCAGTTTTTCTTCTGCAAAGTGCTGCTGGAATGCTGCCTGCTGGCAGAATGCTGCCCAAGCAGAAAGAGCCACACCTGAGCAAACAGGGGTGCTTTGCACCAGGCTGGCCCTGCTGCCTATGCCATGGATGTGTATGCTGTCTTCACTGTGTTGGACAAGGGGTGAAATGGATTTTGCTGACTCGTTTGGACAGGTAAAAGCAGTCTCTTGGGCATGGACCGAACAAACCTGAAAGAGGAATTTTGGCAGCAGCCTCTTCTGAAGAGGCAGCTCAAGCTAATCTGTTACGTGCTGACAGTGTTTGCTCAACAGAGTTGAACCCGAGTAGTCCATGTAAGGAATTTGCATTTGGAGGTCACATACTATATAGGTCGTGTTTGTTGAGCAGTGGGTGAAGAAAGCCACTGGTTTACATAAGCTCACTAAAATGAAAGGTCTGTCAGGCAAAAGAGTTCATTTTTTATATTGGAGAAAATCTAAGCCAATCCTGAGAAAGCAAGATCTACCCTGGAATGTACTTGTGCCTCTTCTGTTGACTTCACTGAAAATGACATGCTTTAGCAGGATTTGGCCTTGCATGTAGATTAGTAACAGCATCACTGTTGTCTTCAGTATTTCTGTTGGCCCAGAGCAATACTCTGTAAGTCATTCTAGTCCATTGGGACAGGCTGAACTCTGGCCATCTGTCCCTAAGCAGTCCATATTCATAGCGTATTAGGCAGTTTGTTTTGTAAAATCTAATAAACTGTCCAAAACCCAAGGATATTAGACATGGCTTATCAGTAAGTTTGATGATGATTATTATTAATTTTGTTATCAAAAATATTATCAGAATTTGATCTTTGCTGCACTAGCTGAGGATGGCATTTTTGTTGCATTTGATACTTATTAAGCTAGAACTCTCATGATGGATTGGCTCAAGTAAGAAATTTTTAAAATATGTCTCTTCTTAGCTGAATGACAAGCCTTACAACTTCCAGAGTGGAAGAGCATAACTATATCTGAGGCCAAGGACAAGCATCGACTTAGCAAACAGTTGCTCAGGTTGAAGACAGGGACCCTTGTCTTCCCTTCCACACTGCTTCTTGTTTCTTTATCAGTACTGATGGTTGGCTTCACTTGCAGCTTTGCCAGCTGAAGGGTGCCTGTGAGCACTGTATGATCAGCATCAAGAAAATAGATCAGCTTAATTTATCATCACTGGTTGCTCAGTTTAACTTGGCGGATTCAGCCTTCTGTGGATTATGAAGTGCTCACTTGGACACCTCTGCTACGAGCACTGCAGGGAGTTGTAACCTCCAGCAGGTGGGATGGTGACAAGCAGTTTTCAGTGAAAATGCTTTCAAAAGGTGGGTGTCAATTTTCAGCCTTAGAGGCAGTGTAGACCATGAAAAGAGCATTGTGCTAGGAAAGCTGGAGTCACAGTTTGTTCCTGGCACTGATTCTGGTGCAATTTGGTCAAATCACTCCTCATCCACGCATCTTTTTCCCCTTTATGTGTCTTGTCCATTTAAATTCCTGGAAAAGGGGCCGCCTGTTCTTAAGCAGACAATGGCAAAATATAATATTTTTATCCTGCTAGTCTCACAGAGCTGCTTGAATTTGTTGTTTTCTAAATGGCCTTTAGGTCTGAGTATTGTTTGTTGATCTTAGTTTCCAACACTTTGCTTTTCCATTGCAAAGCTGGTCCCACACTGATGTGTTTGATTATGTTTTCGTTGCCATTGTACTTGCTTTGATTTTGCAGCTCAGTGCCCAAAGCACAGGGTGCTGTACAAACAACATGATGAAGTCAAGCAGGGTCAGCCCCTTTCTCTTTTTACCTTGAAAACAATGTGAAACTCCTATGTTTCTTTTGCTTGGCACCTCCAGTTCTTGAGCTGGAGGCTGTGTGTGTGTGTGTGTGCTGCCCTCCTGTTGTGTTCAGGTGTGAGATCACTTGGAGAGTGTTTTCCATTGCTGCCTAAGGGGGTACTGGAATCTGTGCTGTCTGCTTGGTTGTGTGTAAGCTCAGGCTGTGAAGTGTGGAAAATTACTGCAAGAATAGCAGCATGCTGAGCTGATGTTTGTGTCTGCAGTGGGTTAATTGGGACTGGGTGTTGTTACCAGGGCTCATAAGTGTATTCATAGACTTGTCCTGCTGGATCATGCCTGGCCACTGTCTGCAGCAAGAAATTTTCTCCTGTATCTCATCTCTCCTTTTTGCTTTTGGCAGCATTCCTTTCACCATAGAGATGTGGTTTGAGTGTGGCCTGTGTCCAACCCTTATAAGGCGTGCCTGGCTGTTGATCTGAAAAAGGGAGGAGCAAGAGAGCTTGATTCTGCACTACCATAGTATTGTCAGCCAATGTATCAGTCCTTAGCATGGAATAAAACAGCCTCCAAAAACATCCGTTAAACTGTGGACCTTGTTACTTTTGTACTTTAGGCTCACCCCCATGGTGTTCCTGCTCTTCCCTTCCCATGTCATTCTGAAAAGTCTCTTACACCAGATTTGGGTACCAGGACAGACTAAGGCTGTAACTCATATGCATCGGAACTACATAATCTGCAGTTTGCTCTAAGCCACAGTGATTTATTTGTCTCTAAACTCAAGATGTGTCTAGAGTTAGGGAAACCCTTTGTTATAAAAATAGAAGGGAAAAAAAAAAAAAAGGATGAAAACTCTAAACTCTGCAGGGAAGCCTCTTTATCAGCAGTGTGGTGAGATTTTGGTTTGGTGTGGTTTTGTGGTGGTTTTTTGTTTTCTCCTCTGTTTGCTTGATTTGCTCACCTGACGCATTCATTCAAAGTTTCCGTGTGGAAGTTGCTTTTTGTAGCTCACTGAGGAGCTCAGTTACCACTGGTGCCAGTTGTTGGGTTCTTGTGCAGGCAGAATTCAAGTACCTTTTGTATTACGAGAAACTCTTTCATCAGACTTTTCCTTTACGGTGGAAATCAAACTCTTAAAAACAGATAAAGCCAGAACACAGCTGAGTACTAACAGAATTAAAATTGCAATATGTTGAAAACTACTTAGTGGTGTCCTTTCTCTCTGCCACTCTCGGCTCCCTAATTATGCTGCCATTGACAGAAAGTGAAGTTCATCTCTAACAGCAGTGGGTAAAAAGTTTGTCTAAACTGAATCTTTCTATGAGTCATGCATTGATTTTTCAGCAAAAATAGCTTCTTATGGTCCTCCAGGAGCTAAAGTGGGGCATATTTCCAAGGGGAAAGTTTGAATGTGTCAGTGTCGCTTCTAGACTGGAGCACAGACCGGTCATAACCCACTTCTGTATTCTCTTGTCTTGCTGAGCTCCCTGGCTATGTGCCAGGTTAGAGCCTTGCTTGTAACAATTCTCAGCATCAGAGAAGTTTCTGTCGGTTGCATTTTGTGCCATTTACTCTCTCCTCCCCCTCTCAATCTTGCTCTTAGTCCTTGTGATAACAGTTCTCTGCTTTGGGTGGCTTCTGGTAGTTGGGACTCTGGCCAGCTTCAGCCTTTTGCCAGCTTACAAGGAGAAGGCAGGTTGGGAAAGCAAACAAACTGCAGTTAATGCCAGCAGGGCAGCTTCTTGTGTTGCAGGAAAACCAGGGCTTGACCTTGCCACTGGAATATTAACTCTCTCTTGGTGCATACTCTGGACATCTTTATAGGAAATTTTCTTTCCAGTACTAGCAATAAGCCTTTCAAATATGTGTCCTTTAACTGATCCCTTTCTACTTTTTGGAGGTGGGGAGGCTATTAGACCACCCTGGAGAGAAAACTCTAATTTGTTTCAGCTTGTGTTTTCCTTGGACTATTCTAGTTTTATTGAAAACTATCCTGGTTCTTCTAGGCTCATTGCTTGGGATCTTCATGGGTCTCAAATGAAATCTTGAGGCATGTAAAAACATCATAATATTGTAGCGCTGTAAGCATGGTCTGAGATGGCTTCTATGGAAGGTCCTTGATACTCCTTAGGAGTGCTTTTATGTCTGAGCATCACCTTCTGCTTTCTCTATGTTGTGTTTATGCCCCGTGTGTACTGCCGTGAGAATATCTAACTGGTGAGGCTTACTGGCTAACAGGCTGGTTGTACAAGGCCCTTGGAGGTCATGGTCTTCCATTGCTCTTTGAGAGAAATGTGACTTCACTCCCCTCAAAGTTTGAATAAAACACACATGAGGATTTGTTCAGTCATCCAGCATAGGCATCAAACTTTTCTAGTTGGTCTCCTCAGCTTCTTAAAGTTGTTGAATACAGAGAAGTATGAAGAAGGTAGTGTAGAGAAAGGTTGCACTGCCCTCTGGAAGAACCGCTCTCTCCACTCAGTACAGCAGGAGCTCGGGGTGACTGGCTGACTAGTTCAGCCTGATAAATGCCATGATTAAAGATGAGGGGTGTCAAGACTTACCTTATGAGTCAAACTATAAAGGCATCTCGCTACAGCAGACTGCTGTTAATTTCATTGAACGAAACAATAAAGGTGCACGGCCATCTATCAAATCTATTTCAGGTCTTACCATTTAGACTTAATATTGGACTGGAGTTAAATAATTTCGTTTAGTAACCATCGGTGCATACAAAAAACCATTATTTTTTTCTGTGTGAATTCTGCCTCTGTGTCTGTCTAGCTGCGCATCCTAACGAAAGAATTTGTCTGAAGACAATCTAAGGTGTATGTTTCTTAATATGCATACATACTGCCCTTCCTTTTGAGGGTTTTTATTCGTGGCAGTGGGGAGTTATATTTCATGGTTGTTGTTATCCTTAGTTCCCAACCCAGGCTCTGTATCAGATGAGCCTATTCACACACCAGGGATAGCAGCATAGATGTGTGTTTGCTTCTTTTATTTGCATTTTGCAAACTAGTATACTAAATGGAGCTGAAATCAACAGCAATTTACATGGGTAAACAGACTGTGGCTTGTAAGGAGGCATGCATATTTGTGTTATTCAGCTTTCCTTGCTGCTTGAGGGGGAATCTCGTAACAGAAAGGCAGGAAAACGGATGAGGTTTCAGCCTTCCCTGGAGACAATCGTAAATACTGGTTCTCATACAGAGGATGCTAGGATGCGGATCTGGGCAGACTGATGTTTATATTAACTATGCTATGCTTCCTGCATGCTAAGCAGAGGTAATTGTTTCATCTAAAAGTAGCATTATTTCTATGAATGACTTACTGCTTTGGTACAGCCCTCTCTGTAAATGTGTTGGACAGCAGGACTAATGGCACCAATAAGCATTTTCTTTCTCTTTGACTTTTGTAGGTATGAGCTGTTACGTAGCAGTTGCATGTGAAGAGAAGACAGAATACAAGTTGTCGTCAGAAGATCCTGTCCTAAGCTGGGCCTGAAGAGTTCATCCAGCTGACTGGCGTGAGTAGCCTGAAAGGGAGGGGAAGGAGCACATCACTGGGAGACCTTATCCTGACTTGAGGCACCAAAATCACACTGGAAGACCTTATCCTGACTTGAGGCACTAAAATCTCATCCATCTCTATCACTTGCAGTGAAGGAGTTTTCATCCTGGCAGCAGCCTAGCTGGGTTGTGCAGCAGAAAGCTATATGGTGGCGAGAGTATCACTTAATTACAGAGGCTTTTTTGGTATGTGAGCCAGTCAAAAGCTCCAGTTCTTGAAAGACAGTCAAGCTCCAAATCACTTTTGTGGTGATTCATGGATGCATTAGATAAAACATAGTAGTCCCAGAATGGACTAAATTCACCTTTGCCACCATCAGATACATTCCTATCTGTGTTTGTGACATGATGCTTACTATCTGCATTTGTTACATCCTCGTTTATTATCTGCATTTGTGACATCCTTTTCTGTTTATTTTGATGCTAGTGCCAGTAAATATTCTGTGCCTTGTTCTAGGTCAGAAACAGATGGAGGTAGTGGGATTTTGGAATTTCCCCTCTAGGATGACTCTTCTAGGAAGTCTGTTTGTGATCAGGAAGGCAAAGGTCAAAACAGCAGTTACCAAAGACTGAATTTCTGGCTTTACAGAAATGCCACATACAACTCTTTTTTGGCTACTTCTTTCTTTGTTTCTAAAAAGACTTAAAGCATCAGGAGAATTCTATCCTCTCTTTCCCCTTCCCTTTTCTCTGCTGTGGTGGTCTCAGATTGCAGCTCCATAAACGATTATCTCAAGTCCTTTCCCATATAACACTGTACCTGGTGTTTGTCTCTATGCCAGAGTCACATCCATACTGACATTATGATTCGCAAGAGTTGCTTACGTCTGTCTCCTTTGGGGATACACAACCCTTCCCGTGAGGCTGCATCGGCCTCTTGCATGCTGAACATGCAGAGCCTGTTGTTAGCCTGATGGTGCTCTCTTTTATGCGTTAGTTCTCTCTAGGGAATTAAAGTTCAAGCTGTTGGAGAGGAAGCTGGAGAAACTTTTTGGATATATCAAGCCAAATTTTATGTCATTCTCCTACTACTGCCTTATAAACAAAATCACATTGACCCCACTGCTGAACTGGCACAATGGGCTGTTCTACACCCAGCCTGAATATGATCCTGTACTTTGGCTGCAAAAGGGACAGAAGCTCCCTCCCCTCCGTTTGACTGCTTTAGAGGGAAGAGAATGTGATACTTGGTTCTCTTCCAGGCAGAAAGATGCAGTCAGGCATTGAAAAAGAGCGTCTCCAAGAAGGCTTGATTCTCAGAGACATGCCTGGGAGTCCCTATGCCTCAGCTTGTGCTATGGCTGACCTATGTCATCAGCCAAGTGATGGCATCTGCATTTCTTTCTTCCTTTATTCATGATGCCTCGTCAGTCCTACTGGCTGTCATGTGACATCAAGGCACGGCACATCTGTTCTTCAGGGAGTTCATAGCATTGAGTACCAAGCCCTGAATAGCCCATAAAGGAATTTGGAGGAGAACAACTTACTGTTTAGCCCCTATTCCTGCTTAGGTGGAGCCCTAAGTGGCCCTTTTTACATTACCTTTTTTATATGAGAGAAAAATGCATACTACATCAATGCAGTATGTATTGGTCTGCAATGCATACTGTAAATCAACTATTTCCTTCAGACTTTTAGTCCAGACATCTGTCACTTACTGGAAACAAAACAGTTCCAGGCCTGTCAGGGTGGACCAAAGGCACAGAAGGGGAAGGAAAATATCTTGTCAGTGCACCAGAAAACAAAGTTAATCTGTGAAAGCACAGTGGGTATATATTGACTGAATCTTTTGCTATGATAGGTGAAGGAGTCAAAGCAAAGACAATGCTACAGTAGGTCCAAGGCTCAATAATTGAGAAAAAGTGCCCTTAGTGTACACACAGAACTGTTGGAGAGTTGCTAAAGAGTTTATATTCTTACTGATGGCCGTATTTCCAGAGCCTGCTGGTCAATAGCTGATGCCTTACTCAGTTCCGGATCAGGTGAGTGCTGAAGGTTATTCAGACAGGCTGCTGTGACGTGTAACAAGTCTTCTTTCACAACTTTCCCTTGGGTCAAAGCGGAATGTCTTCTAGAGGAAGGTGTTGCCCAAAATGTAGTTTTGGTTCCAGCTGGTTGGTCACACCACCTCCACACTGGCTCTGCTCATCTGAGACTGTAAAAGAGTTTTAAATGATGCAGCACTGTGCCAGAAACCAGAGCAGTAACAGTGAGAGTGAGATTAAAGAAAGCAGGAAAATGGAGTTTTCATTTTTTCCATTGAATTTTTTGGGAACAGATGGAGAGTCGATGAGGCAGAGATTCTGGAAGGGACAGTGCGTTTCAAACGTTTTCCTTAATGTCTTCCCAATCTGCTCATACATTCATAGCTCCTGCCTGTTTGGCACAGGGAAGTTAGTTTAGGATGTGAAAATTTCAACACCCCCGGGGTTCCAGAGGTGGATGTTCCCCAAGGCCTGTTTAGCTGGGGTTTTTTGGGCTATGGAACTTTTGATGCAAAGAGTCGTGGGAGCAGCTCATGGCCTGATGGGAAATGACTTTGTTTACTTCATTCCAAGTCACTGAAGTGAAGGATCTGGTCTTTCTAGACAGAGACAATGACCCCAGAGCATCTTAACTGAGTACTGTACTGATCCTATTAGGATCAGTCTTGCCTCTTCTAAATGGCCAGTGTGTTTTCTTTGGGGTTTTGTTTTTGGGGTTTTTTTAAAATCTGGTTAGAGGCCAAGAAGAATCTAATCAGAGCCCAGCAGTGCACTGAGCAGCAGTCATTATCATTACTTAGTCATCCAGTTGCTGTTTCTTTGCTCTGACAAGAAATGTTTGTGTGGTGGGAGCAGGGGGATGAGGGAAGATCAGCTTTTCTCTTCTTCTCTTGGAGAGGTTCAAGCACTTTTCCTCTCAATACACCTGTACCAAAGTGTTGTCCTTTGAAGACAGATTTAAAGTAAGTAAGGCCTTCAAAACTCTGTGACAGCCACAGTTTACAGGAGAGAAATCAAAAAGAAGGGGGAATTTAAACCATCATTAACTCCTAAAGGAAATGACTTTCGGCTGTGAACTGTGAAATATGATTACTCTCTCATTAGCTTTCATAGTTACAAATGTAACTGGTTAATAATTCCAGCCAGCTGGCCAAGTTAGAATGCAAATTTCTCGTCAGCCTGGTGTTTTGGGCTGGATTTTTGCTTATTAATTACATACACAGCAAATACATTGGACAGAACTGCTGAGACTTTGTTTCCAAGAACACCCAGGCTTGTCTACTGGAAGACATGTTGCTTCTTTTGGCTCTGTAGTTCTGTTCCTGGAGAACAGAAGATCAGCTGTGGGTAGCCTGATTTGATAATCATTTGTCTTTAGCACTTAGGATGCAGGGAAAAGCATTGCAGGAATATACTGAGCTGGAGAGAGTGCAGTTTGAATTTTCTTTGCTGCTTCTACAAGTTTCCTTCTTTACTGCTCTCCTGTATCTCCTTTTTTTACCCTCAGCAGCTTAGCAAATCACTGTCATTGGAAGAGGTAGTAAACTCAGGTGCTGGCACAGAGATTATGCTAATATCTGAGTATTTTGGGTCTGAAGAAAAATGAGAGAATTTTACAAAAATCAGCTTCCATCCGTGTCGTATAGGAGGTGATTTTTGTCCTGACGGTACCTTAAGGTTAATTTAAGTTCTACAGCACAAAGGTTAAGAGCACTGGTAAACACTGGTGCCTTTACACCAGCTTTTAATATTGATTGGGGTGTATTCTGTTACCTTCACTGTCAGCAGTGCCTTTTGTTGACTGAGGTGCTGGTAGGCTCAGTAAGCATGGCTCTGGCCTAAACTAAATTTATGAAGTGCCTTTGATCTTTTGTAGTAGAGGAACAAAGTGTGGGTTCTCCTGCCACAAGTAATCCAGTGATCATTGAGCGTAATCCTTGTGTCCCACACCCCAGTTTGGCACATATGCCAAAAATCCCAGCATGCAAGTTTTGATTCCATTTTGCCTGAGTGTAAGTGGCAGCACAGGGTACTAAAGGCCGGAGATGCTTATGTGTAGGTGAGGATAAATGCTTTGTCAGTTGCATTCCGTAACTGCCATTAATCTCCTTAGGACTTTCCTTAGAGTAAACATGGCTGAGCCCCAGGTTTTTCCCTGTAGTGTTGCAGTTAGCAGGTCCTGAATTCCACAATATTGCTTGGACCAGAGCCAGCAACTTCAAGGTAGAGGAGCAAGGTTATACTTTCTTTCATGCATGGGATTTAAAATAGGTCAGCAGATCAGTAGGAGCTGGAAAAAAGTGCTACTCAGAGGTGCCTGCTAAACAGCTGATCACTCCCAGCTTGTGCTGGTGTAAGACAGTCTGTCCAGATCCCGTGGAGTTCTGCAGTCAGAAAACAAAAGCAGCAGGTGCCGTGCCTCTCACTGAAGTTCCCCTTAAGATGCTGTAGATCCTGAGAGCAGATAAACTGTGATCAGTTTGTTATATTAATATATATTACATATATATACAAATATATATGTAATCAGTTTGTTATATATAATATATAGTATTTTGAAATACTACCAGGCTGTATTTCATTCTGTTTTAAATAAGGGATCACCAGTCTCTTGGCCTTATTTTCAACAGCCAAAAGGGACACCAGGACAGTTCTCCAGTCTTCAGCAAGGAAGACAAATTCTGCATTTGCTTTTCTTAGCCATTTGAGAATATCTTCTAGCACTTTGTCTTGTGTTCTGTGCTCTTGTCTCTTAGCAGGTTATGTGCTTTAACTGGATTAATACATACCTTATTGTTACAAGGGCCTCTTGCTGGCCCTTAACTTCTGTCCCAAAGACTTGCTCCTATTGACAGATTAAGTTCCTATCTAGAGCTCTTAAAAGACCTGTATATGTCTTTCAAGGAATTTTGCTGTCTCTGGTGACAGTGTGAACCCCTCATGCCATGCAGACTCAGCTGGAAGTGCTTCCCAGGTCCTCGTGCAGTTGGAGGGAACAGCCTGGCAGGTTGTAGGGGCTGCTGATGGCAGTGTTTCGTTCTGTGGTGGTGCTGCTTCCCGTGGATTTCAGCTGGGCAGGATTTCAGGCTCAGGTCAAGGGGATCCGGGTGTTGGGAGCTTTGGGGCAAGGTAGGGCTCATCTTTTATAGCAGGGAGGGTGCTGTAAAACTATCCTAACCAGAACCTGGGTGGCTGTTTTGTAACAAAGCAGGAGCTCCAGCTCGGCAGGGTGAGGATGTTGGGTGAATGAGTTTGTGCTCATTGACAGTACTGGGTGGAACTCTGGCAGCAGTGTGTTATTTTGGCTGAGTTTTGTTTTGCAATTCAAACCCTGGAACTGAACTAAAAGCACTAGCATGATGTAAGGTTGCTTGCCTTCGTCCTCCATCTGCAGAATGAAGTAACTTCAGTCATTTTTGTTTAGCATTTCCCGGATCTATCAAAAATACCTCCTTTTCTAAACTGCATGTCACAGCACCTCCGCCTTCCTCTGGTAGCTGGAAAGCCTATTCCTATAGCATATTGGGGTGGTGTAAAAGAACTAGTGTAGCTGTGTGACATTTATCAAAATAAAAAAACCGTATGGATTGTGCAATGAAAATTCCTAGGATAGCTTATAACTGGGAAAATTATTCCCTCCAGTGAAAGCAGGTTTGTCCAGTGGCTACTAGAGCAGGCGTCCAGAACATCCCAGAACCGTCATCTGCTTCTGTTATGCCACAGACTTCCTTTGTTGAGAAAATTAATTTGTTCCTTTTGCTATTTCCTTCAGCCACCATGGTGAAGTTATCTTTCAGAAAGACATGGTATTACGGGGAAAAACACAGCAGAGATTGCGCAGCAGCAGATGCCAGGAAAATTCCAGGTCACAGTTTACTAGTACAGTGGGTTGATGGTAAAACAGCAACACTTCATAAAGCTTTTTAGCCTGCACTCAAGGTTGACTTTAGAAACAACCCAGCTCTGTGGCCCTGCAGCCTGGCAAAGCTTGCTGCTCTACACCTAAGTGGAAATCTCTGAAAATTCAGTTTTCCATTCAAGTGGTGTTCTGTAGCAGAAACTCCTCCCTCCTTGCCAAGCTGTTTGAAGGTCCGCTAAGCTGGTTTCTGCAAAGACCAGAAATATTTCAGACCCCATCTTGACCTGACCATCCTAACTTTGGACCTGAGCCAACTTCTGGATCCTTCCTTACTTTGCCTCTCCTTAGGTGCCATGCTTTTATTCACTGGCTGTTCTTTTTACAGTATATTTTTATTAATCACAGTCATTTGTATTACCTGAATACAAACTGTCAGGGGCTTGTTTATAAACCCCTTCTACACAGCAAATAGAGCTTCCAACTGACATGCTCTCATGTGGTCCAGGCTCCACAACAGACTTGAAGGAGATCAAGGAGGTTGTCTTTGGGTTGTGAGAGGTATCTCCTGTTGCGTACTGTGGAAACTGTGTTTCGTATTGTGTAAATAAGTATGTTTCAAGTAATTGGGGCTGGTGATGACTGCACGGCTTACTTGGGACAATGTGGGGGTTTTTGTTGGCTTTTCTGGTTTGTTTCTGAGAACCACATGGGGTTAAGGTTTTTTGTTTGGTTGATTGCTTTTTTTTTTTTTTTTTGTAAAGAGGAGAGTAGGATCTGACCACTAAAAATATACTGTTTTCCATCATCCTTTATTCTGACTGTTGATATGTCTGAAATGATCCTCTTCTTCCTCCACCCAAACCAAACACCCCTCAAATGTAAAGGGACTAGAATCTAAACCTAGATCCAGGGCTAAATTTTGCTAATAGTGTCTGGTATCTGCTGTGGTAGATGAAACCAAAAGCCCAGGTACAAGCTCCCCAACATTAGTCTTTGGGATGTGGTAGTAAATGTGGTTTACTCTAATTTGGTAGTAAATTTGTTTACTCTATTTAGAACTACCAGTGCCATGTTCACACTGAGGTTTTGGATTGGTCTTAAATGGAGTAAAATAGAGGTACACTTCCCAGCCTTTTTTGGCCCCTTAGCTGATATACCAAGTCAGAGTTGTGCCTATTTTGGTTTACAATTAAATGCTGCATTTGGTGGGAGGTAAGTATTGGGATGCTAAAGGATGTACAGGGCAGGAAAAAGGAGAGCTTGTGTTTCTGACTGAACCTCAGTCAGCATTTATCAGAGCATCAGTATGGGTTTATATGTGTAGGTATTGGAGACCTTTGTTCTCTGTCCTTTGCTAACATTTTACTGAAAGAATCAGTAGTCTAAGCTTTGACCCACAAAGTCAACTTTGCTCTATGCCCTTCTGCACTCAGCAGCTCTTGCTGTCTGTGTTGCTTTCTAGGTCTCATTTGAATGCTGAGATGCTTGTCTTGCAATATTTTTCAGTACATTTTATCAGTCTGTAAGTTTGGCAGCAGATCAATGCCTGTACATGCGTATTTGAGGAATCAAAATCCAGAGACAGGCTGCAAATAGAGACATACTGGAGTGTCAGTCATGAAAGACAGTGCTGGTGACAAAGGATAGTACCAAGAGACTTGGGGGCCTCCTCCTAATTATTTCCACTATTCCAATAGGTCTTGCATGAGCCAACCTCCAAGGTCTGAGTTGAGGAAGTCTTGGTCCCAGTTGGTTGTGTTGCACACACTGGCTGTGGATGGAAGGGTGGTTCTGTGCTGCAATTCGCCTTCCTCGCCATCAGGCTGCCCAGGCCTGGGGATGTGTGGGTATACCTTTGCTCTCCTAAAAGCTGGCACTGCCTCCACTCCAGAGCAAGTTTTAGGTTGCCTAAAGGGAAGCCAAGCTGCACTGTGGTGGGGACATTCCACTCTAGGGACACCATAGTACAGCTGATGGCTCAGAAGCTTCTTTGATACCTGTTACGATGCTCATGGAGGGGCATGTAATATGTAATAGCTGTCCAAGCAGTCAGTTTCCTCTTATGTCATGTCAGGTATTTATGCTACAAATCCCAACTGCCATGAGGAGAAACTTTAGCTGCCCCTTCAGCTCCTAACCATTGAAATAGAATCTGCCATGTCCAGTGCTAATGAAAATTTTCCTTCCTTGACGAGTAGATGCTGCCTGAATTAGAAAAAACAGAAAAGTGCTTTTTCAAGTACTTTCCCTGTAATTTAACATCCCTTCATCCATCCATTCTTCCTGTCACTTCTCAAGTGCATCCCATACTAATGCTATCCCGGAGTGTCACTGCCAACCTTTTTCTCTTTCCCTTCCCCAGCTCCAGAGCTGCAGGAAGAGACAGTGTCCTTTGTGATGACAGTGGCAGGGGAGTGACAGGCAGGCTGGGTGGGGGTGGCTGTTGGTGAGCAAGCCTAGTGACAGGATGGGGTGACTAAGAACCAGCTGGCTAATTAAAGCAAGGCAGTAGGAGGAGCGAAGTATTTAAGGGTGCCAGAGAGAAAGGAGATGCCTCCACAAATTTCTTGTTACACTTCAGCAGCCAAGTGACTGGGCCAGACAGTGGAAGGTTTTCTTAACTCTTTCGTGCCTCTCATGGAGTGAAATCAAGGGACAAAGAAAATGGCTCCACTGACTGAAAAGCCTGAATCGAGGTAATGACAGCAGTATGGTTTTTAGACACAGTTATTCACATCTACTTCTGCTAGAGCTGCTGTGAGCTGAATTCCCAGGACTTTATATGACTCTGGCATATGCTAATATACTCTGAGTGGGTAGGTCTGGTGGGACAGTGCACACTGATTTTCAGAAGGCTGCTTTCATTTGGATAGGTATTTCCAGTTGCTGATTGAAAAGAGGCAATGTCAAGGTAGTCATTACATGGGTTTGTATTCTCATTAAGGGAAATGGGCATGTCCTTGCCTCCTTACCCTAGAGACTGGATCTTTCTCCGAATTATTTTTATGGGAAGGGGACATTGAAAGGAGTCCTGAATGCTGATTCTGAGGCAGTTACTAAGAGGAAAGTGAAGAGAATGGATGTGGAATTCTCAGTGATATATGAATTTGTCACCTGAGGCTGGAGGAGTCAGAGGGAAGTGAAGATGAGGACTGGCTTCTGGAGTGTAACTGTTGCTTCACCCATGAGCTTGGTTTTCTGTGAGTGTTTTCAGTAGTGAGTAGAGAAGCAGTCACTGTGTCCTTCCTTCTAGCACACAGGTGACTCTAGAGGTAGCACAGTCCAGCAGGACTAGCAAGCCAGCACTCCAGCATGAATTCCCTGGCAGGCACAAGTTTGCAGTCTGGCCTGGGATGCCTGACAGTGGCCAGCCTTCTGAGTTTTGCTGAGACCATTTTGTGTCTGATATCCAGGCAGATGAGTCAGTCCCCTGGCAATTTTTCTAGCATAGCAATGCTTCCAGGTTGGCAAAGGCTAAAGAAAATGATCCTGTCTCATTTCAGCTTTCTTTCAACTGGGCTTCTCAGAGGTGTGCTGGAAGTATTGTATGCCTGGCTCCCCGTGTGCTGTGGTTAGACTTTGCTTTATGTGGTTCTCTGGAGTTGTTGCAGTTGTGTGTAAATGAGACCAACTCTCAAACTGATTTTTCTTATTCTGAAACTGTAAGAAGCAACCTGTAAGACTGATACCTGTAAGGCCCTGTTACACTATGCCAGATCAGCTGGTTTTGGATGTTGCATAGGATAGAGGCCCAAATCTTTCATCTCTGTATAAAATAAGACTATCACTTATATGTCTTGAAAAGTATTAGCTGTTGCTTAGTGAGTGTTTGTACAGAGCTTCAGAACAGCTAATGCTAGAAGAGGTCATAATTAAAAATTAACATTTGGTGTGGTTGCCACAGTGAGCACTCATTCAGGCCTGTGCAATTCCTCTGCCTTACACAACTGGGAATCTCAGGATGTGTCTGGGATGGTATAAGGTGGTCTGTAGCAATAAAGTATCTAAAGTATCTGGTTTATATGTCAAAGGTGTATCAGAGTCTTTTCTCTACCCTACGTTTTGTGAAATGTTTGTAAACTGGACTTGAACTTTGAGACACTAGTCGTTCTCTAATTAGTATTTCCACTTAATGCAACTTCCTCTTATTTACTACTTTACTGTTTGAGTGTGTGATAGAGGTGAAGACAGCCTTTTTAGTCTTTGTTATACAAAGTCATGCAAGAGAAGCTGCTGGATGTTGTTTAGATGTTCTAATTGATTTGTATTTATAGAATGCCATTCACTGTAGTAAATGCAATGCAGTGTTTGTGTCCCTCAATCCTGCAGTCAGCTGAATGGATTCATTGTTACACATAATTAGGGCTTCTGGAATTTGGGTCTGTTTATTTACAGCAGTTGTTCTGCGAGGTACAAGTGGCCCCGTATTAGAGGTGTACAGAGAGTTAGGTGCAGTACCCAGAGCACCCCAGCTGCACAGCTCTTACAAGTAGTCTCACAACAGCTTGAACTCAATGAATCCTCCATTTCTTCCAGCTGAAGTGTAAAACCATCATCCTCTTGTTTAGGTGTGGTCATTACAGATTTAAAGATTTTCCTTTTGCAACAAAGGTAAATTGGGTGTCATGGAGCTAATTACCCCTTACCTGTAAATAAATTCCAATTTCAGTACTTGTGTGCTCCTTGTTCCAGTTCCTGTGTGAATCTCAGTTAAGTGTCGTGAACAGTCCCAGGCTGTGGTATGCTGTTAAGTAATTTACAGCCTTCCCTGGAGCTGGCAGCCTGAGAGCTGTGCCCGGTGAGCTCCCTTTTATAGGATGTAAATCAGCTTGTTTGTAAAGTTCTTCCATCTATGAGGTGTGATCATACATATTGCAGATAAATCTGAGCAGAAATCTCAACTTCTGCTGCTGTCATATGCTGTGCTTTGTGTCTTCTGCTAAGATGGATATGAGATTTTATTTAAAATATCCTGGAAATTTTTGCTTTTCTTTCTGGAGTTTCAAAATGTTCCTGTGAGTTGCTTGGGTGTATGGGTGTGGCAGAAAGGCATTTGCTTCTTCAGCTGACACCCATGATACGTGGGCCAGGGCTACTGTCACCATATCTCAGCCATCAAATACTAAATACAGAGGGCACTCATGACGGACTCAGGAGGAAGTCAAAGCCCAGTTACAATGTATTTAGAGTTTATTGTCAGGAGAAGAAATGTTTTTGACTGTAAGGCAGGGCTGTGAGCAGTTGCTTATCCGGAGGGAACCAGTAGCACTCCACGTGTCAGGTCTGCTCTGAGCCAAACAACCTTCAGGATGGCTGTTCTTCAAGCCCTGAGTCTGCAGCAGAGCAGGAGGTTGATGGCTCAAGCAGGAGCCACCTTTCATCCCCACAGTCCTCCAGGTATAAGTCAGTGTTGCTTAATGAAGGCTTAGTGGCTGGTGTGAAATTATTCCAGTCTGTTTCTTTGCCAGGAGGTTCCTACAGGCATCAAATCACTATCTGAACTAGCACTAATCATGGAATTCATTTTAGTATACAGGTCAGAGTTAGAATGGACAAAAAGAGCTGATTTACCTTTGAAACGTTGCTGTTCAGCTGCTGGGCATGTTGGCTGTAGGCTTTGCTTGCTGGCATTGTGACGTTAAATGGAGTTTAGACTTTGGTCTGCTGACCTTTTAAAGTCTTCCACTATTTGCCAGATATTAATGAGATGGGTGACGACATGCTGGCCAGTTTCTTTGGAAATGCTTGTTTACAGGCTTGCAAAAGGAAGACTCAGAGGTGCAATTGCTTTCTAAAAATGCAGGAATAGGGGTAAGTGCAAGGAGGAAGAGCTGCTTAAACAGAAAAATTGTGTTGGTGCAAAACAATTTAGCTGTAGCTGCTCATGAATTTAATTTAATTTAGGTTGCAAATGAGAAACAGCATTCATGCCATAAGAGGAATGAGTTCTGGAGCAGGCTTCCAGGAAGAGCACTGGAGGTGGGAAGCTTTAGCAGTTTTAAGCTGGAATGTGGAGTGTTCTTGCACAGGATTGTATGACACAGTTGCCTGCAATAGCATGGGAGTAGGCTGGATGACCCAGGAGATTCTTTTCTGCCCCCTGCTCCACAAGTGGTGACCTTGAACTGAGTTAACTCAGGTTGCAGTAAACTTTGTTTACTCTGAAGTTGATGACTTGGTTCAAAAGCATCTCTGAATTCTTAAAGCCACATCTCCTAGTTTACATTTCCTATTTCACTTTTATTATTAAGAGAGTCACATTCCTCATATATTGCACGAAAACTGGCACCTATGCCCCAGATAATTTAATTTTGCCCATTAGGAAGGCAACAGATGCACACTATATTTAAAGGAAAAAAAGGAAGCAGTACTGCATTTGAAATGTGCTATGTTTGTTTATTGCAACAGCTGTAAGTTCAATTATTTATAAGAACACCTTATCCAAGCTGGTGTGTAATGATGCCATTTGTTTCCTTTAGTGAGCTTTCAGTGCTCTCTCTCTCAGCTGTCTTAGCACTTGCTGAAGAGTGCGTGGAGGCTGTTGTCTTATACAGAATTAGTGTGATTATTCTATGTGCACTACTTGCTTACTCATAGTCTTTTCATGACATTTATTCTTAGGAGCATAATGCCTTCTGAAGGAATGACGGGATGTTCTTTAACCCTTAAAATAAAAATTACAGAGAGCGTATTTCAGTATTCCAGAATAAAAGAATAATGATAGTTGAAGAAAGAGCTGATTGCCTGGGTTGACCTGGGCTGCCTGCTCTATTCTAGTTATTTTTTTTCCTGTCACATTTTGTGCGATGCAAGGTGAGAAGTGCACAGGAGATGTTTTCCAGCAAGTTCCTTTAAGCAGAGGAACCTGCTGGTGGGAGGCACTGACTGCAGTGCAGCTCTTTGCCCACTTTCCAGATTTGGGACTCCACACTGCTGACATGGCTCATTGAGCAGAATATTTGGGTCAGGGACACTGATGGCATTGTGAGAAAGGGTCTGAGCCGGCGTGAAACAAATGAGTGCTGTCAGTGATGTGTAAGACCTGACCAGGTGAAAAGTAAGTTTTGTGATTGCTAATTATCCTTTCAGTCTGAAAGCTTACTATTTCTCTGAAGGCCTCAACTCCTACTTTATAGTAATAAAAATAAGGATTTAATTTTAAATGCAGCCACAAAACAATTAAAGCTCTTGTATATAGAGAGAAAACTTTGAAAATGTGTAAAACTTGAAACTGAGAAAATAAAGGACGAGTCTACATATTAGGAATATAAGGGACCAGCACAATAAGTTTTGAATGTTCATCTCATGTCTAACAATTGCTTTAAAATCCTATGTGAGTCACCCGAGCTGTCAGTAACAACAAGGGAAGAAAGGAAAGGAAGTTACTTTTCCCCACATTCACATTAGACCACCAAAAATAACCACTGCATTTGACTCTTAGCTGAGATACCAGTGACTTAAGAGCATGTGTCCTTGCTCAGAACTATTAATGAGCTGTTTGTTACCTCCTGCCTTTGTAGGGGGAGTATTCAAACCTTTAGAGCATGTGAGATAATCCAGACAGGCTGTACAGAAGTAGTTGCCACTTATCTGCATTCCTCCTAAATAGGCTTCTGAATGCACCGCTCTCTTTTCCACACCAAGTAGGGAAGGGACTGCAGCCTTGGAGAAATGTGCTGGGGGTGAAAGGGAAGAAGGAAAAGTTAAACATCCGTCTAGAGGCAGGACTGAACTGACAAGGAGTTGGTGGATGTTACGTTTTGACATTGGCATGTTCAGGGTTACAGCTGCTGGCTTATGCCCTGAGGTATTTGTTACCTTTCATTGTGTTTTGCATGTGTGCAGCTTTGAAGCCTTTGTTGCTATGTCTGTCACACTTCAGGAAAGGCACTAATTCCAGGCTGGCAAGGACACACTGGTTAGCTGGTTGGAGCAGGGAGCTGGAAGGAGACACATGGGTGTTTTGCTTTGGAGTACTTTTTCTAGTATTTTTCTTTTTTTCTTTGCCTGATCTGGCAATAGGGAGTACTCTGTTTTTAATACTGACACGAGGGACCTCATTCTTGGTTCCCTTTGAAACGCTCCCTTCTGAAGTAGTGCTGTGCATACTATGTGTGTCTACAGGAATGGCTTGGCCATGTCTACAGGAAGTTCTTGAGGGGAACTGGGAACAGCAGATAATTCCAGACCCACCAGTTTCCAGAGACAGCCTGTCTGCCCAACCGGACAGGGACTAATCTGTCTAAGGATGTACCATCCGAACATTCATAGCACCCTGAAAGCATGTACCTTCCCAGCTTACAGGGCAATACTTTGCTGCACTGGCACTGTGGAGCCAGATGTGTTGTCTGGCTGGACCATCCAGCTGATCCCAAGAGCAGCCTTAGGACTGAAATAGGCCTGACATGACTTCAGTATGTGGTTTGGGTCAAGTATATGGAAGACAGGTAGAATAGCTCTGTCTGATGCAATAGGGTGCCAAAGCATGTTCTCAACCCCAAATATGCAGCATAATTTCATCAATCTAAACGGGAGTTATTTCTCCTTGCATGCAGCAGATCTGTGTGCAGATTCTCAGCTGATCAAAATCATGGAGTTTCTGGAGTTAGACCAACGCAGGGACTCAGGATTGGTTACTCTCCCCCTGAGTGTGCTGAATCCATTCTGGGTATGGGAGCACTAAACAGAGTTTGAGGGCTTGAAGGAAGCTGATTCGTTTCATAGTAAGTGAACACTGGATACTTGTTATTTTAATTGAATTCCATAATCGCTAGTAAGTGTGGGGATGTGTAATTTTTCCAGATCTAATCTAGATCTAATGGGTTTGTACACATCTTCCATTTAATTTTAGCAATCTTCTTTAATTACCACTTTTTATCCTCAAATCACTTTTTAGTAATTTGATCTATTAATGCTAAATAATTATGCTTCTTTTTGTGTGAATTCTTTCCTAAATGCTTTTCTTAAAGCAGTGAAGGTCAGTGTGTCACACTGTAAGCAATGCCAAGACTTGAATCAAAAAGGCATCACTGAAATCAGAGTTTTATGGCAGTTGTGATGTTGCTGTTTCCAAACAAATGAGACTGTTTAAAAAGGGTGAAGCATGTGGTCATGAGAGTAATCGCTCAGATACTGCCATTGTGGAAGGGGACATGTTGCTCTGGCACTGCAGCAGCAGTGGACCCTGCCTCTGCCCAGACATTATAGCCAGTAAATCCTCTTTCCTCTCCTGAAAAGGTAATACACTGAATTTTTTTTCACACTCCTTTTTAACTTGCATACCAGAGGAAAGCATTGCAGCCTCTTGGGGATGCTAGGAGTGGAAGACATTTAGTATTGACTTGCATTAATCCCATGGAGAGGGCCAGTGCTGAGTTAAAACATCTGGGATCAGCAACCTCCTCAGCTTCAGAGAGAGGCTGATCCTAGAGCTGAGTTGAGATTTACTACAGTATTGCCCCTTCTTGTGGTTTTCTCCTGGCCCTGCGGAGGGACTGGTATTTATCCCAGTGAGTTTAACATGAAACATTTTTCTGTGTGTAGAAGAGCGTAATATTGCTACAAATCTCCTTAAACTGGATAACATATAATTTTAGACTATTTCTTTCTGATTTGCTTGAACTAAAGCATTTTTCTGGAATGGAAACGTATGGAGATCAGAAAGAGCATTATTACTGGGTACGTTTGTCTACATTTTCAGGCTGTGTCAACCATTACTATTTCAGGGATTCACTTCTAATAAGAAAGCAGATACTGTATGGGCAGGCAGAATCGGGCAGCAAACCTTAAACTGGACTCAGTTTTTGTTACTGACTGGTTTTATACTGCACCCCCCACTTTACATTGTAACTTCCTCGGATCAGCTTGGAGTTAGGCTGAATCCTGCTGAGCCTTCACGAATCCACAATGTCTATCTTATGTGGGTATTTTAGTGAAGAAAATATTCAAATAATTAAGTGTTGGCAGCTGTTCCTAGGGTGGCTTGCTGGGGAGCCCAGATATTGTCTCATTTTATAGACTCATCTGTGACTATACTTGCTTGTTGAGTTTTCTTTCCTTTTGAGTGTCTGCTGAACATGCTCATTATATTCTGGCTGGCATGAAACAAATGCTGGTTAAAAAAGGGGACGCTTGAGGCAGGAGAACAAATTCAATTCCCTGAAGGGAATTTCCACCTCTTACAATGTTCCACTGCTGCCTCCAGTTCATGTAAAGGGAAAAGTATCTCCAACTCTGTTGTTCAGTTTCTTGTTTCCCCAAGTAATTTTCCCTATACTTCTCAGATTGGGGTTCTTGTCGATGCATGATTTTGTGATTTCAGGTGCATATTTCTATTTGTGTCATGAAAGCCATTAATTGTCTGGAGCTACACTTGATCTGACTTTCTTTGGGGCTAATTTTTTTTGTGGGGAGAGAGGTGAAGATTGGAACACAAAATTAACAGACTTTTTATTCAACCTAGGACTTTTAGAGAGCTGAGATACCTTGTCAAACACAGACTTTTTTTGTAGAAATGCTCTTTGGCTGTTCAAACCAACATATGTGACATTGCAGCCTGTTTGCTGCAGGTGTCAAGTCCCCACAGGAGTGAGGACAAATAGGCCTCACAGTTGTCCTCCACAGACTGGCATCACCATGAAAACTGACGGCTTCTTCTGATCCCCATCTGGGATTTTTTCTCTTGGGTTGGCAATTTCACTGCTTCTGGTACTGGGAGAATTAAAGCTTCCAGTTTACATGTTTCACTTACTGGAGTCTGATCTGAAAGTATCAGCAGCACTGCACGACCAGAAATGATTGGTGCAGAAGTTAATATGCATTTTGACAAGTGCATCTCCTCTGAATTGTTATATCTTTTAAAGGAGAGACCAGCTTTGATATGAGTGACAGATTGCCTTGAAATATGGAAAAGCTCTAATTTGAAGGTTTTTGTTTAAAGCTTTTAGTGTCACTTTGATTTTTTTTTTTAATTCTCTTAAAAAGTGATGCTCATTTTATGTATTAGAAACTAGCAAGAATTGCACTTTGCCCTGTATAGACTCTTACACTTAAGTGAGTATCTTGCAATTTCATGTTGAAGATTAGTCTTAAAGTCTGGAAGTAGTGCTTGTATTGGTGGAAATAATCTTTAATTTCTGGTTATTATCAGTGAAAAATATATCTGGTTCTTGACATGAATCCACTTGACATTTGAAAGTAATTTTTTTTAAGAAACTGTGCCTGTTACCTTGACTCTTGTGGTGAATGTTCAGCATTGTGTCCAGTGCTGTCTGGGTAGACATGAAACATTATGTAATCATTCTGCCTTTCACTTTAAACAGACATAAACAAAATCCAGAAGTGAAGAAGGCGAGTCCCTCTGCCACAATGAGCTCTGGTAAGTCTGTGTTGTTTTCTGCTTGCACTCACTGGCCTTTCTTTTTATTACTAGTAATATTCCTGTCTGTTTCTGATGCAATTATTCAGATTTGTTGCTGGAATTTGGCCCATAATGGTCAAAAAATAGCTAGAAACATCTTGAACTGGAGTAGGTCACTTTAGCTTATTTCAGTTTGGCATATAAGAATTCAAAATTACTGACAACCTGAAAAAACTATCTGAATTTTATATATTTTAGTAGAGGTGAATACGTAATTTGACATCTGGATAGGAAACATCAGCTGTTCAAAGAAAACCAAGGGACTAGGAAATTGGAGCTGGTTGGGAAGAGGAAAACTTCTGGGCTTGTCTGGGTAACAGGCTAAAGCAGAGTGAAAAATAAAGCAGATGCCAGACTTGAAGTGCCGTGTATAAGATCTGTAGAATAATATTCCCATTTAATTTTAGCATCTTGGCAAGTCTCAACTGGAGTGTCATGTCCTGGTTTTGGCACCACATTTTGAGAAAATGTGAAATATTTGAAGAGAGTCCAGAAAAACATGACCTGGGAATTCAGTGTAAGCACTGATAAGCTTACAAGCTGGGAAGCACTGGAACGGGTTGTGTTAGGGTAGTGCTGGAAGTTTGTAAAAACTCATTAGGCAAACATTTCTCGGCAGTGACAGAGGTAGATTTGTTTCTTTCATGGTTCAGAAACAGGGCTTTAGATGACCTTTGGAGCTCCTTTCTAGCACTGTCTCCTGTGTTTCCCTGAATTCACAAGAGCCAGTTTCATTCATGTCAGCTGAAGACATGACAGATCTGAGAAAGTCTTTCTTGAAAACCACTTCTTCATTTGTCTTTCAGAACCTGAAGAAATGGATGTTGCAAAAACTGTTGTCAATGGGCTGAGCAGCAACGGACAAGAAAAAGGTGGGTTAAGAGCTGCAGAGACACCTCCACAGCTCCCCCCGCATGTCAGCTGGTGATGTGCTTGATTTTCCCGGAAATTCACTGCAGCGGGGGCTTCCAAATTTAGTTCACTTGGCGACTGACACAAGAAAAGCCTTGTACTGCACCATGCTAGTAGCAGCAGCATTTCTTAGCTCAACAAGTGTTCTTTGTCTCTTTGAAGTGGCAGGCTGGACTTGCCTCTGTATACTTGTAGTGCTGTTTTGAGGAAAGCTGTACACTGCTTGAGGTACTTGTGAGCACCTGCGAATCGGTGTCTTAGTGAGTTGAGACAGCATGGATTTGTGGGTGCCTGTGTGTGAACTGTGTTAACTTCAGGGAGAGGTGAAGGTTTGAGTCTGGGATTAAAGGGCAGGAACTAACCATTTAGGTGATGAAAAAAATCCAAACAAATCAGTATTCACGTTAACATCAGCAGGTTTGCAGTGTGCTTTATAGCATTCAGTTTTGTATAGTGATTGTGTCTGTTTTGGCAGGGTAAAAGTATTGTGGGTATGGGTTGCTTTTCTGTTGGTTTAATTTCCTTTCTTTTCCTTTGATGCCTTTTTATAGTGGTTAGTATTTTGACTGCATTGTGGATGGATGAATTCAGTCAGTTTCAAAGCAGAACAGAATCAGGATTGTTTCCTAAACCTCAGGCTGTTTGATTTGGGATCTGTTGTATTCACAAGGTCTCTGCTCACGGAGAAGTATGGAAAACAGGATTTTGTTTGGGTTCCTCTTTTATAAAAAAAAAAAACCTAAACAATCCTATCAAATTTAAAAGTTATGATTTTATGAGGTTTGAAAAAATTCTGCCAAGCTCTTTGCCCATTTCGTTGCTTGAGACTCCATTTCTAGGTTGTGAAGTCTGTGCTTTTCAGTTTTGCCGGGTATCAGAACGATCTGCCACAAGAGGGGGTGTACACACCACCCTGATGTCAGTGCCTCCCTCAAGCTGGCCCGGTGCTCAGTGCTAGTGTGTAAAGTATTAGAAATGTGCTTCCTCTTACTCCTGATTTTACAGGCATGAGAAAGATGGCATGAAATATGAGGAGACATCAATCATTTTTCAGCTAATACATACAGGAAACAGGTTTTAAAGAAGAAAATCCTGGCTCTGCAGAAATCAAGAACACTACTCAAATTATTGTGGTAGAGTCATGCTATGCAAGGTGTTTATCTTGGCAGCTCCTGTTGAGCTTCACCTCTGAATAGTACTTGCTTTTCTCACAATGACCCCTCTTTGTACCCATTGATTTGAACAGTTTTGTGACAATCACTAGAATTTTTCATAGTTCTTTATATGGTTTTCCCCAATGTTACCACATTTAGTGTAGTTAGTGTGCTAGCTGATGAAGTCAGGTAGAAGTATCTTCAATTTGCTGTTTATATGGATGGAGTTTTTTTCTGAAATAGCTATAGGGATGCTAGCCTTTGGCATGGGACCTTTTTCAAGATTATTTCACTTCCTTTTGTTGTTGAACTTGTGAAAAACGAGCGATAAAATTCAGAATTCATGTATTGTAGCTAGTTTAGTGTTCTTCTCTCAACCTTTCAGTACTTGTTTTTTTCACTTTATTTTGTTTTTACTGAACCATATTAATGTTTTACTTAACATTTTTATTTTTGCATGTAGTGTACCTCAGTTAAATGATTACACTAAAATTTTTCGATGGCTTCTAAAAGCTAATGCTTCCAGATTCTTTTTGCCTGCAGCACAGTGGCAGTCAGCAGTTAGTCCATTCAGTAAGCAGTTCTGTATGCTGCATAAAACAGACACATCCTGAATTAGGGCGAAAGAAGGGATATTTTTAACGGTTGCATCATTGCTCTCTAGACTGCTTTTGTATTTGAAATTTCCTGCTATTGTGTCTCCAAGTACGTTAGAAAATTTTGTGGCATGCTTCCCAAATTCTGTTCTTTCCTTTTTGGATGTGCCATTTACACTTTTGTGTTTGCAGCTGTTGACGTCCCTTTATGTACACGTTCTATTTCTGCCGTTAAAATAATCCCTGTGAAGAAAGTGAAAAGTTCTCCTCACCTAGTGCTGCCTACAGGTATCTTCTTCCTTCCTCCCCTGCCATGCATTAGTTAGCCATCACTGTCTCTCTTTCCTCTCTCTGTCATTGTCTTTCTGCTTCACCCATGTGCTGTGGCTAATTCTCAGCTTCATGCTCCTCTCACCCCTCCCAGAGCTGCAGATTTCATCAGTAGGTAATGCAGTTAGCTCTCGATGGCACAATACACTGTTCTCAATTATGCTGCTCTTCTGCAGATTTAATTGTGTCTGCTTGAATCTGCGATCCTTGTAAGCTCTTCTAATGTTTGATTGTGAAAAATACTATTATTGTTATAGACTCATTTTGAACCAATCTCCTGAAGAACCAAAGAATGTTTCCTGCATATCTTTGGTCTTTATGAAAACAAATGGTTCAAGCATAGTTCAACATTGGTGGCATGGTTTTGTTTTTTTGTACAGGCATTGAATTTAATCCACATGTGAATAAGTAAGGATGTTAGGCTGTCTGTCACGCCCTCCCCAAGCGCATGCTTCCCCACTAGAAGTACAAGATTATGCTTGTACGTTGCTGGATTTGGACAGTCAGACTGGTGTAGCTGATACTGCTTGTCTCTCCTCATCTGTCGCACATGTGCTTTGTTGGACTAGTACGGTGCTAATGTCCTGTTTATTACTATCTGCTGAATTTCTATACTGAGAGATTCAGATTCCTTTTTTCTGTCATTTCACCTAAACTGTGAGGGAATTCATCACTCTAGGCATTTGTTTGCATCTCCCAAGGTGAGATAGTCTGGCAGGATTTAATTTTCAAAGCATTTCAAATTTTTTGAGTTCAGAGCATTTTTTTTCTGACTCTTACTCTTTTGGTTCAGTATACAGGTTTAATGTCTTGTATGGAAAATAAAGAAAATGCATTGATTCCCAAATTTGATTCTCCTCCAGTATAATGAAGATGATGATTTTACATGTCATGCATGTTGAGGTCTATTTCCATTTCTCTCCAGTGCCTGTGAAGCAAATGTAGACATAGGGTTGTAGGAGGACAGCTTCCCTGCGCTCTTTGTGGGTGTTTGTCAGGCCCAGTGACTCCCAACATCGTGTCCATGTTTTACAGTTACAGCGCTCTTAAAACTGGGGTCTCGGAGCTTAAATCTTTGTCCTGCGGTTTGAAACTGAGTCCATAGAGTCCTTGGGCTGTGTGTTGTGCAGTGTGGATGGGAACTATAGCCAGAACTGCACTCTTGAGCAAGAGGAATCCTGACCCTACCTGAATCATGCAAAAATCAGACAGAAAGGTCGACTTCTATTTCACCAGGAATGTGGGTGACCTCAAGTCGTGATCAGTTGCAGTATATTTAAGGATCAAACAGCTTTTGATATGTCTGGGTGGATAGTCTTTCCCCTCACAGAGGCTGCCTCAATGCTGCCTCAATTAGCTAAAGGCTAAACTATAGGAAAGTATCCTCTTACTTCATCTTTTTTGTAGTCCTAAATATGGATCTGAAACTATACTTTTTGTGAAATCCCTAAAGCATTGGAAGCCCATGTAAATGCTTGAACAGTGGAGATTCCATCCAGCACAGAGGGCTTTCAGTGAGAGCCAGGAGTTTGGCATTCATTGAATTTTTCCTCTTACTGCTGTTGTCCATCTGGCATGTTGATTTTTCTCTATATTGTGGCCACACTGGCCATGGTTTGCATGGTTTGCAACCTTAGCCAAGGTGTTACCATGGTCTGTAGTCACTGTACTGGTATGGATTTGATGGGGCATGACCTTGCTGAAATCAGCCAGGGAATACTGATCTGCACAAATGTGGGCTGTTGTCTGGACAATAAAAAACAACCTTTGCCCCCGCTGTCCAGTCTGAAAGCACAATTTTTGCTACAATAGCAGATCCTAGAGAGGAGCTGCATCCTTCCCCATGCGGAGATAGCATGATCCTCAACCCATAAAAATAAAAATTATTGTGTTGTCACTTGCGTAATGCATGCACGCAGTACCTCTTCATTCTCCCTGTGCAATCGTGGTAGGGCTGGTACCTCTGCGTAGGTAAGTGAAGTCTGATGGCAGCTGCATGGTCACCAATAGTGCATGAGGAGGTGATGTGTTCTTCTATGGAAGTAGCCTAGAGAAACAAGACACTTTTTTGGCTTATTATTTCCAGAGGTATCTTAAAAGAAACAACTCTCCAGAGGGATTATAAGTAGGGGGAGAAAGACAGATAGTACTTTGAAGTACTGGTTTGTTATTACTTAATAGGATGACAGGAGGAGAAAACCCAAATCATGGACTGAAATACACAAAGGTAAGCCTGCACAGAAGTTGTGCTGAACTGTGCCTCAGCAAGGATGCTGACATGATCTGGTATCTGGCTCACAGGCTGATCTGACCAGGCATATGTTAAATCTCCTTCTGCTTTTCAGGATTTGGCTTCCTGTGTCAGAAGGTGAAACACTGCCATGAAATGAGGAGATGGCAGGGAGGTAGCTTGCAGCGCCTTGCCTTTAGGTTGTATTCAGCATCATTACAAGACTTAATCTTCCAGTGGTCCTACGTCTTTTTTTCCCCCTTCTTTCAGTCCTCCACAAAAGGCATTTTTAAGCTTTGGAACACAAAGCACACAAAGTGTGTGCATTATGCCACTGGGACATCCCTATAGAAGAGCCACAGGTGTAATGGTAGACTGCTAGCACAGTATGTCTGTACAAAGTAGAACAAATAAAGCAAATGGACTTGTGACATTTGGTTCAAACACTCATTTTTCCCCCCCTCCTTTCTTAGCTCTGTTGCACCAGCTCAGAACTTAACTGCTACATTCATCGATTACATGAATACAAAGCTGCTTTGATTTCTCGATGCTTTAAATACAGAGCTAATCTTCATCTGCACAAACATTACTAGATTGATTCACCTGGAGGCAGCCACGCTAAAATTACTCTAGAGCTCTGATGGCTCCTGACAGCTTTGCATCATCCCTTTCTATGTGTTTCTTTCTGTGCATGTGCATTTCCTGTAGAAATGGATCCCACGAAAGTCTGCAGTGGAAAAGGAGCTGTAACCCTCCGGGCAACTCCATCCTATGAAGGGAATCGGAATATCACTTCACCATGTCCTCAGGATGTTGAACAACCTGAAAGTAAGTGATAGAAGGTTAACTGGAATCTGTTACTCACAGTAACCTCAAGATAGGTCAGTCGAGGGTCTTGGGCTTACTTTGAAAGTAACTATGGTTTAAAGCCCAGAATTCCGTAGCATAGTTGGAAACCTCCTGCAAGGACCAGACCAGTAGAGAGACTGACTCCTAGTGCAGGTTTCATGACCACTCAGTCATTGACTTAAGTTTGTTATTGACTTAAGAAGCACCAAAAACTCTCAGTACTTTGCCTTCTTCCTTTCCCCTCCTCCCCCCGAACTGCCCCCGGCTTGCCTATGTCACCTCCTTTTATCCCAGGCATGAGGTGGAACAGAAAGAAGCTGAGTGGTGGTACTGCCACCGCAGCATTCAGCTGGGTTGTCAAGGAAGCTGGGATAGCGTCCCCCAGACAGACAGCGTCGCCACAGAGCTCTGCCGTCTTTCAATAGCAGACGTGTAATTACTTAATTGTAGGAGACAGGCAAAGCATAACAAACCTGGCCAGTGTCGTGGGTTTGGCAGAGAGGATGAACTCCCAAAGGCAAGATGCCGTTAAGGGGGAGGGGGTCAAACTTGCTCATGAAAGCAAAGCATACATCGTTTCTGACTGTATTGTTGGAGAAAGGGCAATTCCATTAATTCTAGCCCTAGTGTGCCGCTTTCTGCTCTGTCTTCTCCCGTTCTGCTCCACCCGTGACCTACCCTCTTTTTATGCCTGCCTTTCTCTGTTTCTTCACTCCTACCCCCTACTGTTGCCTCTCTCCTTTCTGTTGATGGCTTCATAAATTTCTAACAGCTTGAATGGCAATGGGCCCATTACTATGGAAATCAGCTCATTAATCCTTCTATTGCTTACTCTCTCAATCACTTCATGAAATGTATTTCGGAGCTAGAGGAGCTTTTTGCATATAACTTAAACAGCAAAAGGGTACAGGGTGGGGAGGAGCCCAGTGGGAAGCGGGTAAATATGTGATGAGACCACTGCATGTAGCTGCAGGGACTGTGTTGTAAAGTGATGTTACATCTTATAACTCCCTTCATGCACTTAGTCCACAAAACGTGATCTATTTGTTGGTAATCCTTCATCTCAGTCACATACAGTGATACTGTTAAGGATAGATATGTCTTCATAATCTAAATGCAGGGTCCCTACATTCCAGTAATTTGTAGTGTCTGGATGTCAAGCTGCAGCTTTAGAAAGTAGCTAGCTGGGCAGCCTTTTTGCCTCTGAAATAAGAATGTCAATGAACAATTGTTTCTTCATTGCTGTGAATGAATTGCCTTGTGTTTACAAAGGTCAGAAACAAGGAGGACATCATGTTTAGGGCTGGTCTCTATGGTAATTACGCAGCCCTGTCAGAAAGCATTTTATATGTGAAATGAAGTAGCTTGACTCTTAACTTCGACTGGTACATGTTTTCTGGAAATGTAATGGTTTATTTTTTCCCCTTTCTTTTCCTCTATGCCTATCCTCCACCCCCATCTCCTCTGTCCCTCCTTTCTGTGAAACACTTAGGTCTGGAGCCAGAAAACTCAGAAACAGGTATAAACATTGGCTGCTTCTGTTGTTACTTCCGTTGCTTTATTGGAATTATTTCTTGTTGCCTGGGGGAAAAAAGAAGAGTCCTCTCCTTTCAGTTATCCTGCAACTGGAGGGAATCCTCTGTGATCTGAGTTTGCTTTCCCCTCGCAGATGATTGGAGGTCGTCGTCTAACACTGATGCCAATGGGGATGCCCAACCATCTTCTCTGGCTGCCAAGGGTTATAGGAGTGTGCGTCCGAACCTTTCTTCAGACAGCAAGCCACAGGTAAGTCTTTCTTCTGTGACCTGAGGGTGATCATCTGGGTTCAAGCACTGGATTCATGATCAGGAGTCCTGGGTTGAACTCCAAACTTGGCTGCAGATGGGTAAGTTGCTGTGCCTCAGCTTTTTCTACCTTTAAAATGGGTGTAACACTGATGTCAGCAAAGTGTTGTGGAGCTCATGTATTCAGGCGCACCACAGTGTTTCCTGGGTGGACAAAGGAGGAGGACAACGCAAGAAAAAAGGTGAAGTAATCATCTGTAATTATTTTGTATTTTATGTTGGTTTATTTCCGAGAAATTGCTTGCTGCAGGCTGAAATCAGAGTTGCACCCTACATTTAAAATAAAATATTGGGGAAATATTCAGTTTTAACACTGTAACTGATAGACTCCAGCAAGGGAAAGGTTATTTGTACCTGAAGGTAAATTGTTGAAGTCAATCTGGTAAGAGAAGTGCAGTCATCCTTTTTTTTTTTTTTTGGATGCTCAGTCTGCACAGAAGCAGTCTGAAAGCTGGTAGGGAAGCCCTTCATTAGAAACTGAATTCTTGTGAGGAACAGTCCCTTTAAAGCCCAGTCCCCTATCAGTGTGACTGCTCCCATCATCAGGGTCCCTTTAGCAATGCTACAGACCAGGCACCTGAGTTGAAAGTGGAAGACAGAACAGCTCCAATGAAGGTGTGGGAAGGAGCAGCACCCTAAAGAGAGACCCATTTCTGCTGAACACTTACAGCTGTCCTGTAGTCCTTTCCTGATCTTGTTGATGAACAGAGAGAGCACTGGTGCACGTAATACTTGTTACAGAATTCTCAAGAGCTACTGTTCAAACTGAGCTGAAATGGAAGAAACTCCAAAAGTAATGGACCTGTTTGGAGGCAGAAGCCCTTCAGAACAGCACTTACCAACCCACTTTTCCACTCCCTTGTGCTTCAGGGAAGGGAGGGAGGGACAGAGGGCAGCCTGAGGACAGCAGCTTTTGAAACAGCAGCTGTAATTTTATGAAACTTTTCTACATCTATATCCATGTCACAAGAACAGGTGCTTGCCACAACTTGTCATATGCAGATGGACATCTCTATCCAGATTTGAATGTTGCAAGCTGTTAAGGCATCTTCATTCTCTGGTTTTGACATTTTTAGCAGTGGTTTAGTCAGCCTTTGCCCATAAAGATATGAAAACAGGGTGTGTGTAAAACCTACTTTCACAGTCTCCAAAGGGTTAATATGCAAAAATGCAGGGAGCTGCTGCTCACCAGGTGGGTATTCTCTTCTTTCCAGTAGATCATAGTTTTCAGCTACTGGCAACAAAGCAATAAATAAAATGAAACCTCTGTATTGTTATTTTATCTCAAAACCGTTTGGCTTTCAGAAAAGATTCACTTTAATTGGGGTTGCAGTGGGCAGGCGATTTAGACTTAGCAAGCTGTATGTTGCCAAGTGCCAAAACCAGTAAAACTTTTCTTATTATTTACTAGAAGCAATATTTCTTTGTTGGTGATCTTGATTCTGGAGGCAAATTCTGATGATCTCAGTTCCTCAAAAAACATTAATTATTCTGGTCTTCCTGAACGCATTTTCAGGATGGAAAAATCCTAAAGAGAATTGAAGAGCCGGCCTTTAGAGTGAAGAAATGCTGACTTTTTACTTAGCCAGCTGTGGTAGGCTACAGTGCTCGCATGACGTCTGCTTTCCTTAGCACTGGTGAAACTTGGCAATGTTCATTTTTCGGCAGTGCGCTTAACATGCAGAGATGGCCTAGAGCTCTGAATTTGGCTTTGCAGTTCAAATATCCTCAGTGCTGGGAAGTGTTTAGTTACGCAAGCATGACCCTGAATTTAGTTGACCATGATGTTAAATCTTGACTGAGGCTTTCCCAGGGGCATGGTGGGTGTTACTGTGCAGGCCTCTTGAAACAATACAGTAGTGAGAATTATTGAGCGCAGAGTGAGAAACACGGAGGCAGGGACTTGAGGGCTGGGTTAAGTTTGTGTGCTGCAGTGAGCTGTGCTAAGAAAGAATGTGTGAGACAATGTATGTGAGTGAGTTCTGCACTGACCTTCCAGATACTGTATTTACTTTTTATTCTTGCTGTATTAAAACCTGCTTAACCCAAGTCTAATGATCAAATTCATTCTCAGATTTTAATTTTTTTTCCTTCCTTTTTCCTTTCATTTGATGCTGCTTCCTTTCTCCTTCCTACCTTCTTGACTCTGCCTGATCAGGCCCTTGCTCCTCCCCGTCCTCCTCTTCCCAAAGAGGAAAGCTTTGCATGGCGTCCTCGCACTGACACTAAAGCGACCAACCTGTTGCCAGTGCCCATCATGGACTGTGTGTACCTGAATACACCCAAGCCTTATATGCAGCGTGCATCACCAAACACCAGTGCACGCTGTTATTTGTCATCACCTACCCCCTATGGGGCCAGTGGGAAGCAAGGCTTGCCAGCAGGGCGTTCTCCCTCTTCAGGCCCCAAAGATGAGGTGCATGCTGGGCAGCCACTCTTGGAAAGTCACTCCTCATCGGGTGTATCGTCCATACAACACAACCCTGACAGGGCAGATCCCAGTAGTAAGGCTGGAATGAATTCCAGTCATGAGACGAAGGCGGATAAAAAGGTCACCAAACTATATGTAGCTTGTTTATCTAACAGCACTTGCTCAGGCGCATCTCAAAATTCCACTGGCACCACACATGACCCAGCAGCCAGCACCAGTTTGGGCGCTGAGCTCACTCCGGCACCAGCCACCAACATTGTTTCCTCTGTAACAGACACTGAAAAGTCTCTTCCTGCTGCTCCTCCTCCTCCTATTCCTCCCAGGCCGTACTTTTACATTGTCCTCAGCAAAGACGCAGTTAGTTATGGTGCGGGCCAGCCCTCCCGGACTCAGTCATCACCTCCGCAAGCTGTGAGGGACAGAGTGCTCGAGCCCCAGAGCACAACTGCCACAGAGGACAGGATGAGAAAAGAGCCTTACCTTACTCAGCAGCGACAGCCACCATACAAGGCAATGGGACGCAGCATGGTACATGTTTTCTCCATAACCTTGTTTTCTTCCAGCCAAGCGAACCGTTCTTTAATTCATTACAATGTTCCCTTAATGCTTTATTCCCCTCCTACCTAATTTCTCAGCAGTTGTTGTGCCACCCTGAGTCTTGTGGTCTTTCTACTTGATAATATTTAACACCCCATGTGTGCCCCTTCAGTGTTGATCTGTGTGTTTGTGTGTGTGTGTGGTGTTTGTAGGGAGTTGGGTTGGGCCGGTGAGGATCTCTCTATTTTAGGGAGATGTAAAAGAAGCAAACTCTGTAATGTGTAATGTTTAGAACTTCTCAAGTGATGGTAAATGCTGAGCTGTTCTTTGGTTTGATTTAGCCTCACTACACAAAACTGGAGAAGAGGGGTGGTGAGGGTGAATGAAGATTTTTGTGAAAACACATTGTGTTGATAGAGGCCAGGGCTGTAAGCCAGAAGAAGTATGTCTCCTTAAGGAAAGAAGATCTGCTGGGGCTTTGTATCATTTTGGGTACATTCCTTGCATGACACAATATGGCTGCATTGGACTAAAGTACCAATCTCCCCCAATACATAACAACACCTTGTTTCCTACAGGATGCCACTGCCACCACCTCAGCTCAGCCTGGAGTTATAGTAGTCCCCCTCCTCCAGGTTAATCCAGACAGACAACAAGAAGGCAGCTCCAGCACTCCACCACCGCCTCTGGTTCCTTTCGGGCAAAGCTCCGTATTCCCTGAGATTGTTTCTCCTGGCTCACCCTTGACTTTTCCAACTCTAGATGATTTCATTCCCCCACATCTCCAGAGGGGCTCCCACCATAACCAAGCACCCTCCACATCTGGCACATTACCCTCTGTTTACCCGAAACTGCCATTCTTCTCATCACCGCCTTCACTTGTCCCTCCAGTCACGGGGGCTTTGCACAGGGGCTTGAAGCCTGAAATCACTGGAGTCATCTCACGTACAGTAAGCTTGCCAAGTACCCTCCTCGCCCTTTTCCTAAATTTGTATTCCTGGATTAAAATTACTTTCTCCTTGCAATACTAAACTTGAGGGAGGAGTGATGACTCACTCCCTGCCAGCAGCATGACAACTGAAACCTTGTTTGCGTCCTGTGCTAGTGCATGCAGTTTGCCTGCCTTGTGCAGCTTTGAACTTTCTTTTGACTTCTCGCAACATTTGACTGTCTCCCTTTGTGCCCGTTCTTCTGGGTGATGTACACCTTAAGAACCTTCACAGGATTTGCTCAGAATAAGGAATTCTGCATAAACTGAATAGCTACAACTAACTGATCTCTTCAGGCTCTTTTTATAGCATCCTTAATTATGTTTGAATAACATTTAAAGCAGCAACAGCAGACCAGTTAAAGGTTAGGGCTGGCTTTGTGTTCCATTTGGAGCCACGAGACCATATGGTCTCCACACAAATCCCTGATAAAATCAGTGTAGGATTGCTGCCAGTATCCAGTGACCTACAAGTTATAAGATCAGTTCCTGTACTAAGAGTCTTCCAAGCATGAACGTTGCTATGTGATACATTAGGCAGAGAGTGTCTCTTCATTTTGGAATTGCTTGTCTTTGAAAATTTTGAATAATTCAGTCCACAAGAGTTTGATCTTGGAATTTACTGTGTTCTTCTTGGGTTAGGTTTTGTTCCTCTTTGAGCTCATCACCTATTTTAAAAAGTCCTCGAAGGCAAGGAGGAAAAGTAGCTCTCAGTTAAAATTGCAGAGGAGGCAAAAAGTACCCTACCCTCCTCGTACTGGAAGTCTTACAGCCACCTTTTTTTATGCTTGCTTGTGAGGACAAGGAAGAAGTTCAACAGAAACTGCATTCTCTCATGATGATGCTTGCTCTGCCCTTTGACTCTATAGGGATCTAGCAAACAGGCATGTGGGCTGGGGCAAAGAAAAAAACCAACCAAAGATGATATTTTCAGAAATCCTCAGCATTGGCCTTTCTACTTTTATTAAAATTGGTAGGGTTTTTATTGCAGAGAGCAATGAATGAAAGTTTGGATCTGGTGTTTTGGTTTTACTTTGTTTTTTGTTTGTTTGGTGTTCTTTGTTTGTTTGTGTTTTGGAGGGTTTTTTGGGTTGTTATGTGGGTTTTTTTAATGGAGCCGATCTGCAGACTCCAGAAAAAAAAGTCAGGAGGCATTCATATCATAGAGGAGCAGTGGAAATTTTGTTGTACCTGACTTTCTTGAGATTAGAGTTTTGAAACATTTTTGATCATGCTCACTTGAGGCATGTAGTCACAGAGCTGTTTTCCACAATGATTTAAATGGTCTTTGTTCACCCTCTTTGGTGACTTCTCTGGGGCTGCTGAGCCTATCCTGATTCAGCATTCCTCTTCCTTGAGGGATTCTTATTTGTATTTTAGTTTTCAAAGTGAAGCTCAAAGCCGATTCTCACACTTTTCCCTGACTCTTCCTCCTTTTCCCAATTTGCATTTTTTGGAATATTATCGCAGTCAAAAATGGGGACATCTGCTTCTGAAGATCATTGGTTCTTTTCTGTCCCCATGAAATGTCTGTGGTCTGACCAGCTGCTGTTTGAAGTGAGATCACCTTTATCCAGCAGAACAAGATTGTTCTTCCCTATTTCTCCTCAAGGTTGGAGAGGCTGTAGGTGCTTGTTCTAGTTATGGCCAAATGTCACTATGATTTATATCTGAGCTCTGGTGCCAGGCCTCGCTTTGGCCCCTGTTGAGTCCCCTGCCTGATGCTCTAAGTCCTTTCGTCTGATGCTGGTGTGTGTGAAGGGCACTGAGTTGCAGTTGCATGTAGCCAGGAAAGCTGGAAGCAGGGATTTTTCTGGAGCACAATTCTGTGCGTATTTGGGGTTTTTTTAATAGCGACGAGAATACCCTTGAATACTCAGCTGATTTTACAGATCACTGGCTTGCAGCATTTGAGTCTGACAGTGGAGCAGCAGGAATGCAGGAATTTGGTTTGCTGTCCCATATTCTCTTTGTTTGGATGCTCAGTCCCCATTAAGGATAATTGTGTGTCCAAATTCCTTAAGAAGTTTTGAAAAATCTCAGTCTAAACTGATGCATACACAGTCTTTAGTCATCATCCCTTCTTTATCTTAGCTATGTTACCACCACCAAAAGTCCTGTTTCCATGGACTGAGGTTTTTTAAAGGTGAGCTAGTTTTCAAAGTCTCTCTGCTGACACAGCTTGTATTTCTACAGAGCAGCCAGAGCTGTGGTGATATCAGAGGTGGGTTTGAAATAGGCAAATACTGGACCTGGATGCTTTAGGAGAGCAAGTGCAGCTTGCTATCTGTGCTCCAGTGGAAAAAGCCATCTTTTTTACTAGAGTCCTACTTTTTACCCTCTGTCAGTTTTGGGGCTTTTTTATGTCATTACTTTAATCAGGTAGGTATCACATTGTCTCCTGAGTGATGGTGTTAACTTAATTCCTTAGACTTTTCGTACCAAACCAGCTGCAATAATACTGTTTCACTCCAGAACTGCATGAGTTTTGCATGTCTGACTTGCTGTGAAAGGAATACTCTTGGAACAAATGTTTGTGTGTGGATGTATCAGGGGAAAGATGTCTGCATCTTCCCCCCCCAACCAGATTTGCTCATTTCTGACACCTTGTGTTTGCTCCAAAGAGTCTGCTAGATGAATTTAGCGCCCTATTTTGGGGTTGGAGTTGTGAAACCCAACACCAAGTAACTATAGTACTGCCTTTGCAAACTAATTTCATTAACAATGAGCAGGGTATTTACAAGGGGCAGGATAATACTTGTGCTTATGCCTTTTTTTACTAAAATTTGCTGTGATTATGCTTCTCATTCAGCCTAAAATGTTGGGGTTTTTTTCCCAGATTTTCCCAGTGTAGTAGACTTCTGCATGCTGCTAATGATGTGTTGCTCTTCTTTTCAGGACCCAGGTCCTGTGCTAAATGAAGTGCCCCAGCCTGGCACTGACTATCCAACCTCCATCACTTCCATCAGCAAGTCTGCCTCTGCCTATCCTTCTACCACAATCGTCAATCCTACTATTGTTCTCTTGCAGCACAATCGAGGTAAGGAGATTGGCATATAGATAATTGTGGCTCAAAATGAGCAAACTGTTATGCTAGAAGGAACTGGAGAATGTGTGTGCTGTGGATAATTAGGTCCAGACTACTAAAAACTAACAAAGTTGCCTCAAAAAAGTCTTAGTGACTGGACCGTACAAGAGGCAAGTGAAAGTGGTACATTTTTTCTAATTAAAACCTGTGAATCAGAAGCTCTTTGAAGCTGTGCAGAGGTTTTTAGCTGGGCTATGGACATATGAATAAGATATTGCAAGGTTACAGCTGTCAGGTGTCTTGTGGTGAGAAGGGTGTATGCTCCCACATATCTGTAGAAAGAAGGAAACTTGGGGTGGTTTGAAAAGGTAATATACTACTTCTTAGCTACTGCAGTATGAAAGCAGCTGTATTTTCTGTTACTGTGGGAGAGATTTGACCTTGAATTTGTAGCATAATTTTCCCAGTAGCAAATAATCTGCTTGCCCAGAAGTTTGATCTGGGCAGTTTGTTCCACTATCAGTAAATGGATCAACTCAAACTCATACTGCTGTAATCCTTGAGCTCTGGATTTGCAGATGAGCAAAACAGCCTTGTTTGAGAACTCCCAGTAATCAAAGCCTTTCTCACAGAAGCTGATTGGATAGTTCCATCTCTTTACCTCTGGATTTGGAGGGAAACTTTGCTTGTCCTTTCTAGTTCTCCTGATGGCTGGCATTACCACAGGTTCCCAGTTCCTTGTTCATCACTAAAGACTGTAGCTTGTAACAGGCCACAGAGATGCAGTCCAGTTTGCTTTGATTTCTGCTGGACTTGGGAAACTCCAGGAATCTAGTCACTAGTGCTGTGGCTTACCTTTTCCAAAGAAAAAAAATAAAATCAGAAAATAGGGTCAAGACCTGCACTCTCATTCTGTAGCCATTTTAATTACAGCATTGATGTGCTCCTTTGCAGTCCCTCATGGGATTTTTCAGTGCCTTTTAAAAACAGGCTTCAGTCTTTGATCCTGAAGATAGTGTTCGAACTGTAGCCCAGCAGATTAAAGGGGTAATGAGTGGATTACCTCCTCCTTTTTGCTAGCGTCTGAAGCAGCTTTGCTTATGTGCTTCTGAATGAGAATGTCTGGATTCCTCAGCTGCATCAAGAGGAGAAAATCTGATTTGAGGCAGCCTTTTTGAAACTCAAAGCTTTTTGTTGACTTTCTTGAGGTGGGGTATGCTTTTGGTCATTTTTTTTCATCAAATTTGGAGTATTTCAGTGTATACAACACAAGGATATTTTCTCTCTGTAGACTTCAGGCGCATAAGAGACAAAGTTGTATAACGTGATGATGCGTGCACACTGGCTCTGAGAGAACTGATGTGAAATTATTCTGTTTACTAACTACCTTAATGGTAAACAGTTTGTCCTGTCTGAATATTGCTTTTGACCCTTAGCACTCATGATACTTTACCGTGATAGATTGAAGAGCCTTCTCTCATCACGTTATTCTATGATACAGATCATGGCTGGATATGCAACTTGATCATGTCTGTGAAGTATATCATTCTAATCCCTGTTTTTCAATCTGTATTAGTCAAACTTGTAATTTGCATGTATCATGTTGGTTTGACAAGGCATCTTAGTCACAAATTTGTATTTATTGACACTGTTTGTGTCAGACCATGTATTCAGTGGAAGATCCCATATTAATCACTTTTATGGCATTATTGCTGACCTGACAGACAGATGTCCCAACCATCAGACTAATGTTTTTCGAAGGTTGTCACAACATTTGCTTTCTTCCTTGTCCTGGGGAGTTTCCTTTGTGTTCCAAGACATACTGAGGATGAAAGGTCCAATCTCCGTAACTGCTCTCCTTAGGGCAGAAAACTGCTCTAAAACTCTTAACTATGGTTTCTATGAACGTGCTCATTTTTATCTGACCTCAGTTGTTGTCCTTCAGCACAGTCCTTAGTTACTGTTGTAGTGGAAAGTATTTCTCCATCAGGCAAAGTAAGCCATCATACCTTTTTTTTCTGCTTTTTTTTCAAGTGCAGATTGGAAATAGTAATCAGATGTGTCATCTTTCCTGCCCTTTTATGAACAGTTCCATCGTGCCTATTTTGTAACAGAACAAGATCATTGCTAGGTTTCTGTTTATTCTTCTTGTGCCTCAAACCTATTCTTGAGTCTGAGACATTCTATCAATGCTTTTATTCCACTGTAATTTTCTTTCATTTCCCAGCATATGTTGCCTTCTTGTAGGTGTACATTTCCCATCTTTTTACGTGTTGAGGGTTTCCTGCAGTTCCTTATGCTTCCATTCCCATCTAGGATTTATCCCAGTATAGCATTAAAATTTCGATCTGTTAATTTAGTATTTTTAAATGGTTCTCAGATCTTAATTATGTATTGAATTTCTGTCCTGGCTGACATGATTCATATTTGGTTTCATCTTCATGAACCTTATCTGCTCAAAACTAGGTTTCTCTCATGGCAAATGACAAATTGTTACTGGGTTATGTTCCACCTTCCCCTGAATGGTTAATTATGTTTGGTACTGAAATCAATTCCTTCATGTCAAGATGATGTTTAGTAAAAATTCCTTTTGGGTGCTCTGAAATACCCTGTAACTTAGAAATTTCAAGGTCATTTTAATGCAGGAAGTCTGAGGTCTCAAGTAGTTTAGTTTTCCAGATGGATAATGTGAATTTCTTTCTCCTCAGTGGATTATTGATTACTTTTTAGGGAGTTAGGTCTCTTATTCTCTGAAGTGACTGTTGTACCAGACATCTCCTACTTATTACTATTACTTCTTACTATTTTGTGCTTTATTTGCTAGTTCATTAATATGCATTTAAGACCCTTTGATTTGGAGCTATCAGAGACTTGGAAACAGATAATGGCATTTGAAACACAGAAAGTACACTATATCCTTTTTTTATCTGCTTGATCTCAGTAAGTTGTGATAAAAGATCTCAGAACTTTTTCTCCTGGATTTCAGTAATATCAACTGAATAAAATTCATACTTATAAGCAAGTCATTTCAGATCCTCTTGTTTATTTCTAGCAAATTTTCTTTTCAGTGCCTTTATTTTGCACTAAACATGTTCTCAAATACTTGGTTTTTCTTCCCTTTTTTTTACTGGTTTCAAGTCTTAGTCTCCTCCGGTGCTACCTCCTCTGGGGGACCTCTGAAAGCATGTATAATCATTCCTTCACTGTTGCCAGCAGTTTTATCCCTCTGCTTGACCGTTTCTCTGAGAAGCCTACAAGTTTTTGGCCTTCGTTTACAGTCCCGGAACACAAGGTCAAGGGTGAAAGCCTCAGTTAGCTGGTGTGTGTCTGGGGCTATGGTCTGGCTCTGGTCAGGCGAGAGAGTGAAACAGCAAACACCCTCTGCTCCTCCTGCTTCTATCCCTCAGCTGCTGCTCCCTTTCCGACACGGAGATACAAGGGAAAAGGAAACCTCCCCTTCATGTAAGAAGTACATTTAGGTTTTTCCATGAGAAGTCTATTAATTCATGGTATTCTCTCCTCTGTGGAAAAGAGGAAAGAACTCTCAAGCATTGACTCCATAAACTATATATGTTCTTGTCAGAAGAGCTCAGTGATTCAACACAGTTCTCCTCTGTGAAGTGATGTCTGAAGCTGAGACCATTCTCATTTACTTTTTTTCCTCCCAAGTTACAGAGATGGGCATTGTTGCATTTCTCACTTGCAGTTTCTTATAATACAACAGCCTGTTCCTGGTGGCCTGCTTACCCAAGTAAACCCTGCAGCAGGTGGTTCCCATCTATTCTTCTGGCTCTTGAGTGTTGACCCTTCCTTTTACCCAGTGCATGTAGGGTTTTTTCCTCTGTTGGCAGCTATTGTGTGAACATAATGTACAGGAGCAGCTTGCTGTCAGTGGTCAGCAGAGCAGAGAGCTGGGGCTAAAGAACAAAGTTCAGAGGTATTGATGAGGGAGCTACACTGAGGAGAAATACCAGTCTCCCTTGCTGAGAAGATCCACTTAGTACAAATATCTAGTGAAGGTGGGTTCCTCTAGAAAACAGCACATACCTGGAGGTTTGTTACTACTACAGACTTGCTTGGCAAGTGTTCTGTGCCACCCCAAAGCACAGTTACTTCCTGTGCAGGCATTGCATGGCATGATTTATCATGAATATATAACAGGTGTGTTTAATATATTAAAGTTTTTTAATCTTTGCTCTAACAATATGAGCTTTCAAAAGTCTTTGTACTTTTTATGTCAGTAAAGTATTTTATTCTTTTCAAATGGCTTTCATGCTTTAAGGAAAGGAATTAATTGCTAGGGAGTAAAAAAAGCAGAGAACAGAGTGCTAAGCATTCTTGGTTTATTCCCAGCTGTGATTTGGGCAAGTCATTTGGGCATCCTTTTAGAAAGCACGAACTTTAGGGTGGTCAAACCTGCTGAGAGATACCACAGATATCCCAGTCTGGGAACTCATTAATGAAAAGCCTCTAACCAAGGGAACTGTTTTGAGAATCAAAGCCTTCAAGCTGTATCTGTGCACAAATCACTGAATCTGTGGCTCAGTAATATGTGATGAGACTCAGCAAGTACCAACAATGACTTGATCGTTTCTTATATCCTTTTGAAATGCTACAGCAGTCTTATTTCAAAATGTACTTCATGATAATGGTAACAGAGTTTGTTGTCAAGTTGCTTGACTCTGTGAATTTTTGCTGGTTTTTCAAATTGTCTCCTGTCCAATCTTTCATTCTCTGATGTTATGAAAAAAATGAAAATTTAATAGAAGTGCTCTTTGCAAGTGTGTTGGTCACTGCATCGTGAGATTTATGTTATTCCACGGGGCTGCTGTGTGGAGAGGGGACTGTGGGCTGTCACTTTGGCAGGGTATTTGAAAACACATTATCTCTAGCAGCTGCTACAATTCTACAGCATATTTCTTGCCTGTCAGAAATGCAGCACCAGAGCACTTGCTGTTTTTGTCTCACACATTTGTTCTGTATTTTTTTGTTTTGTTTTGTTTCTTCCTTTACCACAGAACAGCAAAAAAGGCTTAGTAGCCTGGCAGGTATGATGTGAAAGGTCTGCTACCCCCCAGCTGCTGCCTCTGCTGGAGCAAAGCTGCTGCTTTGATAGCTTGTGGGGTACCTTTAGCAAACACGCTGCCCAGGAACTGCAGCGAAATATACCAAACACCTAAATTACTCATCTGTTTGTCCAAAGTCATAAAATTTACCAACTTTTAAACACAAATCCTTCAGTACTGAGTTTTGCAGGGCACAGTTGTGTTTGCTCAAGGTGCCAACAGATCAGTGCTATGCACGAGCCTTTCCTCCGCTGTCTGCCCCTATCAGATTTCTACACATTTAATGGCTTTGGGCAGGATGGTGATGTGCATGTAAATAAACATATCTTTCTCTCTTCAATGCATGCAGTGATGTAAAATTATCAGATTTGCTAAAGTCTTGATGAGGCAGACTAAAATTGCAGGTGTTTCCTCTCCAGGAAAGCCACATTAAAAATATCCTTGACTGAGGGTTGCTGTGCTACAGTTCTGCAGAGCTTCAGAGCAACCTGAAGTCCCTTGGTGACACCTGCTGCTACCTCTGGGTGTCAGTTGGGCAGTGTCAAGGAATTCCAGTTTGGAAGCAAGGCAGTCTGAAGAAATTCGTTATTTCCCTCCATCTTTATGCAGACTCCTGTGCAATCATGTCATATGTGTGGTTAAACAACATTTGTTGTTTACACACTGATTAGAGCATGGAGATGAATTGGAACCATTATGTACTGTCTGCTACAAATGGGATTGTCAGACAGGTGAATGCAAGCTGTTAAAAAGTAGTGCACCACTACCATGTACCATGCTCCTTTAGGCTGAAATCAGCAGAAAAAGATGTACAGGAAATTGTCTCACTGGTGCTTTTTGGTGAAGACTGACATTGTAGAGTTACTAATTAGTCAAAAGAAACAATTCTTGATACCAAAATTTTCTGTCATTTTGTATGACAGCTGAGATTGTCGTGAGATGCATGATGGTAACTACCTGAGAGATGCTCGCCTGCTTTGGCAGGCGAGCCAAAAATCAGGCATTTTCTTGGGCGATTTCCTTCAGTCTGGCTGCTAAGCACAGCCAGCAGTGACACAGTCTGTCTCATCAACTACTTGCTAGGATTTTTGCCTTAAAAGAGCGGAATATGGTGATGTTGTGAAATGCTGGGATGAGGTTAAAATCCCCCATTGTCATTTCCAGATTCAGTGCCAGACAGATTAGTTTCTGATAAAGTTGATTCAGCACTTCTACGGGACAAGCCGGTTCCGGAGACAGTGCCAAGTGAGAAGAGGGCAGTGGAAGAAAAGAGAAGCATTGTCAAGAGCCCTCACCACATGGCTGATACCTCTGTTGATGATATTGGGATTCCCCTGAGGGTAAGACAACACTGCGCATGTGGTTGATGCACAAAACCTGGGCTAGGTTCTCTTTACCTTAGGACTGAGGGAACTCACTAAAGCGGCAGAATTTTAGGGGAAGATTGAATTCTAGTTCCAATATATTTTATGATGAATTATTCCATTTGCTATCTATGACCCGTTTCAGCTTCCTCAGGGGAAAGAAAATTAAAAATTAGTATTTCTTCTCACAATATCTGAAAAGAATGTTTTCTGTTCCTCTGTTTCCTTCCCATCTAGAGCTAAAGGAGAGTTTTGTCTCATTTTAGCCGTCTTAGAGGCACATACCTCTTTTATATATGATTACATTTACTCAGTGTTCAGGAGAAATTATGAAAAGAATTATAAACGTATTCTTACAACTAGTGTCTGGAATGACTTAAACACTCAGTGTTTCTAACTGTCCACTGAATACTTAGGAAGTTGGTATGTATGACTAAAACAGGCAAGATGTTTAATTTTAGATGTCAAACCAGATTAATATACAAAACATTTCATACAATCTGCAGTTCTACAGACGTTACAACCTGCCTCTGCAAAGTTTGTACATTATTAGTTACTTGGGTGAAACCTCATATGAGATGATATATCTGAGTGAAATAATTCGTATTTCGGAATATTAATATCATACAGCTTTCACATAGCAGAGTGTAAATTTTTTTCAATGCTGGAAGATTTGTAATAACTTTGTATTAGTAATAACTTTGAAAGGCTGGTAAAGCCATTGTTGATTATTTCTATGTATACTTATTTTTCCAATAGAATACAGACAGATCAAAGGACTGGTACAAGACGATGTTCAAACAGATCCACAAGCTAAATAGAGGTACTGTAGCACAGATGGTTTTTATTTACTTTAAAAGACCACCTTAATGGCATTTTGTTTTGTTCGTATGAAGAATTGTACTGGATGTTAAATAAAAACATTTAATGTTAATTAGTGTTTGCTCTGCACCACAGAACTCAACCAATGTATTTGAAATCTTTGAAGTCAAAGGTGAGAGAACAGCGAAGTCCAAAGAAAGGTCTGAGTTGTTCTGAAAGGTGAACTGCAGTGCCATCTTGAAATCAAGTGTACTATTTGAGACCAGAAAAGATGATAATAATTCCATACTTAGAGAAAATAGATCGCTGAACTCCAGTTTTACCAGCAAACCCAATCCACACACTTTTAAAATACAGTAGGTTATCCCTGAAACTTCTCTGTGCATAAGAGAAAACTTTTTACGTTGTTAAGCTTTAGTACCTGCACAACAAAGCATGATTTGAAGTTCACTGAAACCAGTGGAAAGGTTTCCATTAATTTTTGGTGAATTCAAAATCTGAACTCTGCTTTTCCAAAACCCTTATCTTTCTCCTTTAAAAACCTTGAGCTGTGGCAAGGACTTCGAAACTTTGTAGTGGTGCACTCTCAGGGAATTCCCATCTAGGGGCACTTCTATGCCTGACTGCTGATACATTCACATTTCCCTTCTGTGTGAGAAATGGCTGCAGTAGCATTTGCAAACTGAACCCCCTGAAGAGGCTGACACGCAGGCGAGTGCAGCTCAGATCTGTGCTTCTGTAACAAAACGTGGAGCATGCAAAACTGGAGCTCTATTTGCTGCTGCAGGTGCTGTCCTGATGAGCTTTACGCATAGATAAATGCTGTGCTGTAGTGGATGGAATGAGGAGGAGTTGAACTATTTCCTAATCCTACTGCTCCTAACAGAGGTTCTTTAGCTCAGCTAGAGCTGGTGCTCAGATGGAGGAGAATGAGTTCAGTCCCTTTGGCTTCCAGGATCTCACACAAGCCCCAGACATGCAAGGCAGCAATGAACAAAGAGGTGTTCTAGGTTGCGTCATGCTAGAACATCAGCACAAGAGGGACTGTTCTGCAGTCAGCTTTGATGGATTCTTGGCTCACCCTTCTTCCCCTTTAAATCTGTCCTCTCTGTTCTTTTTTGCAAATCATGTTCCTCTCCTTAGACAATCCTGAAGAAAACCCTTATTGCCCTACCTACATATTTCCTGAACTTCCTGAAATCCAGCAAAAAACTGAAGGTACCAGAAGTTTAGTCAGAGTATCTGTTGTCTTGTGCTTTGAGTTAACTGTACTATAGTGCCCTAATAGTAACTAGATTCAGGTTCTAGCTTTCTGTTACACTGCCTGGAAATTCAGTTATGCCCAGTATGCCTTCTTGTGTGATGCATAAAATAACTAAATCTTTGCTAATCCATTAATCTTTTTTTAAAGCATGATACCATCTACCCTAGTGTTATTAAAGTAGGGAATAAAATCATATGGTGATAGAAGTTGGGGGATGAAGCAGAACCTCCACTTCATTGTGGATAGTCTCAAAATCCACTGCTTTTCTCTGCTGCAGAAGACAATCCTTATTCTCCTACATACCAGTTTCCTGCGTCTACTCCTAGTCCTATCTCTGAAGGTAATAATAAAGGTCCATATATATATTTATCTGCACAAATGCTGCCTTATCCGTTTATTTTCTTCCCAGAGTTTTTCTAGTTGCTGAGCGTTATGCTGCCTCATAATGATCTGCTGCACTCTAAGCATTGCCTTGACTGTATGATGCCTTTTTGGCTTTGCAGTGCTCCTCTGGCTTTGTGACTAGTATTTGACTAATGCTGCAAACTTGGGGTTTGCTTGGTTTTATGCGTTTATCAGTTGTGTGTGCGGTGATTATTTAACATGACTAGATTGCTGACTTCACATGTAAAGATATGGTTTAACTGAGATTTCTCCCCTTCCTTTCAAATCAATAAATTTCTTTAATTATTTGCTTCTGGTTTTTAACATTAACATAGTATTAGGGCCAGACCCAGAATGTCACTGAAGCATACTGGTAAAAAGGCTGCTTGCTTCAGTGGGTTTTGGATCAGTCCCTCAGTGTAGTCTTTTAAAATAAAAATTACTTGGTAACACAGGTTCAGGGCTGGTCTTAGGTGCACTTGGCATATTTAGGCAAGGACAGAGTTTGGTCTCATCAGCACATCTTGCAACTTGAAATAACACTGTCTTTACCCTATCTCTTCATGTGCTCAGCAGATTCATTTAAACTTCATATTCAAATCAGGAATACTTTGCAGTCCTATTTCAGGCATGGTGGAATAGCATCTGTTGCAGTGATAATTGTGTGACTGTGCAAAATACTTATATATGAGAAATACTGGAATCTGCTGCACACATTGGATGTACAGACATCTCCTGATTGGGAAGTTGTTGGTGACAGCCTTGCCTGTCTTGACCTGGTGCTTTGGTGACACGTTAGATCCTGCAATTTAGGAACTTGCCTACTTAGCCTGTGCCTCAAGCCAACCCTGGTGAGACTATTAATTAACCATTTTATTCTTTGTTTGTATTAAACATCTGGTGAGTATTGTGTAAGAAGAAAGCATGCAATATGAGCTGAGATGCTCAAAGAAGGCAAGGAAATGTAAGGTGCATTTCACTGTTAAAATGAGTGTGGATGAAGTGTCATACAGGTATCTAAGACACTTGATAATTTCCTGATGAAACATATTAGGTGAAGAGTCCTGCCTTGCAAATTGTAACGCAGGCTAAGTTATTTTCTCTTGGCAGAATGGTGTGTGGGTATGGGTGAGAGAGAAACAGTTCCAGTAACTAATGGATAAAAGAGTTTTACAGAGAATATTTCCTTGTTCGTAATGAGGTTTGAAAATCCCTTTTACTCATCTGGACTAACATAGTTTGAAAACCTAATGATGATAATATATTAAAGGGTCCGTTTTCCTGTAACTGTCTCCTATGCACTTGGAAATGTGCATATGAAAGTAATTTGCTGGTTTGTATAGCTGAAATTTTATTGGACCAAACACTAATTTTTATTCTCAATATATTGGGAAACATTTCTCTAATATTTGCTTGGATTCTTTTCTTGAGAAGAAATACCAAATATTTGATGAGTTGGAGATATGTAGATGAGTTGGAGGGGTTGGAGTACGTGTTTCGTGTTTAGAAAACATTTCAAAGATATGTACTCAGCGGCAGTGTTTATACAGAGACGGGTTGGAGCCTCACTTTCATACAATTAATGTCTAAATGGATCGATGCATAAGATCTAGAAACGTCAGGATTTGGGCTCCCTTCAAAAATATATTCAGAGTTTCTAGAAACATAGAGAGTATGTCCAATTCATGAAATGGAACCCAATCCTGCAGATTCTCTACCATCTAGAGGGAAACAGCCTCTCTTTAAAGGAATCCAATTTTGAAGTTAGAAACTTGTGATTTTCTGCTCTGTGAAGAAAAGTCTCATAGAGAAAATGCAGCTTTGAGGACCAGGAGATGTTTTAATACTCAATGCTGATTTACTCTTTGACTTTATCAAATCATTCCAGACTTCTGTGTTCCAGTATTTCTTATGTAAAAAGGAAAGAAATGTAGACACCCTTCTTTGTAAGATACTCAGAGACAAAACATACCTATTCTCCTCATTATTGTAGATATTAGCATATAAGAAATTGGAAAATAGCAATTATCTGAAGTGAATTTTTTATTGTATGGTTTTCTTGTTTGAATGATGAGCTATAATGAATATTGATATTTCTATTCAAGTAAGTAAATAAAATTATTTTTTATTGATTACCAGCACTAAATAAGATTATTAGAGGTGAATGGCTGTGAAGGTAGTTTTGGACATTGTTCATCTGTATTTGTAGGGAGTACTGAGAGTTTTGTGATTTACCAAGTACTTTTCTATCTGAATAAACCAAATTTATATTTAAGAGCACCAGTCATTTTTGTCAACAATTCAGTGTAATATAAATATTTGGTTTCTGTCATTAAGATTTAAAATATGGAAATTGGCCTGAAAATTGACCTTTGCTTTTTCTTAACCTGAAGGTTATGATAAGCAAACCAAGACTCAATCATTTTTTGGAACTTTAACCTTCTAATTCATTCACCAAGAGAACTAAAGCAGGTAGGCTAGAAGTTTAGACTTCCTGAATCTTCCTGAAAGGCTTGATGAAGGCTTGACTGCCACTTCAGATCAGCTGTGTTAGCCAGATTGGTTTTTTCCAGCAGATGAGATTGGCTGTAGCATCTGACCGATGTCCTTGAGAGAAGATTTGGAAATTGTATCAATCTGCTGATTGGCATCACTAAATTCACGTAACGTTTTTTATAAAATGCTTTTTAATCTAGTTTATTCTAGCTTACTCTTTTTTGTTTTTCTGTCTTTTTCTCTGTCACATTTAGTAGTTTCTTTGCAGAGATATTAGTAATACTTTTGCTCAAAAATCTCTTTGCAGTCTCAGAATCACAGAATATTCTGAGTTGGAAGGGACCCACAAGGGTCATCAAAGTTCAGCTCCTGACTCTGCACAGGATATTCCCAAGAGTCCCACCATGTGCCTGAGAACATTGTCCAAACGCTTCTTGAACTCTGTCAGGCTGGTGCTGTGACCACTTCCCTGGGGAGCCTGTTCCAGTGCCTGACCACCCTCTGGGTTGAAGAAGGTTGTTCTTATATCCAACCTAAACCTCCCCTGACTGGACTTGATCAGTGCCTGCCCCTCCTCTTCCCCTCTGAGGAAGTTGTAACTGCAGTGAGGGCTCCCCTCAGTCTCCTCCTGTCCAGGCTGAACAGACCAAGTGACCTCAGCTGCTCCTCATACGGCTTCCCCTCAAGGCCCTTCACCACCTTCACTGCCCGCCTTTGGATGCTCTCTAATAGCTAAATACAAAAATCATATGTGATTGGCAGCAGGATTCCTCAGCTCAATTTTTGTGTCTAGCACCTAATGAGTTATTTAATCATATACTATGGCTTTTGGATCCTCTATTTATGTCTCAGCTTTTGATAAAGTGGATTTATTAACCCTTGCTATAGAGTAGTTTTATGATAAAAAGGGATTATTTTCGAAAGTACTTTGAGAGCCTGGAGAAAGGTATTAGTGTAAGTAGTATATTGATATTTATATCTAATCTAGAAAATATTTTCAAATGCAATTTAAATCTCATTGGAATTTTATTTTTTAGGATACTCTCCTGTGGTAAGTATTGGACATATCACTCAAATAATGGTCAATGCACTAGCAGAAGAAATTAAAGGATCTCTGGTGTTTCTTCTTTGGGGATTTCTCAACTCACTTGCAAAATGCTTTTGTCTTTCAGATGAAGATTCTGATTCCTACTCTCCTCGTTATTCCTATTCTGAGGACAGTAAGTAATTCACATTTCTTGTTTAATCTGTCAAACAGAAAGGGCATGTAAAGCATGTATTTATTTGCCTCCTATCCAGTTCACCAATGTTCCTATATGTGATCTATCCTACAGGCAGAACCCAGCTTTCTGTTCCCCGCTCCAAGAGTGAGATGGACAATATTGACTCAGAGAAGGTTGTGAAGAGGTCTGCCACTTTGCCACTGCCAAACCGTACATCATCACTGAAATCAAGCCCAGAAAGGTGACCTGAACTAAGTTGTATATGGATCAGTTCTGGAAGAATATCTGAAAGCTGTCAATGGGAAGTGGATAAAAGTGGAAGCCTTAGGTCCACAACTCCAGTTAAACTCTTTTGGAAGTTGGATATGTAGTTTTTGCTCTGAGTCTTTTACTAGGCAGCAGTGAACTACTTAATTGTCACAGCCCAGTCCCACATTGTCTGTCTTTTTTATGAGGCACCACACAGTCTGTTGCATAGTCTCCTGCCTGGGTGAGGAGTGTTTCCATGGGTGTCATGTTTATACAGTGTCTACCACATAGGCACAGTGGAAACTCTTGGCTCAGTGTGACACTGTAAAGGCACCTCAGAATACAAGCAAGTAGTGATAACTGTGTAGAAGCAAAATTTGGATTTCTGTTGAGCCTTGGTAAAAACTTTGCTACATTTTCTGTCTCTGAGCAGTCGTATCCATAGGAACATTATTGGAAGTAGGTTCTAGTCAGCAATATCATTTCTGATCTTTGGGATGACTTCCCTCCTCGTTTTTTGCTTTTTTTATTACCATGTATTTTAAACTTCTTTGTAACAGTAAGGGATGCATTTACCAAATGAAGGGAAAGCAGAATGACCAAAGAATATTTTATGTCCTGCTGAACAGGACACAGCTCTTGAACTGCTCCTCCCTCCTTTACCACCTTCTACATGCTCTTAGTGTTTCTCACTTGCTGCCTCAAATGAGCAATGCTGTAATTTGAGATTGCTGCTTTAGTGAGCATCTAAGGTCAGTGGATCAGGAGGCAAAGTTTACTGATAGAATGTGTCTTCCTTATGCAGGAATTTAAGGCATAGTGTATTTGCCCTCTGAGAAAACTCTTGCAAGTGAAAGGATTACCATAATTAATGCTTCCTATTATCTAGTGGCAAACCAGTGCCTCACCAGAATTTTCTCTGTGGTTGGAGTCTTAAGCAATCGAGTTATTCTGGACAGCAAAGATCATCCTTGTTGAAATTTGTATGCTGTTTGTATGCCAATCATTTTGGCTGTCATCTTGCCTTACTTTAGAAAGAAAAAAAGTTGAATTGGTTGTCTCTGTCTCTCCTCAGCCAGTGGAGAGAGTTTAGGCAGCTCAGTGGTTTGTTTCTATCCTAACCAGATCACAAGGGTAAGAGAAACCTGGAGCAGCAGTTTCGGATGGATGCTTCACTTTTGTTTGGCTAATTCTGGGTGAGATGAATCCACATACACATTGCCCATCAAAGAGAATATGCCAAAAGCAAAATCAGAATTAGTTTATCATCTTAAAAGGCCTGCTTTCTGGGCTTTTTGGAGAGCATTTGTTATTCTGCATGAGGTGTTTGATTATGTCAGTTTTCAGAGCAGCAGAAGCTTGTAGGATATGGACCGTGAATGCTTTGTAGGTGTTGTTGTTTGAACTGTGCTGGTATAGGCATTGCGCACAATTATAGTGGTTTGGATATGTCAGTGGACTGTTCTTAGCCATCTTAAGATAGAGCAGCCTGAGATAATTCATTCATGTCCCTAGAAGAAACCTCCTCTTGGAATCCAGAGTGCCCACAGAATCCAGAGCAGTGGTAGTCAGGTAATGAGTGATGTAGCTAAAAGGCAGAAGTTTAGCAAAAGGAATTTAATCTGAGTTCTGCTCAAAGCTGGGACACGTTGATATTTGTGAGTTGAAGCCCATCATTAAGCTGTTTCCAACAAGGAAAGAGAGAAGTCTGGAAGTTTTTAGAATAACCCCCCTCTGCTCCAACTGTTTTGGCAGCTGAGCTGTATCAAACTCTGCCTGCGACAGATAAACAAAAATGTGTCCAGACCCCTATCTGAACTGTTCCTCTTGTAGCAGTCTCCTTTCCTAGGTTAAAAAAAAGTACCCTGATTAAACCATAATTAATGGGATAAAGCATCTGTCAAAATGGACTGTTTGTCTCCACAGAAACCACAGTATTTTGGGTTAATTAAACTTTGTTTCCTCAGGACTGACTGGGAGCCTCCAGACAAGAAGGTGGACACCAGAAAATACCGTGCAGAACCCAGGAGCATTTATGACTATCAGCCAGGGAAGTCCTCTGTTCTGAACAACGAAAAGATGGTAATGTTTGATTTATCCTAGTTTGTGGCTTTATCCTGCGATTATGAAATACTCTCTACATGCTTGTGTGGTTCTATTTGGATGGGATTCCTTATGCTTACATTGCAGTGGTCATGTGATGTATTTTGAAAACTGTTCTGCATAACTTCCTAACATTTTTGTTCTCTCTAAAGCAAGATCCAGGGAGATTGAGAGGCTTCTTTCCTTTGGACGTGTTGTTTTCCGTGTTAAGTATGGATCACTAACCCTAGTTTTTAATCCATGTTTGACACTGTGACCTGTTCAGCAGCTGTTTTGCCAGCTGTACTTTTTCTAGGGCACAGCATTAGCTGATGCAGAAGGTTTGAAGGCATTATGCAACAGAGAAGGCAGGTTCAGATTCTATGTTCCTGTGATGCTTTAAACACTGAACTAATTTTTAGAGTGCCTTTAGCGTGCCTAGTTGGATGCCTCTGAGGTGCATTAGGATATGGCCATCTTCCCTAGGCTGCTTTTTTCCTCATCTGGATCTCACCACTTCTGTGGCAGAGGTGGTGGGACTGAATGTGAGCTCCCCAGCTACGGTGGAATGTAACCTGCAGTATTAAGTGAGCTGTTACCAATTTCAATCTGAATTAGTAAGCAATGCTGTGAATTGTGACAGCTGGGGACATACAAAAGTCTCTTTCTGCAGCCTTGGCTGAGAATACTTGACAAGGGACAGGGCAGAGAGAGGATGCTAACCTCATAAGCCAGTCCTGTATAAATCACCAGAGATCACTTTAGATGTCCTTCCATGGTGCACGTGTGACACTGTAACTGCTAGAAAATACTGAACAATGTTACAATACTAACAAATACGTTAGTAATGTAAAATGAACAATAGTGCATAAAGATATAATCGTTCTATAAAGGCATTAATTTGAAGGATTCAATTAGAAGTGCTAATTGCATGTGAGTTTCCAAATGTAAACTGGACTTTGTGCCTCAGCAGTTCAGACATTGATCCATGCATGGAGTAGATAAGGGAATGCTCCTGAAAAACCTGCCCAAGATTTTACACAAGAGTGAATAGCAATTAAAATCATTAGAAATGTAAGAATCAAGTCTGTTGTGAGACCTGATGCTTCTCCTTAGTCTTTTGGTGGGTTTTCTTTTTTCCTTCCAAGTGTTACCAAGGTCCATCACTTTTTGAAGATCCTGCAACCAACTTCTTTTCACACCCTTCACTGACTTCAACAAGGTTGCTCCTGATGGGAGCATGATCCTAGTGCCTATTGCAATGGGCGGTGGATGACTCCCTCTTGATACTACTGGGCATTGGCTCAGCCCATTAGAGAAGTGCCAGTGAGGAGTGATTTGAACATGGTATGACACCTCCATTCCTGCAGTCCATCCTGGAGCCAGATTTCTGCTGACTTAAACATCAATTTTGTCTCACGGTAAACAGACAAGATTAAAACTTGTGGCAAAAGGCCGGCTTCATCTGTGTATTTAAACATTTGCAAAAGGTCTGTCATCACCAGTGGCACTGTTTACATGTTCAGACTTCATCAGGTACTAAACTGAGCTGTGGAATCAGAGTCTAAAAGCCACAAGCAGAACAATCATCAGCATAATTGAAAAAAATTGTACATACAGAGCTCCTCAAAACCAAGATGAAAGTGATAGCTGTGTTACTTCCAATGTTATTTTATGAGCTTTAATTTAAAGCCCCAGACCAGAGAAGAAAGGTCTTGACGTAGTAGCTTCAGAGTCTCCATCAGTCTCATTAAATATACAGTAACATAGTGGTTAGTGACTACATCTTTCAGGGAGGTGCAGGAGATTTTTGAATATCTCCTGGTAATCACACCTACAGCTGTGACTATCAGAATCCCAGCCCAAAACCATTCCAGAGCAATGAATAGCCTCCTGTTGACATCAGTGGACTTTGTTTTAATGTAAACATGGTTATATAAGATGAGTGCTTTTAGTTGGAATGCAGTAAATAAAAAATAGAGGTATTGATTCTTTTGTGCCTTTAAGAAATAGCCAAATCATTCTCCAGGCCATCAGGCATTAAACATGATGTAACTATTTATCTTGCATTGCCTCTCATTCAGCATAGATCCTGAGCTCTTTTCTTAGAGCTTTTTTTTTTTTGTGATGCTAATGGCTATGGCAGAGTTTGGGACATCCAAGTCCAGCAGTGTTGTCAACTGCCTCAGTAACCCCGTCACATAGTGATTTCCATGAGGATACTGTGCATGTGTGTGGCTCCTTCCTCGTTGTGATGGAGTACTTGGGATCACACTGGCACAGCAGACATAATGTGTTTCTATTTTTAATGCACTGAGATCCACTCTGTCTTAGATTAGGTATACTGAAATGCAAGCATTAGCTAGCTGTCTTTTGCAGATTGGTACCTCAGAAGCTTTAGCGGTGAAGTTTTATTCTCTTACCTCACCAGCAGTGTTTTTAAACAGCTAAAACTATTGCAATTTTTAAAATTTCATTAAAACAGATGGTATGAATGACAGGGAATTTCCTTTTCAGCTGTACTGTTTTCTGTCCTGTCTGATTTTTCTTCATTGTAGTTTTGTCTGATACTCTAACATTTATTTGTGAAGAAACATGTAATATTGTCGCTCTATCCATCCTTTCAGAGATCTTTCAGGATGCACTCTATCTGACATGTGTCTCGTATGATATAGAAAACCACCTTCCACTCTGTTTGCAGTGTATAGCACAGGGTTTCTCACATGTTCATGTGCTGTTAAAGATGCAGTATTTGAATCAGGTCTCACCGAGTCTCTCTTTTTTTTAACCAAATGAAGATTAAAAAACATAAATTGAAGTTCATGCAGCTTTGGATTTGATGAAAGTGTCTGACAGTAGGACTTGAGGGACTGCCTGACTCCCAGCTCTTCCATTGAGTCTCCCTGTGTCTCTGGGCAAGCTGCATAATCTTCCTCTCTGGGTCTCCTGACCTGGAAAATGCAATTCATTCATATTCATGTTGCTCACAATGATGCTATTAGATTTAACTGATGTTTGCCAAGCAGTTCATGGCCTTTATGAGAGACATGCTATAGGAATTCCAAATTATAAGACTAAGTATCTACATTTTAGAATGGAAGCCATGGGATCTGCATCTCTAACAGTCCCTTTCTGTGTATTCTTTGCATAATGTTATCCTTCTCTTTCTTCCATTCCCCTATCACCAATTCCTTTAGACTCGGGATATAAGCCCAGAAGAGATAGATTTAAAGAATGAGCCTTGGTATAAATTCTTTTCGGAATTGGAGTTTGGGAAACCGGTAAGTTTGATAGCTGCAATGACCAATGAAGTCAAACTGCCTTTTTAAAAATTTTTTTAATGATTGTCACATCTCTTTCCTAGGCCCTAAATCTAAAACAGCTGCCTTACTCATTTAAAGATGTGATTGTATATAATGTCATCCTGATACTAACATAAAGCAGCTGTTCTATGGCCACTTATAGTGTTTTGAAGCCATTTACAAACATTCCCCACCTTTCAGCACTATGTATCAACAAGGTAATATTTTTTCACACACCGTAGTTCAAACCGCATTTTTGTTGTTACTGTTAGAAATAATACCCTATTCTCATTCTTAAAAGTTCTTATTCAAAGCCATTATTCTCCCTTTGCCTAACAAGATCTAGGATGGCAGATAGGTAGCTTTAAGTCAAGGGTAATTATTTATTCCTGTCCCTGGCTTGTAAACTGTAGGTCAGTGATTTCCAGCTCTCCATAAACAGATCATGACCCTGTTTCCTGCTGATTTCCTTACACATGTAGCTGCCCGTAGTGTAAAATGGGAGGCATTAGTCTGTGTTTAATAGCCCTTGCCCTTCCCTGAAACCAAAGGAGTCTGAGAACAGTGTTCTTTCTTTTCAAATGGAGCTGTGTTGCTATCTGTGGAGAGAAGGAAAAAAAGCGCCTTGATTTCCCCTCTGGAAAAAGATGAACTAAAGCTTAATTATTCCATAGGACAAAGAACATTTTGATGGAGGGAACACATCAGTGGTCATGGTCACTGGGAAAAAATGTGACTTTAAAGCGTTTTATGGCCTGGTTCTTACTGATTAAACACTATTAACTTAGTTATTAAATACTGTTTAATAAGCTACTATTACTTCACCAGAGGGTCAGTCACATCAGCCTCTCACATTCAAGCATATTGATGGTTTCAATATGCTTGGTATTCAAGCATAGTGATGGTTTGTCATTTCTGCTTTCCCCTTGAGATCAGTAGTCAAATGCCCATGCACACAATTTTTGAGTGCTGCTGACTTTCCATGTGTGTACAACAAAACAGAAATATGTTTTTAAGGTTTAGTACTGGCTTCAAAGGCAGCTGCACATGGACACTAGAGAGCAGGTTTCCTTTAAATCTAGTCTTTGTTCTGACAGAAGTGACAAAGTTCCTCTGCACAGAATGTAGCTACCTGGAGTTGTGTGCTCAGTCTGATCACCTCATACAAATAATGTAATTTTTGCTGAAAAGCAAGGATGTACAGTGGATGAGTAGTCCAGTCTTTTATAGAAAACTATGGACCTTCCATCCTAAGCTAAAGAAGAAGTTTCAACAGTATTTGAGATGAGCCCTCCTAATGTTTAGGCAGTAAAAGTCATAAATCTCACCTCGCTGAGGCTTTTAAGTGTTGTCAGTATAAGGATTTAACTCCTCAAAACTTGTCATGGTTTAAGGTTTCCACAGTGAGAAGAAACCTGTTTATCTTTGCTCCCATGTAATTAATAGCCATCTGCTTTTGCAATGAGTGAAGGCGCTTGTCATCTCTGTGCTCCGTCCTTTGAGTTAGTGCGAGCTGATGGAAAATGTGTCAAGGAAAGGAGAGCATTTATGCCCTTGACCCTTTCTACATGTGGGGTATACCTGTTCTTCAGAAGTGTAGATTTGTGCTTTCAGTCATGCAGCCATGGCCTTATTCCAAAAGAGGGTATCTCAGGGCAATCTGTCTCATGTTCAGCAGAGCATCTGTTCTGGTGACAAGTTCCCCACCTTGCTCAGGGCACTTTTGTTAAGTGCTGCTCTCTTATTGCTTGCCTTGAACTTGCTTCAGTTCCAAAGCCATGTGGCCATGCTCCCCAAGAACTATGCCAGTTCCGGAATATGGTACTCCTTAAATAGTGCTTTGGTATCAGGCACTTGAATTCAGGATGCCATCTCAGACTTTTGTAGCTGGCAAAGCCTTCTCTGAGCTTCGTTGCCACAGCCCAAAGAACATGCTTTTTGTAGCTTTGCTCACTCCAGTCATGGGAATCCAGTCTGGTCTTTCACTCTGAATAATCCTGCCTGATATTTACATGTGTATCCAAACAGGAAAAAATCCATTTTGAAATTGGCACTTTCAGCTGTAGGATGAATTTTAAATAACTAGTTCCCAAACTTTCTTGTGTCCCACTCTGCCCACCAAAAATCCCCACAAACAAACCCCAAAACCAGTAAAATAAAAAATAACAACTCTGCATTCTCATTGCCCTACAATGCCACCACTGGAAAATCAGCCATTTGTTCATATGGTATGTATTCATACTCTGATGGGAGTGAGAAAGATTTTCTCTTTTCTTTATCAAAGGGCATTGTTTTACCCTTTCCTTTTGAAAAGAAGAATGAGCAAAACAAATGCTTTTTATGACTGCGTGGTTTTCCCCCCCATTTTGCCTTGGTTTTTGTTAAGAATGCTTTAACCAACAGCTGTGGGCTCCCTCTAGAGAGTCCAAAATCCCTTAGAGCACCTTGCAAAAAAAAAATTCTGAAAACATTACTGAAAAAAGCCCCTTCCACACTGCATGTATGTTCCCTTTTGCCCCCCAATGATTTCTTGATATTTATGCTATGGCAGATTTATCCCTCTTTCTCTCTCTTTCTCTGTTGTGGTTTGTTATTATTTTATAATTTCTTTTCAGTGTTGATGCGAATTCCCTATTGTATTTCCCCTCTGTTCTAATCCAATTTCCATATTCTCTGTGATGTCTTTCCTTATCTTCATTTCCTCATTTCCTTCCTCTGCTTTCCATCAGCCTCCAAAAAAGATTTGGGATTATACTCCTGGAGATTGCTCTATCCTTACTAGAGAGGATAGAAAGGTAATTGTGTCTCACGTACGTTGTACTACAGCATCTAGCGCATATATATGTGTGTATGTGGTTTTCTTTTTTTTTTTTTTTTCTTGTAGCATTGCTTGGGTTTTGTGTGCTTGTGAGTGATTTTTTTTTAATTGGGCTTGAGCTCATTAGCCTAACAATTAAGTAGCTAGTAAATTGATTTAATAAACAACTCTTAAATCATAATCAGCCATAATTTAGAGTGGTTGTTTTGCTATCTTGACTTGCAATGATAATTATACTAACAGCATATTGCGTATTGTTACAGTATCTTTTTTTTTCTTTACAGGTGGGTTTTATAACTTTATGGTTTGTAGAAATAGATTCTAGCAGGCCTGTGCATCTCTTGATTTGAATGTTAATTGCTTAAAACTATTTCCTCTGTAATGATTGAAACATGATTAATTGCTAGTGATTTTCTGTGTATTGTCCATACCACCTTCCTCTTTTTTCGATTAAAAAGGCTCTCTTTTTTTTTTTCAAAATTAACATTCCTTTGGTTTCCCCTAACCCTAAGCATTGTTTTCCCATTCTTCTTCTCCTTCTTTAACCAGAGTGATCTAGAAAAAGACCTCTACCTCTACCAGACTGAGTTAGAGGCAGATTTAGAAAAAATGGAGAAGCTTTATAAAGCACCACATAAAAAGCCACAGAAGGTATTTCCTATTCTTTTCATGCTGCCAATCCCTGTTTCCAAACTCTCTGCTCTAATCTATTCACTGCTGGATGATTATTAAATGAGGTTGGGATAAATAATGGTTCTGAGCATTCTGACTGCATGGCTTGCTGTGTCGCTGTCAGAAATAATAGAATGTGATGCTGAGAATCCAGCTTGAAATCCATTTCAGATACAGTGATTTCCTCTCTCACCCCACCACCACGTTTGCCTTCAGCTGCCCCCACCCCCATCCCAGTCCCCGTTTCAGGTTTAGAGTTCAGTCTCTGCAAAAAAAAACCCCTCTCTATTTTTCACATGAATAGGCAGCAGCAGCAATCAGCTTAAAATTCTTGGTTGGCGTGTCACGTCATCATCTCGTTCCTTTCAAGCGTGTTGCCATCTACTCTCCCTTCATACAAGCCCCGCTCTCTGCTTGGAGCTCACGCCTACCGAAGATTTTGGATATTCCTGAGAGATTTTACACAATTTTCCTTACGCTGCACCTTGCCATGGCCTTCTAGGGCAGGTCAGCTGCTGCTACTGCTGCTTCGAGGGTCTGCAGGACTTGAACCATGAAATGATAGATTAATTGGTAACACGCCATTTTTTCTTTTTTTTTCTGTTGCTGATTTTTTTGAAGCTGCGGCATTTCACCAGGACTTGGAAAAGCTGCTTTTTCAAACCCAAGATTTGCTTTTTCTTCCTAGATAGAAATCCTCACATAGATGAGGGGACACCAAATAGAGAATTGCTTCTAAAATTGCCTTCAAATTTTAAATAACGTATCTAAGAAGTGTTAGATGGATTTAAAGCAATCATCTAAGAACTGGCTTTTGCTATTGAACCTGTGCAGCTGGCATTGCTTCCCTTAAGTAAGGAAACTGAACTGAAAACGTCGCTTTTCTTTTTAGAGCTTTGGTATTTTTTGAACGCTGAGGAATGTATTGTGCTGCAGAAATGTAATATACCTTTAAAGCAAAGGCGGGCAGTGACCGGTTGGGGGAAAGCTTGGGGAAATAATTATGAGCATGTGTCTCCTGGTCATGGCCCAGCTGGTTATCTCTTCTTGCTTTTGGCTTTCTTCACAATGACTCATTTGCAGACAAAAGAATAGGCACTGCAAAAAGGCATCGGCTGTGCTAAAAACCTGTCACTGCCCTGAAGGAACTCACGAAAATTGTTGCTTTTCTGCAAAGACATTGACAGCTTAAATTGCATTTAGATTTAAACCTCAATGTCTCCTATAGGCTAATATTCAAGCAATAAATGGAAGATTACTTAAGCAAGCCTTTTTCTTTCTCCTCACATGTAAGGGCATATCAATGACTCCTTTGTTTGGACTTTTGCAGAATACAGTAGGTGTTACTCCTCTGGAAACTTCCACAGACCATTCTTCCTAGTAAGTTTTTCAATTGCTTGTTGATGTTTCTTTTACAATCTGAGGTCACGTAGGACAGGGTTTTGGGCGTTGGATATGGGTTGGCTTTTTGGGGGATGGATATAGACATATGCATGTACCATAAGAATTATATGCGTGCTTTAGGTGAGTGCTGGTACAATGCCTGCTTTTTGATCCAGAATGAATTTTGAAGTGATTACATGAGTGATTGCATTGTTTTAATAAGATTTGCTGATTGTGCTAGGCAGTGGCTTAAAAAAAAAACTACAGACCTTTAACTTCATCTGATGAATTTTGCAAATTGACTGTGTCTTCATGCAAGTAACATTATTGTGTGGAATAAAAAAAACCTGTTTGTTACACATGTGTGATAGACTGGCTCCTGCTACATAGTCTGTGTTATGTGCACCAGATTAGATGGATGCAGCTGATGAAAGGCAGTAATTTTCCAGCCTACAGGAAGGGAACAGTGGTAGGAGTAACAATATTTCTCAAAGATCTATTGGGCACTGCTTTTTCAGCAGAATATGTAATGAACAGTATATCCTGTGTAAATGAGTTGTACATGGAGTTGGTTTGTTTTAAAAGAGGAACACACACACAAAAAAAAATCCAGACCAAGATGCTGAGCTGTGTTGAGTTACTTGAGTCATCTTGAGTTATTTGAGCCTCAGAGCCAGCCCCTACTGTGAGCCTGCTTCTCCTTGTAATTGTACTGAATACTCAATGTTGTCCATAGTCACAGTGATCCCCTCTGCGAGGACAGCTTGTAAAAAAAGGCAGGTTCTCCTCCAGATACCCCATAATAACCATGTGTGTTCTCTGCCCCTCTGGGGGCCTTAGAGGTCTCCTGTACTTCTTTCAACTCAGTTCTCTTCTGTCTGTGTTCATTCTGCTGGGAAACCCACACAACCACTGCAACTGTTTTGTTTTGGAAGGAAGAGAGCAATAAAATAAATGGAAATCTCTGAGATTAGCATAAATATCTTATCTTTCCAAGTGACTGGTAAGGTTTCTGCCGGGGCAGCACTGACTGTGCCACACAAAGCGTTCAGGAATGCCGATGTCAGATCCAGTGGAAAGGAAGCAAGCTGGGTATGCTGGGAATGGGACACAACAATGAGGCCCAGTGGAGTTGCACATTTTTCCCTGTCTTGCCATTAGAGAGCAGAGAGAAAAAATAGCTGGAGTTTACTGTCTTCTTTTTTTTTCATTCACCTGATCTTGCAGACTGCTTTGGCCCTAATACAGTACTGCTTGCTGGCCAGAAGAAGGGAGCAGCTAGTAAAGGGATTCTGCCAAATGCCTCCTCTATCTCCCCCAGGTTTATTCCCAAAGGAGGATTGTTTTAACCCTTTGATTTTTAACAACTAGGCTAACAACTAACTTCAGGGCAGTCATTATTCCCTGCAGCAACTGGCTGGGTTTCCTCAGGTACCTGACAAAGAGATGCACTCTTTATCAGAGAGGTAACCCTGACAAACAATAGCTTTGTAGCTATGGGTCTGTTTGGGCATTGTCTAGGTTGAAAAACTGACAATGTTCTCTTTCTCCTTCCTGGTGCTCTTCATGAGCCTCCAGAAAGTAATTTATGGGACTGCATATGACCTGGTTTTCCCTTGTTTGGAAACTAAAGTCATCTTTGTGATCCAGACATTGTGTAATTCCACCTCCATAGCCAGTCCTCTGATGAGTTTAAAGCTTTCTCTTTACCCCAGAAGTACAGCATCTATCCAAAATAAACAGATACATGTACAAATTTATCCACAACAAACAGATACAACCACAAACATTTCCAAATTCTCATAAATCTGAATCACTCTTGGACATTAGGATGTCAAATATTTCTATTAATTGGAAAATCTGTATATTTTTATTTTTCCAAAATTTCCAGCAGTCATGCTTTGTCCCCAGAATAGCTTTATGTGAGACTCCATCTTATTCTGAAGAGCCTGGTTGAGCACAAGAACTGGTATCAGATGAGCTTAGCTTTTAGGAAAACTCTCTGCCCGATTGCTTAGCAAGTTTTTTGCACCTGGAAAGGCCATTTATACCATGGCATTGTCCGTTATTCTTTTAGAGAGAAAACAGGGAAATCTAGAAATCAGATGCGTGAACATACTTGTACTTAGGTTCATGATTAGAAAAGGGATTTGCAATATATTTCCAGTCTTTAAAAGCCTAAGAAATTAAAATTGTAATAATTTTAACAGCATTCTGTTTATATATATGCATGGTAGACCTAGAGTCCAGGATTTTTTATTCCCTGTAGTAGAAGCCTTGGGCAAAGCTGAACAGAACTGTGTCATCTGGGAATTTATTTGGCAATTAAAACAGGATAGTATCTATAGCCCTATACTATTGCATCTCTGCACGGTCCCTCACTGATGCGCTTCGGAAACTGCTCAGGGAATCTTGAACTATAGTGTTGACTGGGAGGCTGGACTGGATGAGATGACCTCCTGAGCAGATGTGCTTTGTAAGCATGGGACAGGAATGGCTAGTGTTTAAGGAGAGAGAACTGGAAGCTGGAAGGTTTTGTGTACTCCAGCTAGCCAGTGAATTTCATTGTGTCTGCAAAGAAATCATGTATCAGCTTTGTGACTGTTGTCTCATCTGTAAAATAGAGGAGTGCTTTCCTGCTGCCTGTTTCTGGGGGGACTAAGCCTGCAGAGTTCTCTCAAGTGGAGGCTGCTTTGGTAGTACCAAACTCAGAACATTATTGCAATGTATTCATAACCTCTTCATTCAGCACCAGTTCTTCATACACAGTCTATTCTGGGTTTATGAGTGTGGTTTTCTCTTACTTTACATGAAGCTCTCAGCAAACAGGATTGACTCCCTTTTTTTGTTTTTTTGTGTATTCCAGCTCCACTTATTCACCAAACTACCATGCAGTGAAGAGGGAGTCAGAGCTAGCTCCAGGGGACCCTGCGGCCTTGGAGAATGAAAGGCAGATTTACAAGAGTGTGCTGGAAGGTGGAGATATCCCATTCCAGGGGCTGAGTGGTCTCAAGCGACCTTCGAGCTCTGCTTCCACAAAAGGTAGGTGGTTAGAACACTAACCTCTTCTCCATTCTGCACAGTGATAAAAGCCAGGTGATACGGGGTGAACTGCTGAAAGGTTTAGAGTTCTATTCAAGTCAGTTGATATTTATGCTGTCCTTCTCCTTGCCATCCCCAGTGTTCCCTCCTTTTTTCTCTCAGACCACACTGGCCAATATTTTTCATGATGCCTTTAACTGATCCAGGTTCCTCTTCTCAAGAGAGACCAGCTCCCTCCATCCAGCACCTCAGCCACACCCCACACCCTCATGTTCTTCCTCAAGCCTGCTTAGGCTGGCCTTGCTATCCATCTGCTCCCACTGCCTTGCCATTCTAGAGCCCTTCCCTGCCTTTTCTGTTCTTCCCACAGCAGTATCTCAGCAGGCCACACCAGTCTGCTGGCCTGGCTACCCTGGTGTAGCTGGTGCCATGTGCTCCACAGCCTCCTGCCTGCCAGGGGTGTGCAGAGAATGCACTGACACTGAACCAGCAATTGCTGGCTGAACCAGCCCTGCAGGCTCCAGGAATGTGAGCCACAAGAGACCGATCTCCTCCTCTTCCCCCCCCTCTTGCAGACTCTCTAAAAGAGACAAGGAAGAGCATGACTCCCATCAGGGAATTGTACTTGGGGAATGTATCTCTGAGCCAACTTCAACCTAAAAATGGCTTGAGATGGGGAGAGGACTGGAGAAGGAATGTGCTGGGTTTCTGAACTGCTCTCCCTAAAAATAGTACATCACACCAGAAAGGTCTCTCTGTCTCTATCTTCCAGCTGTTTTTCAGCATTTTGTCAGGCCTGTAGGGCAGGGAGTCAAACTGGATCTGAACAAAAAAAATCTGTTCTAACAGTTAATATTCCTCAAACTGCAATTGAACCTGAATTGTTATTTTGACATTTGAATTTGAACTCAAATCGGAAACAGACCTAAAAACTGCAGTCTAAGCTGAAACCAGACTTATTATTTAATCCTATTAAAAAAAAAATGTCCTGATCTGACTCCTTGAATTTTAAAGCGACCATGGCCAACCACATTGTCTGAGGGACGCTCAGCTTATTCCTAGTATGGGGAATCTCTAAGCAGACATCTCTTGGGCAAGGTCAGCAGATGTGGTGTGCTTGTGCTAGCACAGTCAGCCTCTGATTGTTTTCTCCCTCCCAGGAATAAACTGGCAAGCACTGTGCCGAGACAATAGTAGGTGTGATTACAGGCTTGGTATTAAGCCATGTTGCAATGTTAGTGCCTCTGCATTCTTGCTGACACCCTGATCCTGCCCAGAGTTCAGCTGCCCTTTTCCATGGTGCCACAGCTTCCCTGGAAGCTCATGATGCTTAGCACTTTTTAGGAGGGTACCTTAAAAGTGCTCCAGATTTGCTTCTGGCCAAGCCTCTCATTTTAGAAACGTTAGCAGCACTTCACCTACTCCTGTAAGCGTGGCTTGTTTTGCAGTTTCTTCCTGCTTTTTTGTATGTTTTGGAATTTTGTTTCTTTAAGGTGCGTTTTATGAAATCCTAGCATGTTCTTTCTCCTTTCTCAATAGCTTTCTAGCACTTAAGCTAACAGGTTGTATTTATTTTATTCTGCATGCTTACCAGTGGATCGTAAAGGTGGGAATGCTCATATGACTGCACCCTCTTCAGTTAATAGCCGAACCTTTAACGCTAGTCATACCGGTATGTTAGGTCACGCATGTAAGCATAAGAAGCCCTTATCAGCTGCCAAAGCCTGCATTACTGAAATCCTCCCTTCTAAATTCAAACCCAAACTAGCAGCTCCAGCTGTTCTTGTGCAGGACAAGACGGGTATCTTGCTGTCTCATGAGAAAGCTCAAAGCTGCGAAAACCTTCGTAGCTCCACTGCCTTGTTTGATAATAAAAAGGCTTTCATGGTAGACATAGGGGAAAGCTTAGAAAACATCTTGATGAAGTCAAAGCAAGAGTATGCCATCAAATCTGGCAGCACCATGAGCCTGCAGGAGTATGGCACCAACTCTAGGAAAGGCTACCTGTTCCCTGCCTCCAGAAAGAGTGGGATGGAGTTTACAACACTCTATAAAGACATGCACCAGATCAACCGGTCCAGGATCCATTTGGACACAGTCTCCTCCTGCAGCGTGAAGGATATTGCATCTCAGTTTGAGAATGAAGCAAAGGACAGGATGGAGCACAGCCTTAGTCGAGAGGATTCAGAGCAGATCCCCAAAGACACAGTTTCCTCCCGTATCAGTGCCTTTGAGCAGCTGATCCAGAGATCCCGATCAATGCCCTCACTTGACTTTTCCATTGGGCAAAACAAACCTACCACTTCTCTTCAGTCTAAAACTTTGCTAAGTGCTGCATACTCTGCAGAGATTCTTCTGGATTTGTCAAAAGCACACCAAGAAGAGAAAGATGTTGCCAGCTTTGCAGATAAATCCTCCCGTTCCTGCAGCAACGTGGAGGACACGGCTTCGGATATCAGTGATGTCATCCCTATGGACACACTTTCAGCTTGCACTGATGAGATAGATCTTCTCTCAAATGCCTCCAATGACAGTGGCAGCAGCAGCAGCAACATGAATGGGCCTCAGAAGCATAAAATCAACAGATGCAAAGGTGCATGCCCAGCTTCCTACACCAGGTTCACTACCATCCGAAGGCATGAACAGCAGCAGGCCTCCAGGAACCCTGATTCCAAAGGGGATGTCTATGGGGACAGGCACATGCTCCCCAGAAATGTCTACCTAATGAGCCCACTCCCATTCCGATTGAAAAAGCCCTTCCAACACAAATCCTGCAGAACTCCACCCCCAGACTGCCTGGCAAGCCTGGCAGTGCCCAGCCCTGAGAACCCAGACGACCCCATACAGCTGCAGGGGAGTGTAGGAAACAAGAGTCACCACTCCCAGCACCAGCCTTTCTGCAGAAGTGGGCCTCTTGCTCCCAGGCGCCGGTCCTCTTTTGACATTGTGGAGAGGCTTAGCTACTTCCCCACCACGGGATCTAGCCGGGATAGCTTCGCGGGCCGGGCTGACACTCCTGACTCCTTAAACAATGGGAACCCTGTTTCATATGCTCTCTATCACAGCCTGGACACAAACAACAACCCGCAAAGTGAACTTGGGACGTACCTAGGAGGTGGTTTTTGTGTTCTTTACCGGTGTCCCTTTCTTTGTCTTCTTCCATTCTCCTCCTCTTTTCTTCCACAACCCTTGCATTTTAACGTCCCACCTTTACATCCCCTGACTCTGTTTTTTTTCCCCTAGTGTGTCTAATGTCCTTTGCGTGTCTTGCTGAGCAGTTTTGTTCAAGGCTTGTTAACAGCTGCACTTCTGAGAAACAATTTCCGCTGCCTTTCTAATCACATCAGGTTCAGTTTATCTCTGAAGCAGCTCTGGGGATGCAAGAATCTCAGCATGAGATGTTTCTGTATCATTTACACACATGGGAATTATAAACCAAATGCAGATGATTTGCTTTAAGGAGTAGTTTCTCAAGGTCTAGTTGTGTGTGCGTGTGTGTGTGTATTAAACTTTTCTCAACAGTAAAATGCCAAATCATACTTTGATGGCAGTGAATCTTTTCTTCACAAAGTCCTTCTATGTCTTTACACTTTCCTGTATCATTATTTTCTCCCTGTTCTTGGATCTTTGTTCACATGTACAACCCAAAAGGGAAAAAAATGAAAATGGATAAATTATCAACATCTGATTGGCAATTTCGTCAATGGCAATTGAGAATCCTTATTGTCATAACGGAAACAAATTGTTTAAAAATACCTATTTTTTTCCTTTCTGGTTATGCTAGATAAATGCATGTGTACGTTAACTTCCTTGTGTTGTTTTGAGGTAGATTCAGAATCACCAAGGCATTTTGCACCAGTTGATTACATGGAAACTCCAGAAGAAATTATCCGCAGGCGGCATGATGATAAAGAGGTAATGCCCTCCTTTATGGCCTTATAACAGTAGTAGCAGCTCCACATATAAGAAATACAGCATTTAGCCTTATATAAGGACGGCTTGTATGTCCATGGCTATGTGTCCTGGAAGTTAGAGTAACAAGCAGTTACTAGTATGTTTTACTTTCAATACTCTCTGCCACTGATTTGCTGTATAATGTGTGTAGTCCAGTTCAGCTTGTTTCAAATAAACCTGATAGTTCTTGTCAGTTGCACAAAATTACATATAGGGGCTTTAAATTATGTAAGAAGTTTGGAAATGTATGTGAAATGTGGTACAACACCCCAGTACTTGCAGAAAAAGATTGGTAATCGGTAATTGGTAATTGTTCTTCATGAAAGCCACTTGAGTCAGTATTAATCAAACTAGTGAAAACAGTATTTTTTCTATGGAGTTCTTAAGTTTTGAACAGCAAGTGTAAAATGTTTTAAGCTCTCAGAAAGTGGGAAGTTTTCCCCCAGTGCAAACTAGAATTCTTTATGGTGTCTGAAGTTGCTGTTGGCAGAATGCAGCAGTCCTTTTTGAAATGTCTGCGTAACACTGGGACAAGCTGAAATAATAGGAAAGCCATATAGACATTTCAGCACTGGGTATATTCAAGCTGAGTTAAAGAAGTTATAAAATGATTGCTTTCCTGGAAGATGAAATTAATTTCCCCTGCCTGGGGGGAAAAAAGTTTTAGTGTTAACCTTCTGAGTTCAGATAACGTTTGTGTGCTTTGAAATACGGTAAAACCTGCTCTTAATTCTTACGTGAAAAATGATTTTTTGCTGTCTTCTCCTGTGAAAGTTAGTACTTTCCCCACTTCCAAAATCCAGCATGAAAACTCTAAGATCAAAAATCTGAATTCAGTAAGACTTTCTGGTTTCAAATGAATTAGCACACAGCTGAACTCTTCAGCCTACAGTCAGCCCAAGAAGGTGAAAGAATCCTTCTGCCCAGATACACAAAAATGCATGTTTCCATTAATGTGCCAGAGACTTCAGAAATCCAAATTAATTCTTAGATGTTTATTTACTTTATTTTACCAAGTGTGTTACGTGAGCCCAAAAGAAGTATGGGAGAACCTGAATCTGGTTAGGCGCTCTCCAAAGCTCCTTGCAAGACGTAGGAGGATTTGGTGCCTCGGAACTTAGCAGTGGGGCTGATTCAGGTCTCTTGAAAGTCAATGAGAGAAACTCCCTTTTGGTTGAAGAGGGTTTGGATCAGCTCTCTGTATTATCAGCAATCTTCTTAGAAGCTCCTAGGACCTGCCCAGAACTTGTAAAAAAATCCTCATTGACTTCCATCAGCTTTGGATCAGATCCTCTGTATGAGCTGGATTTCAATTATGCCATAATAGTGGTGTACCTTCTGTGTTTGTAAAACAAAAGGGTATTGTGTAGTTAGTAGAAACAGTATTTGATACTGAACTGTGAAGCCCCAGCTATTTGCAGGCACCTCAGGAATTTTAAGTCACATTTATGGCAGCTTTTGAATGCCTTTAACTAGATGATTTACTGCCCATTTTATGCAATTTTATGGCAGAAACTTTTAGAGGACCAGAGACGGCTTAAACGTGAGCAAGAAGAAGCTGATATTGCCGCTAGAAGGCACACAGGGGTTATTCCAACGCACCATCAGTTTATCACTAATGAGCGATTTGGGGACCTCCTAAATGTAGACGATACAGCAAAGAGGAAATCTGGGTCAGAGGTCTGTTTTAGTTACCTCAGTCTGCTGCTTGACCCAAAGCAATAATTGCCTCTCACAGTGTTGTGCTTTAGGCCGACATTAGCTCTTCAGAGAATGTCGTTTGTTTTTTTTTTTTCCACCTTCCCCTTTCCCATTCTGGCTTAATTTAGATCTGCTTTGACTCTTATGCCTGGTAAATTAATTGATATCTCTATACCAAGCTGCATATATTAAAGCATGCCTGCTGAGAATTGCTGGTGCGCACCTGTGATGCATGCCTTTAAATATCAGCTACTTAGTCAATCAAAGGCCTTCTACATCTTTTGCGTCATATTGCTACATTGTCTTCTTGTCTGTGCCTTATGCTTAGAAACTTCATGTCTTGATCCTGACCATGCAGCTGTCACATAGGTTTTTTTTAGACATACATTGTTTCTTCTCTTGAAATATGCTTAACGTCCTTTAGAAACAACCAGAAAAAAGTCTCAGCATGTTTCACTGCGTACAACCTGGTTGGACTTTCTGAAAGAGACAAAGGAGGAGGTACATATTTTTTCCATGAGCCCAAGGCGCTTTTCTGGAGTGCTGGATGCTAGTCCAGGTGTTGTGGCCAAATGCCTTTCCTGCCTCACATGGACTGTTGCTGGGCTCTTGAGAGCAGCTCTGTTTCCCCAGAGGTGCTACACTGTGGTGGTGGGTGAGGTGCTCACCATGTGGATGGAGTACACCTGTCTGCCCTCTAGTTTCAAATGCTCTGGAGCCTCATGGATGTGACTGCTTCTTATTTTATGCTCCGTTACCAAAGTGACTTTAAAATTGTCTGAATATTTCGTGGCTGTTAGAAAATCAGCCAAGTAAACCTTCAGAGCCTCAGCCTGCTGTCAACATCCATTTTGGCTCTTTAGCCACTGAAGACTTTTTTTAGACGTGTGCTTAATTTACTCATATTTCCTCTTCACCTTTGTCTCTTTCCTACCAATTGATACAGAGTACATGGGTCACATTGCAGTATTCAGCCGGGCCAGGTAATAATCAATAAGAGCCACATCAAATAATATCCTACTGTTTTTCCCAGCTAGTAAATTTTGCTTTTCCATTCAAATGTCAGGAGAAATTTGGTCCTAGAGCCCCAGTAACTGTAGTTACTGAAGCAACTTTCATTTGTCAGGGTTAGTCACATTTAAAAGCTGACTGCTGTTAAATCCATTTTCTGTAGAGCTCCTAATTAGTGCTATACCAGAAGCTGGCACTTTGTGTCCTGGTGGGAGATGCCCATCCAGCACAAATGGACTGTAATACCAGTTGCACGCAAGCTTGTAGCAGAATACCTGCATTAATTTCCTCCCCATGCTAATGTTAGCTATAGAAGAGTTTGGGTGATTTTCCACAGAAGAGGGTAGAAAACCTAATTATTATTTTAATACATTGATTTTCTTTTTTGATCTCCAGATGAGACCTGCTAGAGCCAAGTTTGACTTTAAAGCACAGACACTAAAGTGAGTACAGCTTGTTACTCCTACCTGGAATGTTCTTCCTCTGCTTTTTCCCTCAGGATGCAGCATTTTTGAAGTGTCATGTAATTGGATTCATGTTTTGGGGTGTCTTTCAAGTAACTCAAAGCAAAATTGTCCATAGTAAGGCAGGGAAGAGTAATATGAACCTTGCAGGTCATAGCATCTAAAGGACCTTTAGGAAAATGTCTTCTTTCTCAGTGCATCTCTATCCCACGTGAATTTTAGGACAGACCTGCATTATTTACTGCAACAAGTGAGTGCTCTGCCTGGCGGGTGGGTGGAGCCACAGGAGAAGAACACTACAAAGCGTAGCCCAAGGGCAGAAGGGACTTAAACAGATACCTAGCTTTAAGCATGTGGGCCCCTGACTCAGGATTTTCCTGATTCAGAACCTGTAAATGTGCAGAGTGGTCACTGCTCTCCTGGCATCTATGGATACATCAGCAGATGTTTCAGATGTCATTGTTGTACCTCCAAGCCCTGTTGTGGTCCTTTGCGTGAACCTCACAGCACTACTTGTTCTTTTGGGAAAAGACTGCTGTGAAGAGAAGGCCTGGAAAGCCTCTTTCTCTGCATGAACCTGGAGAAGCTCTGATTTCAACATTACTAGGGAGTGAAGAAAGAACAGAATTCAGTGAAGGACCTGTTGGTTTTGGTCTCAAGTACTAATGTCCTGAGAATATTTTTTATATGTTCTATAGGTGATGATTTGTAATAATTTAAATAGGATCTCCCCAGCACCTATAATAAACTGAGGCAGATAAAGCTGTGATTATAGCTGTGTGTCCCTTGAGTAGAATATACCAGGGTGCCAGATAAAAGTAAAGCAGAGCTTGTAAAAATTGTCTTGGAAAAGGCTGTGTTGTTTATTTTCCTCTGGGGACCCAAGTAGTAAGTTTATGAGCCTAGTACAAGCTGGCCACAGTTCTTCAAGCTGCAGACAGTGATAATTTTAGCACTGAAGCCTGTCGACGGAAATTCCAATTTTTATCCCAGTTGAGGTCAGTGATTGCACAACCACAGGCTGACCATCAGTGTAATCATTACAGGATCAACATCGCCATGTGAGGACATTCAGCTAATCAGCAAACTAGCTCAGATTAAAATCTTGTGTCTCTTTGGAAGGCACTTGTGACATGACTGTTTCAAAACAAGAATTGAGGGCTGCTCATCATATCCAACATGGAAAGTAGCCAGTGTCGTATTTGGCTTGAGCTTGACCCCATTGCTTCTGGAGAGTATGTGGTTATTAGAGCCCTCACAGGCCAACTTTTTTTGACAGGGTGCCCAGAGAGCAAGAGAGATCTTGCACATCACAATATGAACAGAGTAATCCTCAATATTTAGCTTGCGCTTTGGGTGGAGCATGATGTGTATCAACATGCTGATGCAGACCTTGGTACCTAGGGTTTGCTGGACAGAAAAAGAACACATCTGTTCTCCTCCAGTGAAGTTCTGATGGAGTGCTTGTGTTGTTAACAGGGAACTTCCACTGCAAAAAGGAGATATTGTTTACATTTACAAGCAGATTGACCAGAACTGGTTCGAAGGTGAACACCATGGCAGAGTTGGCATCTTCCCACGATCATACATAGAGGTAGCTGCTTTCCTTGCAGGTGTTCTCTTTGTCCACTCCCTTTCTGCCAGAGACCAGTTTATGGGCTTCGTGTATGAGACTTAGCTGATTCTGTTTGTTCATTCTAGCTCCTTCCACCAGCTGAGAAGGCTCAACCCAAAAAGCCATTACCATTGCAAGTATTGGAATATGGAGATGCTATTGCTAAGTTCAACTTCAATGGGGATACCCAAGTGGAAATGTCTTTCAGAAAGGTAGGACTTCTCTTGTGCTGATGAATTGAATCCAGACATGATGATGTTTTTTAGCACTAGTAACTTGCAATTTCCAAATGAAAGCTCCAGTAAAATGAACTCTATTCAGGAAGGATTCCTCTTCATCATCCATGTTTTTAATCCACAGTCGTTATGTAGTGCATCGCAGTTATTGTTGCAGGTAGGCTAAATCCAGAAGTGCCAATTGTTTCCTTAGGTCTAACTGAGAAGATACTTTGAGCACAAGTGCTGGAAACCTGGCTCTGCAAGACAAATTAGATACTTGGTGACAGGTCTCTCTAGGTTGATTAGATTCAGTGGAGGTGCACACAGTTATGTGATAATGGTGATTTAGAAAAAAGGGAAACTGGATTCACCTTCCCCATACTACAAGCCAAATCACTGAGCAAGCCAAGTTCTGTGACTGGCTAGATCTGACTGCAGAGTGAGGGTAGGGGAACGGGTTGTGCAATGGCTGTTCAGAGTAAAGTCAGCTATATTTAGATCAAGTAGGATAATTTCTCCGTCTCAACCAGCTTTCTGTTTTGATGCTCAAATTAGATCTTCTCTGTCTTCTCTTTAAATTTTATGTGACAGTGAGGCCTGCAGTGTATAGTAAGGATCTGGAAGTCACTTTATTTGTCAGCAAAATAGGAGAGACCATAGAGAGACCTAGGTTAAACTGCAGACCTGTGCATACTTTCTGTACACCTCATATCCCTGAGAGTCTCATGGTCAGCCTGAAACTGCTGGTTTCCATTTTTAACTGGCTTTAGCAAGTAGGGTCTTGAAAATGTGAGCATAACTTGAGTCTGCAGACTGACCAAGTCAGCACCAGAAGATCTGCAATTTTTCCCTTCTCTGAACTGAAAAACATAATTCCCACCCAGAGTTTAGGGTTAGGATAATTGGAAATAGGCTGAGAACCACCAATTATTTTAGGTCAGCTGCACCAAGATTAGAAATGTAATCTGCTTTGGAATGATGAAACGTTAAAATCAGAGCTACATTGCTATTCTTTCCCACAGGGTGAAAGGATCACGTTGATTCGACGTGTGGATGAGAACTGGTATGAAGGAAGAATCTCTGGCACCAGTCGCCAAGGCATCTTCCCCGTCACCTACGTGGAGGTGCTCAAACGGCCAGTGGTCAAGAATGCCATTGATTATCCTGACCCACCAGTGTCCCTCTCCCCCAGCCGCAGCATGACAGCTTCACCACAGGTATTGGGACTAGATGCAGCCAGGTTCAGCGCCTTATAAAACAGAGGGTTATTGCCATTCTTGTGCAAGAAGCAATAGCTGAAAAAAAGCTTTATTTAAGACTAGAATTTTGTGCCATAAAAGCCACGTGCTCCCTGCAGTAAGCTCCAGCTGCAGGAAAAGGTGATGTTTCATTTACCTGAAAGGTTAATGAACAGATCATTTGGGGATTTGGAGACTCAGCATTTTATCTCTGATATGTACCTTGAATCCAGGCCAGGTTGAAAGGGGTGCAGTTCACAGCCATGTGATTAAATTTCACTGCTGGAGATGGAATGGTGATCCAGCTTCTCCTGAGTATGTGTTTACACTTCACACACCTTTACTGTGATGAGGGTACTTTTATGGTATGACTATTAGAAACGTGTCATAGACTGCTACAGTCTGTAAGAGTCATTATGTTGATCCCAGTCAGCTTGAATTAAGCTGTATACCTGCCCCTGTATGATCTAACTCATGACCAAGGTTTTTGGAGACAGGGTCAGGAGAACAGCCTGTATTATTTGAAACCAGTGCTAAATGAACTCAGGTTTTGAGAGCATGTCAGTCTGGGATCTTCCATGAATATTAGATTTGCTATAAACCATACTGCAGTTCAAAGCAGAAATCAAAATGTCCCCACGTAACTGTATGGGGATCCCAGAATGTTTGCCATGGCAAACTTACCAGGGAGATAGTGAGTCTCTAAATCCCTTTATTTTGCTCCCATCCTGCAAATACTCATGCCAGAAGAAGGTCAGCATACGTGTGGGTCCTGGCCATGAGGTTCTGGTGCATATCCCTCTCGATCATGGGACCAAAACAAGGCCAAGACTGCAAGAAACATAAGTGGAGTATTGGGACTGGGAGGAAGGGATATATGGTACAGAAAGGATGGGGAAAAAAATATGCCATGACTCATGCCTGTTGTCTGCCTGGATCTTTCCTAAAAGGAGTGGTTTTAGTCTTAGTGACTGTGTAAAGAGGAGAAACTCGTTGCTTGTTTGGGATTCTCAGTCAAAGTGAACCTCAGCTGAGCTTTTCTGTGAGCTTGACAGCTTCTCCATAGCTATGGCCCATCTTCCACAAGCTCCCTGCAAGCTTCTTCCTTTGATGGAAGGGATCATATCCACCTTTTTTTTGGTTTCCTTTGCTATTCTTTTGATTCCTCCCCTAATAAGTCAGTACTCCCCCTAGTTTTTTGCCTGACTTGGTTGAAGACTGAGAAACAGTCTGACCAGTGCTAATGTAGCTGTTCTCACCGATGCTGCTGGCGGTAAAAGCTAAGGGCAGGACTTGGTAGTGTGTTCTGCCCTTATAAACACAAAACCTGTTTTAATCGCCTGAAGAATTAATAGCCACAGCTGGCTTTTTTGATCCCTTTCTCCTGCACAGCTTCCGCAGTGCATGTTTCCTGAGGAGCAGGCATTGCTCATGCTAGATTTGGATAAAGTCAGAGTTCATTGCAGCAGTGAGTTCTGGCTGGATCCACAGTGTGAGTTGCTGGGGCCCCAGCTATTGCTGCCAGATCAGTCAAATGCTGCGTTCTGCCACCATGATGGTGGCTTCAACTGCTCCCTGAGGGACTTAGTGCTTATGGTATGAAGTCAGACTTCTTCCACAAGGTGTTTTGTGTCTGGGATCCTGGCAAAGGCTGGAGAAGGGTATTAGCAGCACAGATACAGGCTGGACTCTGTGGTTGGAGTAGCTGTGGACAGCATGTTCTCCAACACGGTACACCATCCATAGAAAACTTATGCATGTGGTCACAGACCTGCTTCTCTCCACACTTGCTCTCTCTCCTTTTACTTTTGCTTGGTTTTGTATTTCCTTTATTATTTTTTTGTTCACTTCTTTCTTTTTCTCTCCTGCTTTTGTCTCCTTCAAGTCTCCCAGCTCTGAGCTGCTCCATACTCCAACTCCTCCGCCTTTGCCTTTTGCGCGCCGCGCTTTGTCTCCAGAGGTGCAGGCGGTCACATCCGAGTGGATTGCTCTGACCGTGGGAGTGTCTCCCAGCACCACTCCTGCCATAACTCCTCCATTGCCTCCTCCGCCTGAAGCCTCCCTCTCTCACACTGACTATCTCTCGCCTTCTGCTGCAGCCAGCCCTTCCCCCACAGTCAGCCTCCACCATTCTCATCTCTCTGGCTCCTCGACTCCCAGGTCCATTAAATCCCCATTGCCCTCTTCCTCATCCAGACCTCAATCCTCTGCCCACAGTTTCTACCAGGCCACTCCACAAAGTGAAGAAAAGTTTGTTGACTCCCCTGCTCCCAGCGTGACCTACTCTAACGCCTCGCGCTGGGCAGTGGAGAGCCCCGAAAGCATCTTCGCAGAGCAGCGTGACACCACTGCCAGCCAAGCCTGGCTCCAAAAGACAGGAGAGGGCAGCAGCCACCCCGAGCAGAGTGCTCATGCTGTCCCCAAGATCTCTGTTGAGCGCTGCCTGAAACCATCCCAACTAGACATGCGTGCGAGCCCAGAAAGGAGACCTGTGGGTTCCTCTGAGGACAACCAGTTGTGTCAGGAGCTAATGGCTATTGTTCAGGGAGGTAAAACAGAGAAAAAAGACATGAGGAAAGGTGATCTGGGAAAGTTTCAAAGCGGGGAAAAGAAGGTACTTCTCCTGCATGTGTGTGTGCTGCTCTGAATCGCTGATTTTTATTTAACTGGTGGGTTGAGGTTTGTGCTGCTCTGCTGGCAAAGCAGAGCCAGTGGCTGCCACATGTCATTTTGATGATCCTGAGACATTCTTTCAGGGGTCACCAGTGGCATTCACTTGATAGCAGATCAAAAAGTTTTAGAAGAGGGCTCAAGAGCAGTGTAGAGAAAATTATTCTAGAATAGATAACACAGGATTGACACGATCAGTCACATCTAATGAGGTGATTGTCCCAGATAGTGGCTATTACCAGATGTGTCAGATGAAAGCATCACACAGGCCCCACTGTGTAGAATACAGACAATTTCTTGCTAATCAGAGATTTTACAGTGTGCAGTAGATCATCTTTGGTTATAGAATTTGTTTGTTTTCTGAAAGCCAAGGACCGAAAAGTGTTTTAAACATCAGCCTGGCTCCTAGAATCGTAAAGGGTGTGCCCTGTTGATCCTGGAGCCTATGGTTTAGTGAACCTTAGTCTGGGATGTGCATGACTAAGGGAGTCTTGATTGTTATCTATGTATTGAGAGGAAGTTATTACCTTTGCATTTCTAAATTTATGTGAAAAGCTCTAGCCACAAATGAGAATTAGACCTAGTGATGCTTTCCCCCAAGGGTTTTTAGTTATATGTAGCTGTATGTTACAGTCAGAGGAAACACACAGGGAATTCTCCTGTAGCTTCTACAACATATCTTCTGCCCTTGGTCTTCATATAGGATATATGCCTTACTTTGCAGCTCTTTGTTGCCTTGGAGTCCATTTTGGGGTACAGCCAGCCCAATTACATTACAGCACCCTAATGAGTGGAAGTTTGGAGAATTTGAAATCATAGAATTATAAATACTGTCTTGGATGCATTGCAATAGCCTCCATGACATACCCCATTTAGCCAACATTAAATAATGAGAAAACAGGGTTTCCAAGATGACATGTTTCACACTGGGAAAACTTATGACAAATAATTTGATTTCTGCTTGAATCATAACCAGAAGTCTACTGGGAGCTGTGTAAAGACTGTACTGTTTACCGTCTATATATATTTTTAATAGCATTTTTTAGACTTAACCTGCATGTTTAAAACAGAGCGAGGTGGTCGGCTCAGACAAACCAACTGGAAACTGCACTTGTCCTTGCATGGAGTTACTGTTGCTGTGTGTGCTTCAAGTTTACTGGATAGTAGATGCTCTTATCACTAATAGTGATTGTGATAAGAGAGTGTGTGCCAAGCTGACCAATTTTTCTTTTCTTCAAAAGACTGCAGACTCAAAAGTATTCTCTTCATCTGCTCCTCTCTCTTCCTCTACCCTCTCTTCCTCTACTGTCACAACACAGCCACCTCCCAGACTTGCACGCAGAGTCAATAAGCCACAGGTAATCATCTTTGCTGATTACTCTTCCACTACTTAGAGTTGTTTCCATGCCATGCCATTGTTTTGTCATATGCTTATTTAGCCATTCATTAATTACACAGGTGAGATAATTTTCCTCTAATTTAGAATTTTTATTAAAAAAAAATTACTTCCAGGCTGTGCAGAAGGGCAGATATGGTCAAAATCTTGGATCTGTTCATCAGTTCCTCCAAAATATTAACTCAGGGCTTACTTAGTTCTGACCTTGAGCTCCTACAGCTTGATTGCATTATAAAGCAGTGTCAGTGGCCTTCTTAGTAGGAGTGGTGTAGCACAAGAAAATTTGGTTCAGGTGTTGTTTAACCACCTGAGATTAGGATTCAAGGTTTGAGCATCTCAGAGCTGGGGATAAGGCATACACAACTTGGTATCCACAGTGCCAGGGGCCTGCTCTGGTCTTCTCAGGTAGGATTCAAATGTTCTAAGCTCTATTGCTGAGAGCTACAAACGTAGAGGGATGCAGTAGGGTCTGTGGAGCATAGCTCAGCCTCAGCACTGTGTCTGGGGTGCCCACGCTGTGGGAATGAGCAATGCTTACATCTGCTGGTGCCTCATCAGCCCTTCAAGGCAGCTTCCACAAGATGGCAACATTTGAAAAAGTACATTCATAATTAGCAAAAACTGGACTGAGTTTGTAGTGATGAGTATTGGGGAAGCGATCTTTGGCTTGATCAGTGAACCAGGCGAGTTGCTCATGCAGGATGAATGTGGGAAGTAGTTGCCAATGTTACTTACTTTCTTGACTAGATTAAGAGAGAGCTTAAACCCTGAAATTTTCCTATTACCTTTCCTCATTTTCTTCCACTTGTCAGCTTGCACAACTTTCTACTGAACAACCACCTCCTGCTTCCCTTTCAATTTCTGTGTCCAATAGTATACATATACTGCTTAATGTTAAAAATCCATAGAAGTTTCCTGTGTTGGCCTTTCTCCTGAGCTCTGACCTGCTTGGTCCTGCTGGTGCTTGCACTGGGTATACGTGATCCAAAAGAGCAGGAGCAAAGAGCCATGTTTAGACAAAGATGTTTCTCTCCAGTGATGATTAGCACACAGTTCTATTTTGGCCGTTCCACCTGGTCATAATAAGACCCTGTGGCCTTTCTTTGGAATCAAAGTCAAGTCAATATTTATATTTTATATGCCTTGACAATTGGAGCATTTTGCTGACTTGACAGCAATTGGACAATTGTCAGTGTCAAGTTAAAACTGTGTGACATTAGCAGTAGTCTTGACCTCCTTTCCAGCTCTGGGTCTACAGTTGTTTAGGGAGCAGGAGTGGTATTTATATGTGCAAATGACTTCTCATTATCTGTGTGACCCATACAGAGGCTGATGGTTTCAGCAGAATTTCAGGTAATACCCTGGAGGCTTTTCAAAAATCTGTACCTCTCAACTGATTTTAATCAAATGAGAAAAGCACTTAGCAGACATGGAAATAAGACATTGTTTGGGTTTTCCTTCCATTAGTGTCCATCCCTGGTGTTTGAGGTACTTCATGATTTTGAATTTTAGTTTTCTTTCTCATTATAGAGAACCTCTCCAGATATGAAATTCTGACCCAGGGTTATTTGCAGGTTTAAGACCCCTTTGGTATAGGACTGGTGTAAGGACTGTGTTCTTGCCTGTTCCATTAAGTAAAAACATAAATTGCATTGTCTCTTTAAACTGTTCTGAAGTTCCCTTTTGTTTGCTTTCACAGTCCAAACTAAAAAGAAAAAAGAATGACCTCACAGCATGTGAAGATATTTCAAGTATAACTTACAGACAATTTGTTTCAATACTTTAGTAAAATATATTATTAAGAAGTAACATAATCTATCAAATTAATTTATTTCAGGGAACCTGCAGGAATTTTCCAGTCTAATTCCTGTTCTACTCTGAGATCCTATTAGCATGGTGTGACAGTCAGCAGTGGTGCCAGCAAGTGTGTGAGCAGTGCAGTGGCTTTGGCCCTGCCCTGGAGCTGGACTGCAGCTGTGGGGTGGGGAAGGCAGGATGGCTGCACAAGGGAACCTGTATCAGCAACATGAGGGATGTTGGCGGGGACCCATCTGCTCCTTTGCACTTGCACAAAACCTCTCTGGCAGAGTGGTCATTTCACCTGCTTTTCGCTGGTAGAGAGGAGAGCATATGAGGTGGCTATTCAGACCCCATGTTCTCCAGCACTGACCACAACTACCAGCACTACTGACAACTACCCTTAGCATGTTCCTTGCTTTGCACCATGTTCAAGGTAAACTTTCACCCCTCCAGTGGTTTTCTGTTGCTTCACAGATTCAACACAGCAATGTTTCTGCCGAGTGCTTGCTGTCCATGGCAGAGCTGCCCAGCCTGCAGCAGGCATTGGTACCTGCTTCCCAAGGGAAATGCATTTTTCTGCTGTAGACACAACCTTCAGCTTCTGATCCAGGGTCCAGGGAGTCTTTCCACTATCTATGGCAGCCTTCAGGTCAGGCTGCTCCACTCTGCAGCCTTTTCAGTGTCCTTTGTGAGAGCTCTTCAGCCAGATTTCCATTCGCTTTCACCAGAGCTGGGCTTGCAGTATGCAGGGTTTTTCCTTTTGTTTCGCCTGGGCTGGGGAGGCCTCCCTGCTCTTGGTTCTTCATTCACGTGTGGGAGCATCGCTGCTGATGAATGTCCTCCTCTGAGGGAACACCAATTTGTCTGTCTGTCTTGTGTGTCTGTTACTCTGTTCTGTTTAGCTTTGTCTCTGCTCATGTAGCTCTTTAACTCCCACCTGAAATAGATGGGAGACACATAAACAAGAGCTGCAATGGATAGACGCACTGATGATGCTCAACTTCACTAGGAGCAGGGAGAGCACTGTTGAGCAGTCCCAGCATCTTTCTTCCTAACATTTAAAGCCTGCCTTAGGGCCTTTCTAGGCTTTTAATGTAGAGCATTTTTCTGGCAGTTTTACAAACTTATGGCGCTCTTTAGGTGCATCTCCGAACTCCATATGAGGTGGAAACGCTGGCCAGCTGTGCTTTAGGACTGACTGTACTGCGTATTTGTATACACAGTCTGGAGGCATGGAGACATATAGACTTAAACACTTGCTTAAGTTTATTCACTTAGTCTTAAGAAAGCACGTAGTGTGGCTGAGTGGGTAGAAGTTGAGATGTTCTCATGGGTTGTGAACACTTGCTCACTTTTAGGGCCTTCAGCTTACCTTCAGCAGTAACAGGGCTGGCTCAGTGTTTTGGGGGAAGTCTTTTATACTTTGGAGCTGTGCCGAACACTTCCGGATTCCTCAGCCACCTCTGGCACAAGGGAACCACCACTGTAGGTAGTACATGGACTCTCTAAACCCATGTTTGAAGAGTATTTGGACCTATAACACTTTTTTCTTCCCTTTAATCTCTTCTTTCCCTGAAAGAATAATGTAGGGTTTGGTTGGTTGACTTAAAAAAAAATTTTAGAAAGCTACATAGATCATGCTATCAGGGTCACTTGTTTCCATCAGTGGGGTTGGTACATTTACAGCCTAAAATTATGGGATCTGATCTGGTCAGTTTTTCATCCTGTTTAGCTAATACTGCATAGCTGCTGACTGTGGGGTGTTTCACCACCTCACTGCAGGGCTCTGCTGTAGCCCTGGGAGTTAGTGCTTTGATAGGAGCTGCCAGGATCTCTCGAGCAGAGGCCAGAAAGGATCCACTTGGTCATGTGTCTTGGCAGGAACTGGAAGCTATAGGAGGGCAGGGGACTGCTTGGCCTTTGCTGCTGCCCAGCTGCCTCATGGAAGTCCCTATGAGGATCCTGCCAGCAAAGGGAATGTGACCAGGGTTCTGATGCTGTACCTCCTGGTAGTACACATACAAGCCTGCACTGTGGAACATTCAGAGGCAGTGTCAATTTTGTAGCTTTCAAATAACAAATTTAGTTCATAGTTATGAATGCTTTTAGGAAGAAAAGCTGCTCAGGGAGGTTACAAATAATCAATGGGAGATGGACCATGTGGTCCTAGGAGCTCATGGAGCAATTTCAGCAGTCAATTTATTGGTATGGAACAGAGAAGCACTTTAATGAATTAAAAAAACCGCAAAAACATTTTTACAGCTGCCTCAGCCTGGAAATTGGTTTTTCCAGCTACTTAACCACCTGAGTTAGCTCTGGTCTCATCAAATTTGATGCAATATATCCAGTTGGCCTGCACAATATTAACTTTAAATTTGTTATTTTTTAATTTGCCTTTCAGGACTGATGATAGACAGGCAGGAGGGACTTCCAGAAATGCTATGAGGATTTCAGGCTGCACAGTAAATGCTCTGAATGCAAATTCCACTGCAATCAGTACATTGAACTTACATTTAAATTTCTTTCTATAGAAATATACATGGCAACAGAGCACTGTTTCATAGGGCAGTGATCCCCGATTCCAGCACCAGACAGTAGAGCCGACTACAAAGGAGTTGCTATGGGGCTGGGTTGGCCTAGAGTGGGTCACAGTCCTCGAGAAAAGAGATGGTTTGCTTTAATACAGTGGTGGGCACAGCTCCAGAGGTCCAAGATGTGGTTCAGTGGAGCTTTGAGCTGAATGAGCTCATTAGCCTGCACTTCTCCTAAGTCTTTGAGCATGCCTGTGCTGAAGGTGCCACAGACCTCTTCTACTCTCTTTCTGCTCTGTCTCAGTGTGCCATGAGAAAGCAAGTTTTTTTTACTGGAGGACACTGGTGAGGTGAATAAAGAGGAGGACAGAAAGCTTAAACTTGAGGCCTTTGAAATTTAGTTTGAAAGTTGTGTTGAATGATCTCAGAGTGTGGCCATGCTCTGTATCTCATCCAGTCCACTTTGCCAAGCAGCCCTGCAGGCAGTACACTAGCTTAGACACTCCATTTGCTCACAGCATGCACCTTGCTTTCAGTAGGTGTTTGAATATGTCAAAATGTACAAAACCAGGCTGTGGATACCTGTGTGGCTTTTTCAGTGATCTTCCCCTTCCCCATAAAACCTGCAGCCTCAAACACCAATTTCCCTTCATGTGTCCTGGGGGACAGTCCCTGTGAAGAGTTGTGACTGGGGAGTGAGGCAGGGCGCAGTCCAGCAGCTTCACTGGTGGTGATGTTTGGAGCTAGGTTTTCCAGTCAGGGCCTCCTCTGACCTGAAGCTCTGCCTTGTTGTAGGAGTTAATAGAACATTTCAGATCCTTGCTTGGTACAGGGTAGAGTGATTTTGTTGGGGCTACACAGCATTGTGCCTTCGGAGGACCTGAGCTGTTGGATTTTTAAAAAAAGAAAGCAAGTTGCTTTTCTCTTCTATGTCAAAGTGATTGAGGATTTTTCTAAAAACAGCAGCAGATGCCTTCCAGCATGCTTTTGGCCTTTCAGTTTCAATGCTTTCAAGTATGTGCTCTTGACCGTGTTCCTTTTCCCCTACAGGAATGCAGTATGATACTATTGTACCATTTCTGGCTGTAGCGGTGTCCATAACTTTCCACTCTTATTCCCTGCCCTAAGCTTCTGTTTTGCTGTCACCTTTCCCTTGAAACATTCTGTGTGCTGCAGTGCTGCTGTGTTACTGTAGCCTCAATGTCTCTTGAGTAAATGAAGGATCTTGCTGTCCAAAAGTATGGTGTTGGGGTGGGGAGGGGAAGAGTTGTTCATTTTCTTTTGTTGTCTGCACTCCATTTGCATTTTTTTAATTCTGACCAATATAACATCTGCTAATGTCTTCCTTATCATTTGCTTGGTGATCACACAGCCTTCCCACCATTCACTGAGAGCTGGACCAGATCTCACAGAGTCTGAAAAGAGCTATGTGGTAAGGCCCCTGTTTAACTCAGATGTGTAGTCCTAGACACTCTTCACCCAGACAGTAACACCTCAGTACAAATAAGATGCCAGCACTATTTTTAGTTGCAAAGTAGGTACATATTTATCTCTTTGCATATATTGTTTGTTTGCAACAGAAGAAAGGGAATTTAATAATTAGAAAAACTGTCACAGCCAATGAGAAGTTGGGCTAATTGTGCTGCCAGACCCTGGGTATAAGTTAAATGAAGCCAAATGCATGAACGGAGCAGCCCAACCTCACCTTGCATTCTTCAACTGACTTCATAGCATTTGGAATGGTGCCACTGCATAACTAATTGCAACCTCTTATGCTGCTGCTTTTAAAAATATGTGTAAATGTATTTGTTACAAATCTTCAAACTAAATGCCAAATTCTTCTGTATCTTGCCTGTTTTTCCATGCTTACACCTGGATCCCTTCTGCACTCCACTACCTGGATATTTACCTGGATCTACAACTCTTTTTTTGTTTTTGTTTTTTCACTGGACTTACATGCTGCAACTGGAATGTCCCATCTCTTCTTATCTATATTTTCCCCTTCCCTTCCCCCTGTTGACTGTCCTTTGGGTGTTCTTGGATGTCAATGCTGCCTACCACACAGGAAGCTGTTTGCAATGAAATCATAAACATTGCAGAAAAGTCTGTTCATTACTGCAGTACTATTTCTCAGCCTCTTGACTCTCGCCACAAGGTGACCTCTAATGACCATAAATCATCTCTCATCATTTCTCAGCAACCTCAAGCACAGCAGCAAGGAGCCAGCCCTGAGCGAAGTCAAACACCACGAGACATGTAAGTCCTTTTGGTTCCCATCTCTTCCAGGGGCCTAATTTCTGACTGGTGGTGAATATAGGGAGGTATGAGACCTCTCAGTGTTTCAGAAGGTAAATGAGAATTATGTGAAAATGTCAGCTTTGCTTTAAAGAACAAAAGTAGCCACATATCATCATGATGAGTTTCAGACTGTGCCCTTTCTGTCTGTATAACACCTGAAACAATGAGCTCATGATCCAGGACTGGGTCTCGATTACAGAGACTGTCTCGGTGTCTTTGTATCTTGAAGCTGGCAACAAGTTAATATCCACTGGCTATAGCTGATCATATGATGTGGATCAATGTGTTCAACCCTGTTCGTAGCTTCTCACAGTACACTGAGAGCCACCAATGCCATTCGGTGCGTTGCTGGCCAGTTCCACAGGTGAATTGGTGGCTGAGATTTTCAAAGCTGTTCAGTGGAGCTGCCACTAAGCTTGGTGGGGCCTTACACTGATGGTTTTGAGAATAGCAGCCTGAACTGTGTGCTGGGGACTGATGCTCACAGCAGCTGGCTTGTGAAAGGAGCCTTTGCTTTCTCTTTATGCAGAATGGGAAGTCTCACATCAGCTCTGTTTTCACTCTCCATAGGCAGGGGACCCAAGCCTCCCCGAATTTGCCCAAAGATTGTTTCCACTCCATAAGGATCCTTTCTAATTAATACAGGGTGCCTGTGGTACAAGTGACATCTCAGGGCAGGATTCAGCCTTGGGTTTTGCTTCCACTGTACCTTCTCAGCCATGATTGATCCAGCAACCTTAGTGCAGTAGAGTAGGCAATATCTTTTTCTAAAGTCTTTTGCTCTGCCATTTGGTGAATTCCATAACTGCCTATGTGCCTGCGCAAGGGAGTAGCTGTCTCATTTAGCCCAGGAATGAGTGTATCCACGTTTTGGATTGCACTCAGTAGGGTGTCTGCAATTGTACGCTCTCTTGGTGTTACATTAGGAAGACTCTGGTTGTGTGTCTGTGCAGACAACCACATGGCAGAAAGGGAGCAGAAGCTCTCCATACATTCCACACAGTGTAGGCATGACATTTTTTACTACCGTGACCTTTGGACAATAGCGAGTTCAATGCAGTTGGCTTCCACCTCTCAAAAGGAAAGCACAGGTCCAGATTGCACTGGACAATATGTAATAGCAAGTAGGGGAAGGGAAACACCTCTTGAAGGGATGTCAAAGAAATCCAACGGCTAACATGTAGTATCTTTCTGGTTTTTAGAGTTAGCTACCAAGCCCTCTACAGCTACACTCCTCAGAATGATGATGAGCTGGAACTGAGGGATGGTGATATTGTCGATGTCATGGAGAAATGTGATGACGGCTGGTTTGTGGGTGAGTGTGATGCTTGCCTGTCAACAGAGCTTTTTGGGATGAGCAGTTTTGCAGAGTGTCTGGAAGTTGCCTTCATTTGTGGGGTCAAAATGGTGAAAAAAATTGACTCAAATTTTTCCAAAATTTCCCATCTTTTCACACCAAGAACATTAAAATTAGGCTGTAGGGTGGTGGAGCTTTGTTTTCCTTGCTAGGTATCTAGTACTTCTTTTTTTACCTTCTTAGTGTCTCCATTCCTCTCTTTGTCCTGATCCTTCTTGCTCACACAGGTAGCAGGACAACAGAGGGAGCCAAGAAAAACTGGATTTCTGTAGCATTCCCAAAGCTGAGGGAGCCATGACTAGTTACAGAAAGTGGCAAGTAGGGGGTGAAGGCAACATATGGATAGGAGTTGCAGTCCCTGAAAATCCAGCCTCAAGTGCATGTTCAGCAAAATCCTTTATGCATCCTGCACCTCCACACATTTGGCTCCTGCATGGTGCCTGTGCAGAACTTTACCTTCAAGGAGTGCAAGTCTGGACAGCGTTCTCCATCTCAACATTTCAAATTTAGGCTTGCTATCTCTTCCTAAGGGAGATTAGCTCATTTACACTGAGAGGAGTTTGACTTCCAACCTATAGGCCCAGGAGCTTTCACCACCACCTTATTAGCTGTTAAAGGGGAAGACCAAAGGTGATTAGTAGTAGAAACAGTTGTGATCTGGTCTGTACCAAAAAGCTCTTTGATTAGGGCTCCTATTTAGTATTAGGAATCAATGCCTGCAGGCATTTTTAAACCCTGGAGCCTTCCTTGCATGTCTCCATCTTACTCTGTCTTCCTTGTGTTTTATTTTGCAACAGGTACATCTAGGAGAACAAGGCAATTTGGCACCTTCCCAGGCAACTACGTGAAGCTTCTGTACCTGTAAAATAACAGTGATCCCACCATGACAATGATGGGATTCCTTTCCAGATGGTGTTTTTAAACAGTGAAGAAACAGACAATTTATGAATGTAATAGACAAGAGATGAGAAGTGTTAGGAGGATGTGGTTATGTGGTACACTATTGAGTTGAATGTGTAGCCCTGCTTCCATGGAGTCAGGGTGTGATTTGTTTGCTGAAGAAGAGACAGTTTCTAGTTTACAGTGCTGCCTTTGTGTATTCTTCTCCCTTCCCCAGCAAGAGTTTTGATGATAATCTTAATTTGTACGGCATACTTACCTCTGAGAAGGCTTCAGGGAAGCACATGGTATAGGTTTTGTTTGTGTGTTGAGATAGGATAGTGCTTTGGGGCAGTACTCAGCCCCGCAGCTGCTCACGTTCGTTGGCACAGTTCAGGAGGCCAGACTTGCTGCCCAGATTCTACCTTGCTGCAGACTCACTTTGCTCTGCCTTCCAGTTCCATAGAAAACCCCTCCTTTGTGTCATGCATCTTAAGACCCAGCAGAGGCAGAGGACAGCTGATACAATTAAACTGCAGAGCTCTGTGTGGGAGAGGAGTTTGGGTCTGGTGGTTTAATCCAGAGAGGTCAGCCAAAGCATAATCAAATGCGCAAAAATCCCAAACCCTTTAATAACGTGTTACTGACCTCTGCAGGGTTTTTTCTTTTGTGCAGGGTGTGTGTGTGTGAGTGTATTGTGTGCATCAAAATGAACTGAGTCCTGTTTTTTTAAAGAGAAATCAGCCTAGCTTTGACATTTATCTGCACAAAGAATAGAACCAATAAACAGAACATCCGTGAGGGCAAATCCTGTTTATAAGTCCTACGGCTGTTCACTTTCTCTGCTCCTCCTGTGCTGTTGCTGGCCCTAAAGGATCACACACCTTTTGCGGTGTATGCTTTGGGTTGAAGACTTTACTTCTTTCCCAGCATTAAATCTTAGAGGCTCTGATAAATCCGAGCAGTGTATCACTGAGGGTGCCTTTTTTTTTTTTCATTTTGGTTACAGTGTTGATGGTAGGTCTCAAATAAATACATGCATTTTGGTTGCCTCTTAGTCATACAAAAAAGTCTAAACAATTTGGAAAGCTGTTCCCAGCAGTTATTACCAGTTACATAGATTTGTATTTCCTGGAGGGGAAAAAACCCCATGGCTTGGCTGTATGTTTGCCTGTAAATCCACTATGAATACTCTTTTGATAGACTTTTTGTTATTAAGAAAAAGCATAAACAAAACCGGTTCTATCAGACTCTGCTTCCTACAATTACCGTACAAATAGCAAAGGGTTAGATTGCTATTTTGTCATAAGCCGTATTTAATAATATAAAATGCCTATTTTTATGCTGATGCTTTTATACAGATTTATTAAGAGTAAACTACAACTAACTGTTAGCACGACTTGCAATGTTTTGATAAACTAGCCATGCTCCTGGGTTTGAACTCAAGTAGGCTTGTCTTCCGTCTCGGTCAGCGGAAGAGAAGACTCTGTGTCTCAGAAGTTTGACTGTAAATATGTATATTTAACTTTGTACAGACAATGTACTTACCTTGTATAGAGAAATAATTTAAACACATTGAGTGAAGGGAGGGAAAAAAAGGCAGTTGTGAAAGGTTGGGATTTTTTTCCACTTTTATTTAAGTGATGGAATTCCATGTATGTTCACATAAAGAGTTTTAGCACAAAATATTCTTTATGAAAGGGTTTCAGATATGACACAAAGCACCACTGTTTATTTTCTGAGGAGATATTTTGAATCCTGCATCTTATTTATGGGTTTGTTGTTCTGCTTTGGGTTTGCCCTCCAGTTATTTGCAATAATGTTTAGGCCTGTTGCTAAGATTGGATAACACCAAATAAATCTATCCAGCAAAGTAACATGTTGATATTGATTGTATGTAACATACTCATTTAAAGGTTAATTTTCTGTTCTTGCTCTTGCCAGTTTAAGTTAAACACAAACACACACACACACACACACACAACACACGTATCCACACAAACCGCAACTTATTTCGTGTTGATTTCTTATTGCAGTGGATTACTATTTGACAATTAATAAATGGAATTATTGAATTACTGTTGTGTTCCTTGTACAAATTATTAAATAAAATCTACTCTGGCTGCTCCTGTAGCAATGCACTTTTGTACTAGTGCCCTGGTGCGGCTGTCTTTGTATCCATACTGACTTGTGGGTGTCTGCCGTGGGCTTCCCCACTGTCCTGCACCTGAGGATCCTGCTTGTGATTTGGCTTGAGCTCACTGGTTTTCCTCCCGGAGCTGTAGGCTGGCTGTGACTTCTGCTTAAAGAAACCAAGGTGTAGAAGCAAAGGAAGAGCTGGTTTACATACAGATCTCACCGTAACATGGTGTCAGGGTACAGTTGCTGTGGCATGCATGCTGACCTGGGAGGTCAGGAGTACACCCCAGTCCACTGGTTTGCAAAGGGTCTTTGTGACTTCAGATGAGAAGAAACTCCAAATGCCAGCCTGTGTAGGAAGGGATGCGGTTGATGTTGGGCTTACATGTGCATTTTTAACCCTGCCTTGGGCCAAAAGCTTTAAGACACTGCCTTCTGGTAGCTGCACCCTGACAGGGCAGGTATGGCTACAGCATTAACTCATGGGGTTTGGGCAAGGTCTGTGGTGATCATGTCATGTCTCCCAGCCCTGCAGCAATACACCTAGCTGGGACTTTTTGGGTGTGCCTTGTGTAAGGGAACAGTCCCTGAAGGAGTTGAGTGAGGGAAGTGCTGAGCTGTCCGGGTGGGCTCACTGGGGCCCAGTAACGTACAAGTACCCAAAAAATGCATCCTGCACCTCCACACATTTGGCTCCTGCATGGTGCCTGTGCAGAACTCTGCTCACCCTGAAGACTGATATTTCACAAGGAGTTTTAACTTCTTCAAGACCTCCATCTCAGACTAAGCCAAAACTGGGCGACAGATTCAAACTCTGTACTAATGTGACCAGATGGCCAGGCAGATAGATAAATGTCGTGGCTGCAGGCAATGATTTTAGGAAGTCAAACTATAAACAAGCCAATCCTAAAACCAAACTACCAGGACAGCAAAAGCCTCAAGCTATTTAACATGTTTTTAGAAAGCACACAGACACAAGCCCTTTTTTGTTTCACAGGTCACTTTATATAAAAGCCAAAGGGCAGCCTGACCACGGCTTTGTTGCAATGACAAGCACTGCTTGCCTTTGCTTTACAGCAGCCTGGACAGGGAGGAGAAAACTCATCTGCTGAACATTGTGTTTACTGATGTCACTGTCTAACCTAATCTAAAGGAAGGAAGTTAGAGGTGCTAATGCCTGCAGAAGGTGGCAAGCAGAGAGGAGAAGATGACCCAGCAGTGTGCAACAGCCCTCTGGAACTCCTGCACACCCTGGGACAAAGGAGCTCTCGGTGTCACTTTCTTCACTACCATGAGATGTGTGATGATGTGGTGGAAGAACTACTTCTCTCTGCTAGAGATGAGATTAATAGTCTGGACGCATGGACCCTGGAAAGAAATAGCCTGTGAAAAGACCAACTAATGCAGGAAAAAGGGTGCAGTCACGAAAGGGAATTGCAGAAGCAAGGGTGCCTTGTGATGGGATCGTTTGTGGCCGTGTCTTGCAGGACCAGTACGTGGGGTGATCTGCATCATCCTTATTTGCTGCCTGCTCCTTGCTCCCCAGCTGTGGCTGAATCCCAGCTTCAGCTGCAGCTCGCTGCTCTTCTGCTTATGGGTGAGCTGTATTCATTAACTAAATAAGCAGCTATGTTTGCACTCCAGTTGTAAATACCAGTGCCGTTGCTGTGATCAACCTCTCCCACTTGTCCACCATCAGATTACTGAGGACTTAACACGGAACTGGAACAACTATTTTTCCTGAATCACGGCTAAAAAGGTTGGCTGAAAAACCTGTATAGAAGAACTCCTTTTGTTGGTGGTACCGTGCTTAGGGGGCTAGAGATAAACAAAACGCTACCTAAAACAGTGAACCTGGGATAAATTAGCAGAAAGGTAATACCCTTCCCAGGCTCCGCCCTCACTCATGAGATCCTGGCGAGGAAACTGCAGGCAGGGCCGCTTATTTCCATCGCACCCATTAGGTTTCAGAGTTAACACTGCTCCAGGCTGGAGAGTATTTGCCTGGGAGATGCCGCACCGGGGCACTCCTGCGTGCGGCTGCCTGCCGGCGGCTTGTCCTGCCTGCCAGCAGGGAGCGGGTGAGGGGGCGCCGCGATTCCCGACCCCGCCAGCCGCCCTCCCTCGGGAGGGCCTGACCCCAAAGCGCGCTGCAGCGGCTTCCTACCCGGGAAGGCGGCGGGGAGCGGGCGCTGCTGCCCCCGGGGCGGGCCGGGAGC
>VZRQ01006158.1:697957-791563 GCA_013397975.1 Machaerirhynchus nigripectus | reverse complement strand
TTGTTTGGGTTTTTTTAAGTTTATGGAGAAATCAGTGGTGGCCCACGCAGCCGCTGTTGCAGACCAGGGTCTTTGCTTCCCACCGAACCTCCCTCCTCAGACTGTGCGGAGGGACCCTGCAGGCAGCAGGAATCCCCTCAGCCCCTGGTTCGGGTTTGGCAGCCCACCCGGTAGGAACGCGTCTCACCGAGGCGAGCTGAATGCTCGCCTGCCTTTGCTTGCCGTTTGCCATGTATAGTTAAGAGCCTTTGTTTATAGAAGCCATGTTAAGGTGTATTTATCGCCTCTGCCCGTCCCTGTTCGAAGTCCTTCTTCCCCCCCCCCAAAAAAAAAATTAGTTAGGAAATGACAAATTTTTGCATCGAAGCAATTTTAGGGTTGAACGTGGGTTTTCCCTCCTGTGCTGCAGCGTTTCCGTGTAAGACGCCGGTGCTCACTGCCTCGCTGTCCTGTCCACGTCCCCACCTGCACCCGCAGGTGCTCGGCCCGGCCGGGAGCTGGGCCCTGCCCCGCCGCGCCCTGCAGGCCACCGGAGCCACGGGCTCGTGTGTGGGGCCCGAACCCCAAACTCTGTCCCTGCACGGCTTTGCGTGGGGTGCCCTGCACAGAGCCTTGTCGGCGCTGGCTGCAGGCCTCCCCCAAAGGAAGAGGGTTGAAAGAACTGCTCCTCTTTCCAGCAATCCCGCTGCAAAACAGAGGCACCCAGCGAGCTGCTGGCAGCCTTGGGTTCTGGTGTCTGCCACCACTGCACAATTTTGAAGTGCCTGCATGCCCCAGGTGAGGAAGGGCTGTGGGAACTGGAATATACCAGAACTTGAACTTACGTGAACTGCCCTTAAAGAAGACCAGGATGGTCAGACTTGTGAATTTTTGTAAATGCCTCCTGCCACGGGATCTCCTGCCATGGGGTCCCACTGCCTGAAGGAGCCCGGGTGCCACGGGGGAAGCTGCCAGCTGCAGGAAGGGCAGAGCTCACAAGTGCTGTTAGACCCACAGAGGGGGGGTGAGTTACTAGTTTTCTGTGTAATCTCTTTCAATTACGGTAATAATGCCTCATTTTTCTGAAGAATTTTTGGGACATGAAAGCAGCTTTACTGTAAGGGAAATGATATTTACTTCATTGTTATGGTAATTATTGCCATTTCCTTCCAGAAAAAGACACAGTCAGAAGGGTGTCTAAAGCCCTACCTCACTGCTCTTACGTCTTCTTGGTCACCTTTGTCAATGCTTATAGTATTAATGCACATACCAAGGGACATAGATCAGCAAAGCAGCAAAAATAACGACCTCATGAGAAATTGTGACCCCGGAGACTAAAATGTAATAAAATAGCCTCTCTGGTGGTGGTGACGTAAATGCTGACAATTAGCAGCTCTTATCAGGGCTTTCTCTTGTGGCCCCTCTGACACTTTTAATTTCCCCTCCCAGACTTCAAGCCATTAATCTTTCCTGTGGTTTGCTCATAAGGCTCCTGGATTTGTCTCCTGGGCTCAGGAGTGAAGTTCTTGGCAAGTCTTCCCTTTACCATGTAAAAAAAGATCTGATCCAGTTTTGACCTGTTTTAAAGAGCCTGATCCTCCTTGTGTGATGACTTTACAGAGCTATAACTTTGATATTCTTGCTTATTTCATTTGGTACCTGTGTTTTCACCAGAGACCTTTCTGGGCAGGGAGCCCTCCTTCCCTCACAGGATGGAGTGAGCTCTGGCCGTAGGACTGACATCTCCCAGGGGTTGTGAGGGCGTTGGTTCCACTGTGATATGAGATAGGGGGGCTACCTGAGGGCAGTGAGAGGGTGAGGAGGCTGTAACCTGTGACAACAGCATCGCCCTGGGAGTTTGCAGCTCTCTCTCCTCAGCACTTGTGTGTTTGCTTTGTGCTGCAAGCGGGTAGGAGGTGGGTGGGTGCACAGATGTGCTCATGGGGAGTGCTGTTAGCAGGAGAGCACAGGGCTGGGCTGCCTGCCCTGGGTGTGGGGGAGCAGCATCATCCTGACACTGAGAGCACTGCAGTTCAGGTGTGCCTGTGTATGTGGTAAGTGGCCTCCCGTGCAGCCAGTAGAGCCTATCGCAGTGATGCACTGGTGGGGTCACCATGCCACTCCATGTGCTGGCATGGTGGGGTGCCAGGAGAGACATCCATCCACTCATGGACCTGAACTGGGTGTCTTGCAGCTCACTTTGAACCAGGTGCCTAAATTCAGCCTGCATTGCCTGCTGGGAGCTCAGGTTTGGCTTCTGGTACCATCATCCTCATGGTGTTAAGCTTTAGAGCTTATCTTGGTATTTATGGCCCTCATCACCATTGTACCTCAACTCCTTGCCAGTGGCTTTTGGTTTCTCAAGCTCCCCTGTCAGCTAGGGAGCAGCTCTACTTGAATGTAGTCATGTTGGTGGGAGGCAGCATCGTTGGAGTTGTTCTCTGGAGGAAGTCATTGAAGCTTGGCGTGTCAGTCCTGGGTCCAAGATGGATGAGGAGCACTGGTGCCATGAGCATGGCAGCCACCAGAGCAGCCCGGCCAAAAGCTTCTGTCTGACAGTGGCTGCATGCTACCAATGTCTGGTTGTGCCTTAGAGGAGCAGCAGATGAAAGATTGTGGCATTTCCACAGCTGCTCTTACCTTATCTTTTGTCACTGCCCTACCTCACTGTCCGTTTGAAATATGTGTTCAAAACTGCTTCAGGCTCAAATACATCATGAGCACCTTGTTGTGAGAACACTACTGGTTTCTTGGTTGTGTTGGACCAGTCTTCCTGGTGAGAGCTGAGTATGGGGGGTTTCACAAGTGCTGCTCATGAGATTTTCTGGTGGAGTTTCCCGTCTCTTTAAGATGGATGCTTCACAGATGTTTCTGGCTCACATTTCTTTTTAAAACTGTAGGGACACTTGTTGTGGACACTTTATTGCAGTCTTTGTTCAGAAAAAAACCCAAACTTGAGTTGATCAGTGTAATGAACCCTGGGCCAAAGCCTGCTTGTAGGATTGCCCTACAGGAGTAGGAAAGGCCCTTGTCTTTACTGCTCTTTGTGTGATACTCTGCAGTGAGTCAGTGGGGTAGACTTTGAGAAGAGTTCTTTCTGAGATGCGAATGGACACAGTACATTGAGGATGATAGTTACTGTAGAGCTGACCTATGCACAGGGTAGTTCCCAGTTAAATCCCATTGAGGCTGGAGGAGCTGATGGAGGAAGCAAGTAGCATGTTGTATGAGGAGACACTGATGAAGTGGAGCTGTCTGAAAAGCAGTGCAATTGACAGACCCCACCCCTTCCATTCCTCAGGTAACATGAGTTGTTGCCTGTTTGGTTGCATTCAATTTTGATAAACATTGAGGCTTTTTGTTTCCAGTCAAATAGATGGAACTGTCTGAAAAACCTTGTTATTGAGATGATTTTTGTGGTTTGTGGTAGTGATCTTGAGCATCTGACCCAAAATATGGGCAGAACAGAGCTTTGCTCTTTTTGTCATGTCAAAAACCTCCCAGCCCCATTAAAGGGGGATGTGTCTCTGCGTCTATAAAACTGGACATTTTCTTATAAAACCAATTTTCCAATCAAAAAATTGGTTTCAAGACAGACCAGTTATGCAAATACATTAAAAAGATGAAATCCCAACATGATGTTGGTTGCTGATTTCAGCAACCAGTGCATGAACTCATCCCTGCTTAGTCTGATATTTTATCTCTTCATGGTATTTTAAAAACTCAGAGTTTATATAAAATACAGAATTGGATCATAGTTGGGTGTTCGAGTGTGTTGGTTTTCTTTTTAAGCGGTAAAACTGGACTTGATGGTCTGAAATCAAGCATGGGACTGAATCCTGTGGTGTGAAAAGAAATCAGGTTTAGCTTTGGTACGGGCTGATGTTCTTACCCTATCAGCCAGTCACCTGTGTAGGAAGCAGCTGAGCAAAGGCATCCAGGAGCCAGTGGTGAGGGAGAGCCCTGCTGATAGGGGACACCCTGCACATGGGCATCTCTTGATGGGATGGGTGGAGACTGTCCTCCCTCTGGCACAAGTGACTGCCCTGGGAGCTGGGCTCCAGCCTCCTCCCCAGGTGGAAGGAGACTCTGGCTGCAGGTTATTTTTCTGAGATGTGAGGAGACCTGGGGCTTTCTGGGCAGCTCTCTGCACCCACAGTGAGCTAGAATGCCTTCCCTCTGCCAAAGGAAACGTGGGGTGTGGTGGATGTGATAGGATTTAGGGTTGGGCTAGCTTTCCTCAGCCCGGAGAGCCTTGGCTGGTCCCCACTGTGCACACCTAAGACTGCAGCTCCTCTGCCGCACAGTCCAGCTCTTGTGCCGGTGACTGCAAGTCCCAGCATTGTGCTTGGGTCTTGTTCTGAGGCTGTCTGGGCAGAGGGAGGCAGCTGGGGAAAGCTGCTGGGCTTTATAGGGAGGTGAAGGTGGCTTTATGTTTCTTCCTCGGATGTTTACATGGCTGCAGGTGGGGTGGGGGCTGTGGCAGCACCAGCCCTGCTGTGCCATGCCAGGCAGAGCTGCTCCAGAGCTGCACAGCTGATAAGGGCCTGTGGAACACTGGTCATTAGTGTCACCTGCCAAGAGCTTCTGGCCCTGCAGAAGTGGCTGGGTTGGTTGTTAGAGGATGGCAGGTTGCCTTGTGCCTGTGGTTGGAGGGAGTCCTGTCCGCTCTGTCAGAGAGCATCGGGTGTGAAGAGCAGAGGTTGTGCCCCTACAGACTTTGAAATCAACATCAATCCTGGCAGTTTCCTGAGCAGCTGCTAGAAAAGCCCGTGTGTATCTATTCAAAGATACAAATAGCTGCTGAGAAGAAGAAAAGACTTTTCTGATCTCCCTGACTGCCAGGGTTTGGATAAAAAGAAATCATCCTTAATTGTAGCAAGGGCAAAGCAGTGGAATTTTCTTGGGGTAAAGGCAAAGTGCTTTGGGGCACAGGACAGGTTTGATCTTTTCCAGTCTGGTTTCCTNCGTTGAAAATAACTGTTACATGTATTGGGATACTAATCAAATGCCTTCTACCAGAGCTACGTGCAGGAGCAGTACTCTTGTCTTTCCTAGGAGCCAGGGTTCTATTTTCCTCAGTTCATGTATTCAGACTAATTGGTCGTTGGTTATACAGCAGCTTGATGTGACCCAAACTTTGGAGTTCCCTTTTCTCTGTACCTCTACTTTGTGACCAATATAATCTCTTTTGATGACGTCTGACCCACCTAGTTCTGGACAAGTTCCCCAAAGAACCTAAAGAGAGAGCTTCACATTTGGAGTGAGTGTACCAGCCTCAACATTATGTGAGAGCTTTAAGCCCTAGAACTTTAGGTGACAAAAGTAAATGTTGGACTTCCTGGGAAGAAGAAAGTTTTTTGTTACCTGACTTGCTTGTTCCCAGATGTCAAGTTATGCATGGCTGCAGGCTCCTTGGTACCTTCCACACTCAAAAATCACTTTGTCCATCAAAAAACGTATATGGTGTGTAAAATGAACTGGATTGGAAGGGTGCAGCATCAAAGTAACAGGAGAAAATAATTTTTTTTTGCAATATAAACAGAGAAATTAGAGGAGTTCTAAACGACATAAATAATTCATGTTATTCTGCACTACAGTATCTTAGATGGTTCCTGATTACTGCATGTGTTGATTTATTTAGAGGATGAAATAAACCATCAGGAAAGACTCAGCTGTTTTTGAGGTCTTGTAAAAAATTGTTTGTTTGTTTTAATGTGGGCCACGTTGCAAAAGAAGCTGTGAGGCTGAGTAACTCCTCGGCCACCATTTGAGCGTGTCTGAGCAAATCCTCTCACCTAATGTCTTTTTATACTGTCTTACTGAGGTCAGCCCTGTCTGTGCAGTATCTGATGCCTTCCCCTGTCTGCGTTAACAAAGCTCCTCTGGCATGAAGGTGGGCAGCAGGGTGAGGGCTGGGCTGCCAGAGGAGCTTGTGTAGTGGAAGCCCAGACCCCGCTGGGGTGGCTGATGCTCAGAGGTTTCACTGGCTGGAGGTGTGACCCCCTTCTCCTTCTTGTCTCCTGGTGCTGGTGTGATCTGTGTCAGCACAGAGCAGCCAGTGAGGTTTGGGCTGCAGCCTTGTTGGACTGTAATGGTGCAGAGAAAGGGAGCAGCACTGAAGGGAGCTCTCCTGGAGCCAGTTGTAAGGAACCAGCATATCATTCCTGCTCCCCTAAAGAGAAGGGGTGGGGAACGTGCTTGTCTGAATTTTCTCACAGCCTCTGATCTCTGCTGACCCAGCTGCATGCTTTTGCTGGGAGAAACTTTGGCTGCTTAGCATAATATTCCAGCGCTGAGGACATTAGTCATGGTGAAAGAGCAGTATGTGTGGGTGGGGAGGATTAAACTGAATGTCAGAGATGTCTGGTTGTCACTGGTGGCCTTGGAAGTATGTTGCTTCATGTCTGTTCTTTCCAGTAACAACCCAGCTGGGTTTTCCTCTCAAACACACATAGGTGCTGTTTCTCTGGATCTTTTTCTTGGCTGATGTTAATTTTCTCGTTTCTTATCTCTTCATCACTTCTTGCAATGTGTGTTTAGGTGTGGAGTGATGGGTGATGCCGGAGGCTGGAGGGTCTATGAGAAACTGTGAAGAGCTGACAGAGTGAGCATGTAGGGTGCCGGAATGGATGAGGGGAGAAGGGCAGAAAAAATTGAATGAATTTTAGACCCACCCAGCTATCTTGACTCACATGGAGCTGAGTTATGCTGCTTTTCATAAAATGCCTCCCACCCTTCCTCCCTCTCATTTGCTGTGGGCAGCAGCTTCCCTCAATATACCCACTGCTGCCTCTTGTATCCTTGCCTTGTATCCTTGAGGGGAAAAAGGCACCATATATCCCTGTCCAGGGACTGCAAAGCTTGTTAGGTAGCGTGTACAGAGGGAATTGCATCAAATGTAAAATGTGCAAAATGTGGTTTTGTTTGGCAAGCTCTGGGACAAAGAGAAGTTTTATAAAGAGGTCCTGGGAGCTGAATAAGCAGCCAAATGTTTCTCCTGCTGCTAAATTAAAGTGTTTCCTATTGTAAATGCACTTGCCCAAAGACTGTTTGAAGACTTGGTAATTCGTAGTACTTTGTTTGCTGCCTGACCACCAGTGCAAGGAAACAACAGCGAGCAAACTGCCTGGGAGATGGTCATCTGAGCTTTGCGAAGTCCTGGTGGTGTTGGCAAGGTGGAGCCCAAAGTGTGTATGCAAAGGGGCACATATGCACAAAGCTTCACTTTGTAGTATAGGAAAGTAATGTAATTTTTTCTTCTATCCAAACCAATCCTGAATCTGTGGGACCCCTTTTAAAAAAAGGGGTCCAAGTCTATAACTGGTCTAAACTGTTACCTACTACACTGAGTTTTGCATGAATAAAGAGTGCACAACCAAACCTGTGGATTGTGGGGATTATTTGTTTCTTCCATATGCTGACGTGTGTGTCGGAGCTGTTACCAAGGACATAGTTTGATGTGTCTGGTTGTAAGTGTCTAGATTGTTTCTACAGTAGCCCAGATTTCTTATGCAGAACGCCGGCCAAACGGAGCATCACCATAAGCACACTCCGGGACCTATTTTGGACACAGTATGAATCAGTGCTGCTCTGCCTGTCTCAGCATTGTCTGTTCAACAGCAAAATGGCCTAATGGCAGTGTTACCCAATTGCCTGCGAGCAGTCACCTCGAGGTAGGGCATGGCTCCTTTCCAAAGGAAGCCCTTCGACATGATGTTGCAAGGTGTGCAGAGCTTTATTCAGCCAACCATGGTGCCTCTGGAACTGGGAGGTTCCTGGTGCCTTGTGAGTTTGCCCATGTCCCCATCTGCTCAACCCCAGTGGAGGAAACCCAGGCCAGTCAGGGGGCTCTTGAAAGACACAAGAGAATATGCCTTTGCACAAGCTTTGGCTTGTGGAAGGTTGTGTTTGCCAGTTTTGTTCTTGCAGTGTCTTTCAGCCCTTCTCGCCTTTTCATGCAGAAGTGCAGCTCTATCTGCTCAGTGGTGCATCACCCACCTGTACAAGGTGTGCCAGGCACTGCCTGCTGTCCCCTTGGCTTCTGCTGGTCTCTGCTCCATGCTCATTCAAGAGGGAAGGCTAAGGAGAGAGGCTGGGGCAAAGCTGTAAATCATCTGAGAGCAGGAGCAAAGCAGTTTCAGGTGCAAAATTTACTGGATGCCTGCTATCCTGAAGCTTTTGTTCATTTTTGGAGTCCTTTTGTGTAAGCTGGCTGGTAGCTGCCACTACTCTGAGCACCTCTGCCTGCTTCCCCCCCCAGCCACATGCCTGCCCCTGCTGCTTCCCTTGGACCAGGCAGGGATGTGACAAAAATAAAAGCAGGAAAATGTCTTCCCAGTGGCAGCTCTGTGCTCCTCACTTAATAACAGAAACGCCTTTTGCTTGACAGCACTGAGATAAGCACAGACCTTACTGAGAGGGGGGAAGGGAGCGTTATTAGCAGCTATAAATCATCCTGAAAGGGTGGGGGATGGGCTCCCTCTGTACCCTGCCCTTGTGCAGACATGTTTGCTGCAAACAGTCCTGGCAGGCAGTATGAGCTGGATGTTGCAGGCAGCAGTTTGTGGAAGGTTGCATTTCAGGGCAAGTTACTGCCACACCTGAAGCAGCTGGATTTTAAGACATGTTTACTTTTGGCAGATAGACTTCTGTTTTTTATTACTGTGCATGCTTGTAGCTTGTCCTTAGGGGAGAGGTGTATATGATACCTGAGTGGATGTAATAGCCCTTGTGCTACTGTGGCTCTTATCTAATGGAGAAGAGCACTCACATTTCAAATTCCTGTGAAGTGGACACAGAAGGGAACTGACACCATGAGCACTGGCAATGCACCGAGATGTCTCTGTGAATGCCAGCTGCTCTTCCTGGTGGCTCTTGGAGGTTCTTCAGGAGGCTTCAGTATTTCAGTGTCCCTGGCTGCTGTGGCTTAGCTGTTCCTGGTGATACAGGATCATTTCTACCAGCCTATCACATGCTGTGTAATTATCAGTCTTGAAATGCAAGCTGTGTGGCTGAGTCTCCAGCAGTGTTCCAGTGCTGGCGTTAATCCACTGTTGTTCTTGACCCTTTGGCAGCTTGTCTGATTGAAAAGGGATCATGGTAACAGTGTACTGAGCTTGGTGTTCCTTACAGGGGTGAGTAATGTGCCTCTCTCCCTCCTTTGGTAGCAGAGGAAATAAAGGCCCCAAGAAACCAAGTGACTCAGTTAAGGTCCAGAGGCCAGGAGAGGACCCACACTGTGTTTCGTGCAGGCTCCTTCTGTTTGAAATATATCCTTAGGGATATGTCTTACATTTTTTTATAATGACAGCTCCCAAATCTGGTGGGACTACAGGTGGCTTTCAGTGCTCAGGATTTCTTCAGATCCGCAAACTGTCCCTGTGTGCTGGTTTTGGCTGGGGTAGAATTGTTCACAGTGGCTGGTAAAGGGCTGTGTTTTGGATTCGTGCTGAGCACAGGGTTGATAATACAGAGGTATTTTTGTTACTGCTGAGCAGGGCTTACACAGAGCCAAGGCCTTTTCTGCTTTGTGCACTGCCATGCTGGTGAGGAGTCTTGAGGGTGCATGGGAGGTTGGGGGAGGCACAGGAGGGACCGGGTGCCTGAACTGGCCAAAGGGATATTCCAGACCAGATAACATCGTGGTCAGTGTGTGAAGCAGGGGAAAGAAGGAGGAAGGGGAGATGTTTGGAGTGACACTGTTTGTCTTCCCAAGTAACCATTATGCGTGATGGGGCCCTGCTCTCCTGGGGATGGCTGAACACCTGCCTGCCCACAGGAAGCAGTGAATTAATTCCTTGTTTTGCTTTGCTTGTGTGTGTGGCTTTTGCTTTCCCTATTCAACTGTCTGTATCTCAACCCAGGAGTTTTTTCACTTCAACTCTCCCAATTCTCTCCCTGGTCCTGCAGATGGGGGAGTGAGTGAGCAGCAGTGTGGGGCTTGGCTGCTGGCTGGGATTGAACCACGACACCCCATCACAAGGTTTACAGGAGGTACTCTCAAGGCAATGAATCCAGTGGAGTGGGTGCAGATTGCACTCAGTGGCCTCGATAGGTCACCAGTCAGCTGCAGGCTGCAGCTTGGCAGGTGGTGATCTTCACATTTTAATCAGATTTTCTGTATCCATCTGGTGCTTTGTCTGGTGTTTTCCTCAGCACTTCCTCTCTCAGTTCAGAGACTGCTTGCAGCATTCAAAGTGGTGTGCAGGTAGACATTCACTATGGGTTAACCCATCTGAAGCTCTTTGATTAATCTTGAGCACCTTGGTCAGCTTGGACATCTGTGATCCACATCTGTGTCCTTCCTTTTTCCATTAAATACTTTCCTAGTATAGAGGTGAAAAAAGAAGAACATCTCGTGATCTTTCTTCTGGACGGGGAAAATAGCCCACTAGAGCTGTGAGGAGATGTGCTGAACAGCCTTAGTTTTGGCCCAAGGAAAACAGTGATTGCTGCTTAATGTGTGACACCCCTAGAAGGGGAGTGTTTCCCCTGGGGGCAATGATTTGCCAACCAAACCCTAGTTAGGAGGGATCTCTAAATCTTGTGAAAGATATCTATGTCTGAAAGCTCTGCTGGGTTTGCTCAGCTGCTTTCCGGCATGCTGAAACGTAGAATGAATGTGTAGAATGAACACCAGTTGCAATGGACTCATAAATGAGGTATGTCTCAGCTGCAAGGCATGTTTTAATCTGTACTCATGTCTGGGAGCAGTCCACCCTTCTCATTTCCTCTGCCTATTAAGTAATGGACAAAAGCCCATAGAAGTCATTACAGTCCTTTCAAAAACTCATTAAAACTGCACAAAATCTTATGCAGTGTTTGCAAAGCCACAAACATGACATTATTCACCCTCTGGCCAGGCAACAATTTTGGCCCAAAGAGTTCTCAGTTGTTAAGAGGACACCTCTTTAAAAGAAGTAGGGCAAAATGAACAAGCCATTTAGTCGATTTGTTTGAAAATGCCAAGTTTTAGCTGGGACCTTTTTCATGAGAAGTGTCATACTGATGGCATTGCTGCATAGCATCTTCTGTCTAGGATCAGATGGAGAGGAAAGGGAGATGCAATATGGCAGAAGGTATCAAGGTGAGCTGTGGTCAGGTGGGGGAGTTTGTGCTTCTACTTTTTCAGGCCCTACTGACAGCTTGTGGTTTAAAGATGAACTTTCTGATGCCTTTCTCCCTTTGTCTGCTTGTTAGATCACATACTGCTTTGGGACTGATCTTGCTGAAGTCAGTAAATGTGTGGTACACCTGTTCCTGGGCAAATCGAGATTATTATAACTAAAGAAGCAATCCAGAATCTTGAGCCCAAATCTTTCCTTCAAGGAAGGAAACAAATGAGATTGTGATGTAGGCAAAGGTGTTTGTGATTGGTATTGATTGTATTGCAATGACTCTGATACTCTTTTCTGTCACCTCTGTTCTTAGAAACTTGGACTTCTGTCCTCAACACCTTCTGTTTCAGAGAGCACTTCTCTGTCCAGGAAAGAACAGAGTTGCTTTCTGTATGATCTTTCCCTCTAGCATGAGCATTGTCTTGAGTGGAAATACTGTTTTTGTTATTTACCTGTTGTCGTCTCTCCAGGTTTCTATCTGTGGGTCCCAAAACAAAATCCCCTATCTAAAAGACCTAGCTAAATTTCTGCTGAGAATTTACTTTCATGATTTTTAACTTCTTTGCTTCCAGGTACCAGTCAGAAAAAACACAACTCCAACTGTTTTTCAGATGTTACTATGGAAATCTCTTCCCTGGAAAGTCCATTCACACTTTCCGTTTTGTTTTCTCTTAGGTGACTCCAGGCAGCAAAGCTGCAATAGCCAACTTGTGTATAGGAGACCAGATCATAGCCATTGATGGAGTGAACACAGATAACATGACGCACCTTGAGGCACAAAACAAAATCAAGGCTTGCACAGATGAACTCACTCTGACAGTCAGCAGGTATGTAGCTGAGCAAGACTGGGGCTGGAGAGAGGGAGGGCTTGCAGCTTGGGCAGTAGCTGTGTTTTGGTTTGACAGTAGACCTCTCTGGCTGGTTTAATTTGATCTCTCAGTGCTTTGCCTGGCTAGCAAGAAGAAACAGCATTTCATCCTTTAATCCTAATGCTGCTTGCATTTGCTGCACTTTGACTTATGAAAACAACTTTCCAAGTGAGGAATTGGCTGATAATTTATGGCAGAGTCTGTCAGCTTATTCTGTGGCTCCTGACAGCAAGAAACTAAAGATGGTCTCATGAAAACTTCACTCATAGCAGAGGAGGTGCAACCAGAGATGACCTTCCTTCCTGTTGCACTCATTTAGCAGTTAAAATATACACTTATGTGTTGTTCAATCGATTAATTGCCTGGTTTTTGCTATGCACAGACTTAGATATGTGCATTTTGAAGCCTCTTGATCAAACAGCACTGTCAGTCTTAAACAGTGATGACCCAGGGTGCAACAAAGTTCCTCTTGGGCATCAGTCTCTCCAAGTCCTGAAAAACTAAAGGAAGGTGACAGCTGAGCCACAATTTGTGTCACTAGTGGAGAGCACAGGCTGGTTTTAGCCTTCCCACCATCTTGAACTGCAGAGCAATGGAAAACTTCATTCCTTTCCCCAGCCATGCTTTGTTCTTGGGCCATCTTTGTACAGAGAGGAAATGGAGATGGGAAGGCAGGACTTTGCTTTGCAGGACTTAGAAGAACTAGAGCCTGATTTTTTTGAGGGTGCTGGGGATTATCCTTCCTTTTGGTGTGAATTGCAGCTGCAGGTACAGGCACTTTTCAAAGTCAGATGGTAGATGCAGTGTGGCATTTCTAGTTGCTCTGGAGCAAGTTTTTCCTGTGCCTGCTTTCCCTCAGAGTGATCATCCATCAATTTCAGGGCAGATGCAGGGGAAGTGCTTTCAAAAGGAGTGCAAAAGCATGCCTTAAATGACACAGTGGTTCAGTTGTTCAGGGCTTTTCTGATAAACAGAAATCTTTACCATAGCTCAGACAATGCCAGGAGTTCAACAGGCATTTCCCAGTTCAGGAAGAAGCAATGGGTCTTGGCCAAAAAAAAGCCTGATGGTTCATTAAGGGAATTCACAGATGGAAGAACAGAGCACAGTGCAGGCAGTGTGAATGGGCAGTGAGCACTGCAGCAGCCTGTTAACCCCAGAGTTTCTCATACTGGCCTTGAACTTAGCAGTGTATAATCTTCCTGCAAAGGAGTGTTCCTTTTCCTCTCCAAAATCCAGCTGCTTGACTTGGCAAACCAATGCCATGTGGTTCTGGTTGGGAAAGAGGAAGGGAGGCAAGGGCTCTTTCAGCCTGCAGGCAAGTTGACTCTTACAGATCATTGAGTCTGTAAAATGTGTTTGCTAATGTTAATTACAAAGTCGTTAAGTTTATAGCTACCCTATGCACATTTCATTGGCCTTGGGTGTGGAAGCTGCCCAGGGAGAGATTTCTAGCTGAATCTGCAGCTGTGTAAAATTATGCAGGGTGTTCAAGTTTACATAGCCCAACTCCTTCAAGACCCCCTTCCAATGAGGTAGCATGAGTGTGTGTTGGATGCTTCTGCTGCTGTTCTGATCACTGAGTTCCACTGACAGAAGGCCAAGAAGAATGTCAAAACTGCAAGGAAGTGAAAGCAGTGATCTGACTTCTTATCACTTTAGGGTTTGATATTACTACCCGTTGCTCTGTGTAAAATCTGTGTGCATCATGTTGTCTTTCCTGGTTGTACTCTGTTGAGAATATTTTATTCCTAATGCCCAGTGTCTCCTTCTAGGCCCCCATAGTTGGTCTAAATGCAGCTGGACTTAGCGGTCGGAAATGCTACACAGTCTTTATTTCTGAGGGCAGGAGCACTTCTCTGCAATCTAAGGCCTTAAAATGAAAGGTCTTGAGAGGATGCCTAGAGAGGTGAGAGAGAAAAAATTTTAAAAGACCTGGAACCATGCTTCATCTTCCTGCTCAACTTAAGGTAGAGGAAAGGGTGAGGAAAGCAGACTATGGGGTGGTGGTGAGCCCTCTGTGAAGAAGGGAAGGGCATTACCATGGAGGTGGAGAGGTTGGAAGGTTCTTGGGGAAAATGAGTGCCACCTGGCCAAGTGGTATGGCTTGGGCTTCCTGAGCCTTGGTGGGCACAACTCACTAAGACTTGACCATACAGTTGGTGAGGATGGCTCACAGTACAATCAGGTCAGAGCTGGAAGTTTTTTCTCTGTCAAAGTAGCTCTGTAAGTAGTTGGCTGAGTATGAAAAGGAATGTTATATCATGTGCACTTCAACACCACCAAACCTTGGGTCTGGTCTCCACGATGTGCAGCTGTAGCTTGTTAACTGAATCAGTTGTACCAAGGAGCTGTGATGGCACAGATCATTGCTCTGACAGAGCAGCACCTCTGTGGGTTGGAAAATCACAAACTGGAGTGAGGATGTCCCAGCCGTGCTAGGTTTTCTGGAGTGAGAAGTCCTCCAGTCCTTTTCTACTCACCATTGGAGAGATGTCTTGTGAAAGCAGAAATCCTTAATGATTTTTAAATTTCTAGCTGATGAATTTTTAATGATTACTCATTTAAATCATTACCCATGCTAAATATTCTGTGACCTGCATTCAGTGTGGCAGCAAGGTTGTGCCAGGTGGGATTTCGTACACAGGTCTGAGCTCACACCGGTGTTTCAGTTTCACCAAAGGATTACCACCATTGTGACAGTGGAGACTTCATTTGTGACTGTGCTGTAAATGTGATGGGTGTATGTGGTTTGAAGAGTCTAGTGGGTAGATTAGTGCAAGACAAATCTTTAAAGTATAATATACACAATGGAGGTATCTCTGCTGCAGAAGGCCTTTAAGCTGCAAATAGCTGGAGGCTAGGAGAGTGTTTCATAGGAGTATTATGCTTGTCTTTTTCATGTGCTCTTCTCGGAACCAAAACACTCTTTATACCTGTGTGTTCTTCAAATAGGCAACTGTCTTCTCTTTTAATGATAGCCAAGCAGTTAAGATGTCTTCATGTTTGGCTTACTAATGATTATTTAAGAGAAGTGTAAATATAGAGAATTGAAAGGACTTAAACACTTCTGGTAAAGGAAATGCTGTTTGCACTGTATGCTTGATTGTGTATATCAACAGCATTCCAATGTTTCCTGTTTCGCTATTTTTCTTAGCGATGGTAACAGTCCAAAAATATTTCAGATCAGATTGTAGGCAGGAAATCTAGTCTAACACAAGCCACCATTAAAAATGTATCAACTTTCTAGCTGAAGAAAACGTGCCTGGTCTGCTTTTTCACTCAAAAGGGAAAATCTCTTAATTTCCTAGGGTTTAAAACCCAGCCACTAATTGTTTTCTCTGAATACTTTTTTCCAAGTGGCACTGCCAGGTCCTTTGCTGTTCAACTTGTGAACAGAGTTTGGGGTCTGTCTTCTGCCTTGAAAGTGGGCGTTCAACAGTGTTGCCATGTATAACCAATTCCCACTGAACTCACTGTGTGTAGCAGCTCCCGCTCTTTTCTGAGCCTTCTGTTTGTTTATTCATTTTGCTTTTTGTTTGAAGAGAAATGTAGTTTCCAAGAAACCAAAGTAAGGGTTCCATTATTGTCTTCAGCAGGATAGAATCAAGCTCAAGATACAGTGCTTCAGTCAACTCAAGCCCACCTGGTTGCTGAACTGAGAAATTCACAGAGAGATTTTTGTGTCTCTCCGTAGGAAAAATGAAGTTTTTAATCTTTGAGAAGAGCTACTCTTCTTTTTAGTGGTGTTTTGGGTTTGTTTTTTTTCAAATTAGGGTGTGAACATCACTGCACTGACATTTTAGGGTTGAGCAAAGCCTTGCCTGGGGCTGCTCTCCATTAATGGGGGTAAGCAGCAAGATGTGTCCAACAGATTGGAGAAAGCTATCAACATTCTTTGGAAATTTAGTGTATTTTGAGTAAGATGCTTCCCCTGGCAAAGAACATTCAAAGAAAATAAGGTACAGGAAGAACAAATGCTCCTACCACAAAATTCTTGTTACAGCCAAAAGATCCAGGCATCACCCATGTCAGTGGAAGTGCTCATGATGAATTTGACATAAAGTTCTGTTGTAGCTGCAGATGTGCAAAAGCAAACAAATGTTCATTGCAGCACAGGTGAAAATTATTCCTAAAACAAATGCCTCTTTGCCTGTGGCTGTAGTCGCCAGATGCGTGGTGAAACTGTGCAGCCCTCAGCAACTCACAGGTAAAGTGTGTATTTATATAGGTGTTTTTTTCAGCAAAGAAAGTGTTCCTATGGTGAGTCTGTCCTTCCCTTTATGTCTGGAGGCAGTTTGGGGGTGGCAGAGGGGAATATCTGTGAAAAGGGGTTGCAAACATGTAACCTCTTATTCTGCTCCTGTTGTCATTTTCCTCAAATTTCAAGCTGCTTTTCTGCCAGCTTATAATACATTAATGCACCTTCTTTGTTTGCAAAATAGTCTTTTAATTTGCTGAAAGTGCTGCCACGAGTGAAGCTGTGTGTTTGTTCTTTGAAAAGTGCTAGGATTAGGGAAGTCAGATCTACTACCAGGACCTTTTAAATGGATTTTGAGAAAGGATCATGTGTAGATGCTTATGAAGAAAAAGAGAGCAAATGTGTGATGTCCTCTACATTTTATGTGGTAGGTTTGGTTGCACTCCTGCTTGCTCCATATGTTCCCAGGTCTGAGCTGTGGGGAATAGTTGCACAAAGCCACAATAGGCTTGGATTTCTGTTCTAGGAAGTTGGTAGAATCCGTTGACTCATTTAGGTTTGCTTTTTTGCTTTCCTGCCAAGAAGAGTTTTCCAGTTCTGTCATCTTACTAATAATTCCTTTGGCCCTGGGAAAAGCCAGCTGCTCAGTGTGCAGCTATATAAGGCCATGCAGGTTGCCTGGCCCTCCGTGGCCGCTCCCAACCTCTCCATGGCTGGTGTGGTGCTTCCAGCCCTCGTGGGTGCATGCCAGCAGCTTTTACTGACAATTGACACATTCAAAGTAATTCTGGCAAATCAAGATTGGTATTTGTTGTGATTTTGCAGCCTCTTTGGTGAGGCAGTAGCAGTTAACTCTGCAGCTGGCTAGTGCAAGAACAGGGTGAGTCTGAGCAGTCAGGTGTGTCTTAGCCTTTGTTGCTGTCATGAACCTGCTCCAGAGTTGCCTTTTTGGTTTTCATGGTTGTATAAAGAGACACCTGAAATGCAAGAGGGCCACATATGGAGAAATGCATTCGGAGCCTCCTGTCTCTAGGAAGTCATGGCTGTCATTGCTGTTTGAATTGACGAGAGGCTGTATGCAGCCTGAGTACAGTTTTGCTTACCAAACTGAATATGTCCATTGGTGAATGGTTGTTAAAAGTTTAAACACTCATGTTTAAAGCTAAGGGCCTGTATTTGACAGCTATTGTAGCTGAAAGGCTGATTAAAAGGTACCTTCCTGGTAGCCTGAGAGATCTTGTAGTTAGTTTCTAAACATTATTAAAATGCCTGTCTAAAACTGGTGAGAGGATTGCGAAAGATAAATTCTTTAGGTGTTTCTTCATTTTTCAGCTAAAAAACTTTTGTCCTGCACAAGAAACTTTTCAGTCTTTAGGGGTTTATTTGCTACTTTGGTATCTTAGTTGTGTCCACCCCAGTGTTTGAAATGAGAAAGTAGATGTGCCTTTCTTCTTTATGGAAATTACACAGTTCTTGGCACAAAGAGTTAGACCCTCATTTTCCTGCTCTGAATTTTCCCTTGAAGCTGTGGATTTCCTTGAATCAGTGCTTTTGCATGCAAACCACTGATAGCAAAATCCAGGCTCCTGTAATGTTTATATTACATCATGTTCAAGCCAAGCTGCTTGAAAAGTGTTGTTTCATAAATACCTCTCCAGATTCCTGCCTTGACTTGCATGCAGTTTCCTTCCTTCTTTTCCTACCAGTACCTTTGCATCCAAACTAGCATCAGAGAAATTTCTTTGTAATCTTGGGTCTTGGTTTCTGCCTGGATGAAACAGGAGATGCATGGCTCGTTCCTTGACCCTGTCTTGGTTACTCTCTATCCTGGTGTAAGGAAAAAGCATGGAAATGCAAACTGCAAACATGATGAAGTTTGTATGTACATGTGTGTGCAATTAACTTGCCTGACCCTCATTCTCAGGCTTGTTTGTGTCATGTTTTTGTCTCCTGCACCTTATGAGTGTTGCTCTCTGATGGAGTCTCTTGTGAAAGAATATGCATTAGAAACCATATTATAAAATAAATATTCATCAGTTTATCATGAAGAGATCCAATAAGGATGCCAAAGTGTGTGGCTTTCACCAGACAGGGTGGGATTCCCCAGCAGGCTGTTGGACATCCAGCCCCCCCATCAGTGGAGAGGCAGGTCTGGCAGCCCTGCTAGCATGGCCATGCTTGGTGACAGGTGTACAGACTTGCTGAGGGGAGCATGGAGGCCGTTTTTGGCTGGGGGCCAATTTGAGGAAAAAACCCTCCAGAAAGCCATTACCAGTAGCAGCCTGCTGTGAACTGAAGGTGCTGTTACCAAGGTTGGCTTTAGCTGTCCACTCTGACGCCTGTTCCCTCCTTCATATAACTAAGATATGAAAACATAGGTAAGATCCAAACATGGTGAGTCTAATCTGCCCTGCTGTCTCTACCTGGTGCCCACACTTCCCAGTGCTGAAGAAAGTAAGCCCTGGGCCAGCAGTGGGACATAAGGTGAACTTTTAGGTGCTATTTTTCTTCCTCCTGCCACACTTCAGTAGAATTACAGACATTGACACGAGAAGCAGAGCCAGGAAACCCTTGCTGAGAGCTGGGACCATAGTGGTCCTACCTAACACCCACAGACTGTGGGCTGCACACGTGGTGGATGGCAGTGGGATGGGGCACATGCCTTGAAAGGTCTGCTGGGAGAGCAAAGCTGTGTCCTTTTTGCCGCTTCACTGGGGCCATAAATGGGCTGCTGAGAGTGGCTGAGGGGCTCTGCTGCAGCTGTTGTGAAGACAAAGGGAAGCTTTACCCTTGCTGCCTTAGAGGGACAGATGCATGGCCTATTTAACATTTCTGTTTGGATAACTTTTAGACTGGATTGAAAGTAAAGCGTGGAGTGACCTTGCTGCTTCCATTTATATCCAGTGACAGAGTAGAATGGCAGCAGTCTGGGGAACAAACTTGAGCTATTTGCCTTGCTTATAAATAAAGGAGAAAAATCTGTTCAAAGCCCCCTGGGCTGCAGTAGTTGGCCATAATTGCCTCCCCGCCACTGAAGACCAATGTGCTGTGTCACCAGCACCTCAAACGCACTGAGTGAGGGGCAGTGGGATGAAAACAAGTGCCTGAGGGGAAGTTTCTGTTCCGTATTCATGCACTGGCCTGCTCTAGGCTTAAATTTTCCAGTCTGAATAAAGCCTTCTGGTGCTTCTGAAAGCTGATAGTAAACTGCTGTAAAAGAAAATGCTACCTCAAAAGTTCTTAGATCGCTGCTGTGAGAACTGGCGCAGGGATGCCTCATGCTAGAAATCAGCTGAAGTGTTTAATGCTCTCTGAGCTGCTCTTTCATCTCCAGCCAATGTCCCTTTGCTTAAGGCCTGGCTGGCCGGGTGTCTCATTTCCATATATTTTGCTGTGTCCCCTGTTTTTCCAGAGGAGATGAAACTTGGTCAGATGAAACTTGGTCATACATGATCTCCAAACACTTTCAAAGAATAAGGCTTTGTATTGGTCAACAGGCTGCTCCCGTATGTGCAAACAGTCCTCAGGTGTGGAAAATACAGCCATCCGAGAAATGGGTGTGACTTTGTGAGGCTTGATAGCCATAATCTGGGTGAAATTGCTGGTTCCTCAGCATGGGTTGCCAGAATCAAGGAGAGAATTGTTGGTTTTTATTCACCTGAGGCACGTTGGACATCCAGTAACAGCAGCTGTTGTGACAAGATGATGATCAGGTTGGTGTGGATCTGATACCATGCAGCTGTTACAGTCATACTTGTCCGTGTGTGCCTCAGCTTGCCTGACAGCAGCATTTGAGTGGCATAGGTTGTCAGCCATCAGCTGGGCTTGCAGGATGCAATAACCAGGAGTCAAAGGTTTGCTGTACCTGAATACCCGTAAAGGATATCTGGTGTGACCTGTGTCTTTGTGCTTTTCCTGCGAGGAGGTGCAGCACAGCACACTTCATTCACGTTTCTTCTGTGTAAAGTCCACATTGCAATAAAGGGAATAGCAGGTCAATAAAACACTTCCTCTTCCCTGACTGAGAATGCTGCCTCCCATCTCCTTCCACTGAGCTGCACTCTGGATACAAATATTAAAATACTATTTATGCAGCAAATGTCTGGGATGTATATGTGCATCTTAGCTAAGTTTGGGGTGTTTAAAAAATGTTGTTACTTTGGAGGGCTTTTAGAGGAGTGGTGCAGACCAGACTGAATATATTGTGGGTAGCTCTACACCCTGTTTCTCCATCCTTGTCAGTTTTAGAAGCCTTTTCTTTTTCTAGTCTCTTTCTCCTTCTTTAGCTGGAAAACCTCTTTCCAGTTATCCAGTTAATTCTCTGTGGAAGCATTCCTGTTTTGCTAACTAAGTACTTAAATTATAGCTAGTCCTTGACCCACAAATACCTAGGAAGTACATCTATCTGCAGTTGCAGATTCCAGAAAGGACTCTAGTCAACAGGACAGGACATGGTTTTCAGACCTCATCCTGAGAGTTTATCGGCCATCTGGTTGCTGCGTGATGCAACGTTTAGCACGGAACAGCAGTTTTCATTCAACAATACTGCAGTCACTCATTCCCTACTATTAAAAAGTTTGGGAAAAGTGGCACTGTTTAGTCCATCTGAGATGCTAACTACTGTTTGTACTTCTGAGAAATGTATGTACCATATGTTTATCACGAAGTATTTCAGGCAAATCCAAGCACTCCCCTTCTTCCTCACCACTTGTTTGTCATTCTTTGGGACATAGCAAAGTTCCACAAGGATGATGGTAAAAGCAGTTGGTTTTAGTTGTAGATCTTGACTTGTGTTTCAGACTGCTGTGAGTAATTGGGTCAGACCACAGACCAGTAAAGGTTATGTAGATGTTCTCTGTCACATGATGTTGTCTCAGTTCTTAGTCCCATTGCAGGCTGGGATTTTTTTTTTTTTTGTCATTCCCAAAACTGCTATTTGTTCAACCTGGATACCACTGTAAATAAGAAGAAAATTCTGGAGACCCAAATGTAAAAAATATTTCTAGCTTATCTCCAAGGCAGTCCAACCTCAAGAACAAAATGTTCTCTATATAGTCAAGACAGACAAGAATCATTCCTTTTCCTGGCTATCCATAAAAGCTGAAACAATCTGAATTGTCCCACTTAATTAAGGGATCTGCATCTAAGGGGTATCTCCAGCTTTTGCTTTTGGGTAACCGCCAGCTTGACAGCCTGGGTGGAAGCCCATGCCTGATGTGTTGCCTGTGGATAGCCAGGACACAGGGGATAAGCCAGGACACTCACTGCTAAGATCTTGCCTTGCTTCAAGGACCTCATACAATATATCTAAGCCACCTACATTGTGTACCTAAAATGAGGCTGTGGAGATTGCTCCTGATGTGCATTTTTCTATATATACAAGAGACTGTGGAAATGTTTGAGAAACTGATGAACTTTGAGTCTTCTAATAACAATAACGGTGCTCACTGATGAAAACAGATTAACTATTCAAAATTTGTGTGTTGCAGAACGGAGGCAAAAGTCTGGTCACCACTTGTAAACGAGGAGGGAAAGACGCATCCTTATAAGATGAACCTGGCCTCTGAGCCACAGGTAAGTACTGGAATAACTGTCTGCTCTTGTTCCTGCTTACTCCTGTGAGAGAAATTCCTGGCCTGGTCCTCCAAGGAGCTGAGCATGTGCCACTCTGTGAACGATGTTGGGGATTGCATCATGCCCCATACTATCAAGAGATCATGTGGCCCCTGGAGGCCTTGAGAGACAGACTCCCTCATGGTGAGAAGCCTGCTGCTGTGGAGAGCTAATCGGGTACCATGCCAAAGGTAACCTGCCTGGGTCAGAGGTGTCTCCTGCCAACTGCATGCTCACACCTACCACAGGGCACAGATGGCACTGTAGAGGTGTGGCTGAGTAAATCATTGCTACAGTGCTAAACCAGTTGGTTTCCACAGATAGAAAAGTCTTGAGGGGCGAGGAATATTATTCACTCTTACAGTGTTTTCTGTTGGTTTGGTTTGGATTTTTTTCTTTTACTTAGCAAGCTCTTAGCAGTCTAGCTGTGGCGAAAGTGTGAGAGAAATACACCAGCATCTTAGGTTTTATCTGTGTGGCAGATCATGCAGCCTCTGTCTAGGAAGTTGGTTTTGTAACCTGTTGGCAGCCTTGCTTCATTGGTCTGCTGCCTCTGTCAAGTAAATGTAGTAATAACAGCGATCTGTGCAAGGGCATTGCCGGAGCTAGATTTAGAGGCTTACACTGCAAAAAATCTATAATAACTACACTGAAATCAGTGGCATTCCTCTGGATTTTCAGTGGGGCAATGACATGGCCCCAGTGGATTCTGACCCTAACATAATATGGCTGTTTCAGTTGGAAAAGACCTGAGACTAAAGCAACACATGTGCAGCAACACCCTGCCCAGACTTTGGCCTGGGTTCTGTCCGTGTTTTCTTTCATGTCAAGCTGCTCTGTGTTGCTTGGCCCTAGAATTTGGTGTGGCATTCTCCAGGTATTTCATAACTCCGCCAAGGCACAGTGTGAGACTGAGCCATTTGGACTTAGTTTGAGCTGGAGCCATGTGGTGACACCTGTCTGTGACACTGTTGAGCTGAGGTCTGATCTGTGTCTTCTGCTGCCTAGGTTTTGGAAAGGCTCTGCTTCAACTTGAGACTTGGTGGCTATCTCTTGCCAAAGGAGTGGGGCAGAGTCTGCATTGAGGCTTTGCTACAGGGATGCAGAGAGCTGTCATTTAATTCAGCAGGACACTCAATCCTAGAGACCAATTTCCCAAAGCAGCCATTAGCAAGAATTTAGCTAAATGCCACAAAATTAAATGTAGGGCAAAACACATGCTGTAAGCAGGACTTTAAAGTAGCTCACTAATTTTAGTTAACTGCAGCAAGAAACCTGCTGCTGCAGCCCCCTGACACTCACTGCCCCACCATACTTTTCCTCCCAGTCCAGCCTGGACAGATGGTCAGGATTTAGCAGTAATGCTGGTGGTGCAGCAGATCCTCTCCTAAACCCTAACCTCAGTCTTAGTCTTGGTTCTAGCTCTGGCCATTGGATAGATATCCTGATATTGCTAGTTTGTAACCATAGTACAACTGAATTTATTGGTAGCAACCTGTAACTGACTTGAGCAGGAGAACTTGATGTACAACTGAGTGTGGAGAAATTTGTTTTACAGAGCTTATCTCTGAGTAGTGACCATTGTCTTAATCTTGTGCTAAGAATACATGGTTGCCTGAAAATTAGGCTTTGACCCCTTCGATGGCTGATGCTAGAAGAGTTATTTCCTGGTGTGAAAGGAACGTTTAAACTCACAGAAGTCTTGCCTTTTCTTATTCCCATCCTTTAAATGAAAGCAGATTAAATAATTTGCAGTTGTGAGTGGGGCTTGCTGCTGTTCAGACCACTGGGCTTAACCTTAAAGGGCTTTGCTTGCTGCATGCTCAAACGGGAGTTCAGCAGTGTGAAGGGAGACATGTCTCCAAACCACAAGCTCCTATTTACTCCTGCAGCATAACAGTGCCTGAATGTCTTAATCTGCTGTGCCAAAGTGTCATGAACACCATCAAGTTGTAAGGTTGTGGGGTTTTTTGTTTGGTGGGTTGTTTGGGGTCTTTTTCCCATTTCCTTTTGCAGTAGCTGGTTACAGCAAGTAAGTTTTGTAGTGAGGTCTTTCTGCTTGGAGCATGAAATCAGAGGAGCATGCTGATTCCTGCCGGAGCTGTGACAAGTGTTGGCCAAGTCACTCTGGGGCTGTGTCTTTTTAGCATCATCAGGGGTTTTGGCCAGGCCTGCTGCAAATCAGCAGTAGCAGAGTGCAGAAGGTGCTATGTGTATGTATACCAACCTGGCAAACTGCTATGAATTTTACCACAAAGATACTGATCTCATTTTTCCAGTAGGATTGGTTGAAGGTGTGAGTAGAGCTGAATCTTCGAAGGCAGTGCTGAACTGTTCAGGTTTTTTTAACTTGCTGGCCAGTGAAAACAGTATGTTTGCTTTTCTTGGCAACAGTCTAGTGCAGAACACTTATTAATTCACTTACCAAAGAAAATATGACGTGCTGAGTCCAAGTGGTTTGTTTAAGTCCTGATCCAGGGTCCTCTGACAATGGTTCTCATTGGCTTGACACACAGCCCTTTGAATGCAGACAAAATCATACATGTGAATAGCCTTACCTCAGGCTTAAAAAAAAAAGTTTTTAAAACCCTTGCTGTAGAAATTGACTTATTCAGGTATATTACCATCTTTTTTAGAATTAGTTTGTTAGATGTTGCTTTTCCTACCCTTGGTATCTTAGAAATTTTTCACGCTGGTCCACCTTCTTTTTGTCTTCCTATTTTATTGATGTAGCTACTAGATCTTTGCAAAAAATCTTGCAAAATAACTAATTTCAGTTTGTCTCAGGAGCTAGTGCTTAAGAGCTTGTCTATGATTAACTACATATTTTAAGATCCCTGCTTACACATTTTTTACCCCATTTGAAATGGACTATTTGTTTATTGCTGTAATCCTTTTGGAGGCTTATATTTGGTGACATGCTGCGTCATGCCTGTGGAAGTGTTTTCCCTTGCTTGGAATGTAAGTTCAAGATACTTCTATTTGTCTTTGGAAAATAAAAAGGCATTCTACAACCTCCCATGCATTCCCCGAAGTCCTGAGTCCAAAGACTGACTTCATTGTCTAAGCTGATCTTTGCCCGTGAAAAGAGCTACAGTCATTATTATTTCATTGCCATTATCCTTATCCTTCTAAATTAATTTAAACTGAGGCAAGAGTGATGAAAAAATTGCATTTCATCAAAAGGTACAGCATCTTGTCAGTGGTGATGGCTCAGCAGCTGACCTAGCTTTGTTTTGGTGTCCATGGCAACATTAGAGGAAGGAAGTGACAGTCTTCTTAGCATATTTACTCAGTTATTTCACTTGCACTTCTAACCCAGATCCTAAGGGTGATTGCTCAGTGGCATTTTCCCATCAAGAGCTTTTCCTCAAACAGTGGGAAAGACTAAAATAACATGTCTGCCTCTCCCTTCTGCTTAATGTCTCTTGAGAAAAGCAGTCACAGCAAGAGAGAACAAGTTACTTGGTGACTAAGGTAATTGTAATGCTTATGATACTGACCAGAGACCAGCATAACTTCGAGTCAGCCGTGCTCTCTGGTGATCTTGGGCCAGGCAGTAAGATCTGTACCCATGTGCAGGGCTGTATTGCCCCTTGGTACAATAAACAGTAAAAGTATATCCTCTGACTGTGCCAGGTCTTTTCAGTCCTGGGCTCTGTCTTGTTTTTCTTTTTGTTTGAGTATTTTTGTTTTGTTTTGTTTTTTTGTAAGACACAGATGCCATTGGGGTCCAAGTCTCAGTTTTTGCTTAGTGAGCTAATGTAGGGAAAGAGCTGAGAAAGTCCAGCTTCAAATGCAGTCAGTGCCAGGACTGTCTCCAAAAACTTGTCCAGCTCCCTGAAGGCTATATATCCCCTTGCAATAAGACACAAATATTAGCATCAGACCTGGAGAATGTCAGTGAAAACTCACAAAAAGTAAGGGCTTTCAAACATAAGGAATTTTTTTTAATAGAAATAACCTTCAGACAGAGGTTAGCAGCTGGAGGAGCTCTGAGGGTGAATCAGGGTATTTTTAGGATGAAAGAAACAGACAGCCACTTCTGTCTTCCCCAGGCTTCTTAGAAGTGTCTGTCCTGTGCTCATCCTTATCCTTGCAGAGTGATGTCATTGTTTCCGTCTTGTGTATTTTATTTCCTTGGATACCAAGCAGGCGGGGGCTATAGAAACTGGGTGTGTGGCTGGCTTGGCCTTTGATAAGGCTGTGCATGTGTGGGCAATGCATGAAGCAATAGGTATATAAAGTAACAACACTGTTTGAGACTGGGAGCTGTGCTGGCATATCGCGACCTGCTGGTTTTGGTTAAAAGGCGTTACTGCATGGGTGTGGAATGTGTCAGGGATGTGGAGGGAGAGGATGTGGGAAGCCAGTCTTGTTGTTTTACCCCCCTACAAAAACAAAACCCCAAACCCTTCCTAATTTTTAATCAGATTTCAAAGCATTGCAAAAGATCTTTCCATAGCTGAAAAACCCCAAACAATAACAGAGGGAGAGGTGAAAGTAAAGGCACTTCTTAATACTTGTGATTGCAGCTGATGAAACATAGCATGGGGTAGAGTTTGCCATGAAGATGTCCTCTCGTGAGCTGTTGCTGCGTGTTTGGCACAAGCAGCCTCCCCCAGACACGCCAGCTGGTCTCGAGTACGGCCTTTGCTCCCTGGGTGGCTTTGCAAGGGCCAAGGATGGAGCTGGGGGGTTTGCCTGCTGGTCTCTGCTCTCCTTCACTGCCCACAGCACCAGAGTGCTCTCACTCTCTGGTTTGGTCAGGGGCCCATTTTCTTAGAGCTGAGTAAACACTTGTACTGAGAAATGTTTAATCTTGTTTCCTTTTGGCGTGGCTCTCGAGGTGTGCAATCCAGCATCGCCTGCACTGAGCTTCTGGGCTCTGGCTTGGGATGCAAAAACATCCCACGTTTCTGAGGCCCTGTGAGGCAGCGAGTTTTGATGGCTCACTTGGCTGCTCCAGGGGCCTGTGGGGGCTTTTTGCTTCTCCCTCTAACTGCAGTGTCTGGGTGCTGATGTGGGGTTTTTTTGGTGGTTTTTTTTTTGTTTGTGGTTTGGTTTTTTTTTTTTTTAGTCTGTGAGATGAGGTCAGAGTGAATCCCCTGACTCCAAGCGCTGGAGCTTTAGGAAATAACTCTGCTGGCCAGTCTCTAAATCACTACTGCACACCTGAAACTAGTTTTTTGGCTTCAAGCAGCCCCCTGCTCCATGTTTGACCTCTCTTTCCTCCAGAGACTGCCCCTGTGAAGGGGCAGGGGGCAGGCAGGGGAGTGAGGGTGCTGTAGTGTGGTGGCAGCAGAGGATTAGGCAGCACCTATGAGGGCCCAGCCCAGCTGGATGCCTTCAGGCCGTGCTGTGGGGAGAGGAAAGCCCCACTTATGGGAGAGGCTGTCTGACCTCTCACATCTTGGTTTAGTTTATTTAGTGAGTACAAAAAGCCTCCAGATTTTTCCTGTTTCTGGTGGTAGTGAGGTCAGTACAGGCCTTGCACAGGATGGCTTTGGCCACGTAACTGCAGGGTGGAAGGGACCCGAGAGCCCACCCTCACCCCAGTCTGCTCCCAACCTGCTTGAGGGTACGAGGCCATGGAGGTGTCCAGATGGCTTTATGCTACTGGTGCTTAGGATGAGTCCCAGCTCAGCTGATAGAGGTGGCTCATCTTGGGCTGGCTGGCTATCTGTCTGCTTCACTGACAGCTGGGAGTTTCCCTGGAGTCGCATGCCCCGATTCCCAGGACAAACAGGTCTAATGGTGGTAGCTTTGGTGAGGAGGAAGCAGACGCCTGTGCCACAAGCCACTGGCTAGCCCCAGGCACAGAAGTGACAGATGATATAGCTGTGGGGATTTCACAGCCTGGACGTCAGTGTCGCTGAGGATGGCCTCATATGAGAGGGAGGAAAGGGCCATTGTTTTCCCAGATAACTCCCCATGACGCAGCCTGCAGCTGGTGCAGTAGGAAATGCTGATCTGCTTCCTGCCCTGGCACGGGGATGTTTTCCCCATCCTCACAGCCTGGCACCTTTGCTGGCAGCTCTGTGTGGGAAGGGCTATAGTGGTGCAGTGGGACTCCTTAGCACCCAGCTAGAATGGCCCTGTTGCAGTGCCTGCAGCACACAGCTGTATCCCATCTGCCCCTGCAGAGGGCTACTGCCACTAACAGCCAGCACCCAGAAAGCTCACCTGGCAGAAGATGTGCATATCTGACCTGAAGCTAGGGTCCTACATACGTTGTTTGTCCTTAGGATTGAAAAATAGCTTTTTCTGTGAGATGGGGATATTTGCAGTGGGAGCACATGGGGTTGTGCTCCAAAGCCACTTGGAGCTTGTTCTTATAGATGTTGTAGTTTCAGGTAGGGAGGGGGCTGTTGAAGGAATGGCTTCATTTTCAAAGTGAAGCCAGAGTTCAGAAGCAGGTGGCAGAGAAATCTGTGCAGCTGCTAATCTAGTTTAGCTTGGTCTAGTCACTCTGCTGACCCCTCTGAAAACATAACCCCTGCAGAGGAAGGAGGAGAGCAAGGCTGGTGTCTGTGTGGACAAAGCGATTGAAGTATCGTGGTATCAGTTTATAGTGGTAAAGTACTGCTCTTGCATATCCTACCTGGTGGCTTGGGAGCTTCCATACCCCAGCTTCAGACCAAAATAACCACTGCTGGGTATCCCTGCTCACTGCTGACAGGGCTGGTATAAAGGGACTGAGGTAGTGCCACGGCTTGCAGAGGCAAGTGCTTCCAGTGCTGCCTGCAGGTGCCAACAGAAGGTGTCTCTGAAGAGATCCAACATTAATCACGGTCCTCTGTGCTACTCTCAAAGAAAGAGCAGGTCATGTCCTGACTGGATAAGATCATGTGCTTTTAGCTGACTGCCAGTTCTTCCTTTGCAAACAGACCATTGCTTACTGCTCTTGCAGTCTGTGCTCCAGCCAGGGATGCTGTTGAATGCTACTTGCCCCCTTTTCCTTCTGTTGGTCCTGGGATTGCCACAGCCTTAGAGATGCTGCAAACCCTAGGCATCTCAAATGCATAAACCAGGTGCTGTCCCCACACATACGCACAGTACAGCTGGCTTTTTGCACTAACATTTTCCACTTGCCTGCTGGTAGACAAGTTTTTGTGAGTGTCACTTATCTGATTTTTTTTCCAGTATTAAGTGAGAGAGTATCACATAAAGATGATTCCAGGATGTGGGGGCTTTAACAAAACTGCTGCACAGCACAGGCCCTAGATTGGCCCTTCTGGAAAATCCCTAGATAAATAGATTTGACAGTGAGAACATGTTATCTTTTGATCTTGGTATCATGAAGGCACTTGTTCTGTGCAAATTCCTTCCACAGCTCGAGCAGAAAGAACAGCTTGGCGTAACAGGAAGTGCTGGAGAATTTGGATTATCCAAATGCCCTTTATAGTGTTAGTGCTCTTGTAATACTTGTCTGTAGACTCTTGGGTTATTCACTTTCTGTGCTGTTCTCCTGATGGGATTTTTCTAATCTTCAGACACCAGCTTCTGCACCAATTTCTCTATTTAGCTGTTATAAACTCCCTTATAGTCAGTGACCTCTATACACCTGAGAGCTCCTGAAGAGGTCCCAACACTTTGGAAAGCTTGACTTATGGTCTTGGTGTTATTAAACAGCAGAAAACCTACCTGGTGGCCAAAAGTAGGACAAAAGGTCCTATGTGGATTCTGTGCCGGAGTGTGTGTTGCAGTTCTTAAAGTCAAGGCACTAATGTGATGTCAGTCTCTCTTCTCCATGTAGCTGCCCTATTTCCTCAATACTTGCAGGAAATTAAGGATCTTTGAGGCCTCCATCACTGTTCAAACTAATTTGGGCTTGGCTGACACATTCAAAGATTCAACATGCCCATGTGCATATTGGGTATGTAACTCAGACACCTTACTTTCTTAGGAAACCAGAGTTAAAAAAAACCGAACCAATACTTCCCTTTCTCTAATTCTTGGTTAATGCTTAAATGTATCCTCGATGCATGTTGTGACATGATTTCAACTTCGAGCCTATTTGACCTAAGAATATAACCCCCTTAGCCTAAACCTTCTGCCTCAGTCTTTCATGAAACTGACTATTTATGTGCACATCTGTAGCCCTCTCCCACTCACGGCCTCTGCATGGTGGGCTACCATGTGTATTTAGTGCTGATATAAGATAACTGTTCCCCATGGTTTGATATACAGGCTAAAGTAATTTTTTTTTTTGCTAAAATCCACCGTTTTGCCATGGGAAAGACTATTTTCACAAGTCCTGTTATGTGGTTTGAATGAGATTGCAACGAAGGGAGATTAGCTAATTACTCCAGGGTCTTTTTTCCTTTGGTTTGTGGGAAAGCTTCGTGGCAAACATCCATGTGTATTGGCCAGAAAGCCATGGGAGAGCAGCCTTGTCACTCCACACCTGAACATCTTGATTCAAATGATTTCAAATGACTTGTAACTCATGAGGGTGTTTGGATCCACGCCACTCTTCTTCGAGGGATCCTATGCTCTGCTTGATGCCATAAATAGCATTCGAATGCCATGAAGTGAGATGACTCCCATCTGTCAGTCTGGGAAGGCTAGCCAGCTGCCTAAGGAAGTCTGGAGACAAAAAAGTGATTTAAAGAAAAATCTGTAGGGGGATTTAAGTCATACTTTTTTCTAATGAGTGTTTATCCTGTAACTATATCTCTATCAAACAAATGCTGTGAGATGTTCGTAGGGCAGTAAAGGCTCACGTCATTGCTGTAGGAAGTCAGTGCCTGTATAGAGTGGGAGTGGGAACTAGTTGTGTTAATTAGAGCTGGGACCCATGGGCCCAGCATGCTGAGAAGTGCCTCGTTTCATCCTGTGCCATTGGCTGTTAGCCTTGTATTGAAGCCATGCCCAATCTCTACGGCTGGCTGAAACATTTCAAAAATCATGTTTTGTTGCCATCTCTTAGCCCCCAATATCTCAGCCACCCCTGTGGCTGGTAGTCCTTTCTTATGCCCGCTCTACTGAGGCCTCGGTATACTTTCTCCTTGCTTTGGTCAAGCATCTTCTCTGGGGAGAAATAAGCCCTGGATGTTATCTCTGCCACAAGGCTGCTAATTCCCAGCCTGCTGAACTGGTGATGGGGCTTAGAAATGTCCTCATTTTTGTTAGCACTGCCTGTGATTAAGAAGAGTCTTAGCTCAAGTCTTACTTGACTTGGATTTTCCCCTTTTCTTATTAGATTGTAGCTTGTGTTTCTAAGTATACACTACTACTCCTCGAAGCCTCCAGTTTGCAGCAAACCCAGAACATCTGGGTATATCTGGGTGATATCTTGTACTTCTGACACTAAAGAAGTTGCTAGAAGTTAGCTGTCACTGCCTGTGGACAATCTTTTGTATTAACAGTGGTCGTCTTCACACCTTTGTTGTGGGAATTTCTTGGCCAGAAATTCCAAAGTTGTTCATCAAAGACAGCTGTGAACCGTGGTCTTAGCTGAAGGAGCAGAGATGCTCCAGAGCCCTTGTAGTAATGACAAATTCCTTCTTTTTGGGTTGTCTTATCTAAAGGAGGCCAGACTTTCAGATCTCACTGAGAAGTGCCCCTCTTATTGCCCGTCATCTTCACTTTTCCATAGAAATCATCCCTGCTCTCAGGAATTGCAAGGAATGCTTAAAATTTGTAATCTTGCATGAGAAGTTTGGGCCTGTAGCTTACTGTAGGCTTGCAGGAGCTCCCAGGTGTGTGGCACCTTGAACTAATAGCTCTGGCAGTGTTTCTGAGCTCTTATGTTCCCAGTGTGTCAACTGTAAAATGTTCTGAAGGTCATCCTGAAGCCATCCAGGATGGGCACTCATGACACATGGAGGATGCTCACTTGCTTTGGTGGTCGTGGTCACCTGCCTCAGCTCAGACCACACATGAAGGCCACCACTGCAGTGGCTGTGGGGCTGCTCTGTCACATCCACTTGCATGCCTGAGCACCTCTGATTGTTGCCTCTGCTCCTTTGCATGCAGGAAATAAGGCACATAGGAAGTGCACACAATCGGAGTGCAGTGCCCTTCACTGCTGCCACAGCTTCTGCCCCCAGGGTGATCACTGCTCAGTACAACAGCCCGGCAGGCCTCTACTCCTCAGAGAACATCCAGACCTTCAACAGTGCGGTGGAGACAAAAACAGCACCTGGGGCCCTGGAGCCTACCAAGCCGTAAGTACCTCCCTCGCCTCCCCTCCCCCCCTGAGCCTCCAGGGAAGGCTTCAGGAGACACAAGTTTGCTGCGAGGGTACCAGTTTGTTAAACCAAGAAAAGCTCTCTTTCAGGACAAGGGAAGTAGAAGAGGCACAAGCATGGATGTTGTTCCCAGGGACAGGGCTCGGAGGAGTGGGGAACGTTTCATGACACACGACATGAAATTAATGCTGTTGTGTTTCTTTGTTTAGCAGAGACCGACGCAGTTTCCGCGTGCGTTCAGCATGACATATCAGCCCGCTGGTCTGAACAGGTGCCTGATAGCTTGTTACAAGCACTCCCTAAAGTAGTGTTTTGTGCCTGCTTCGCTGCAATGCTGGGCAGGAAATGCACCAGCTACTGCAGGAAGCACACCCGTCCCTGTTCCCAGCTGGCCTGGGATTCGCAGACAGACTCTGCCTCAGTTTGGGTATTTCTGTGTTTTATTATCAAACTTTGCTTTTCATGGGAGTTTTAAAGAGTAGCTGAAACATTCATTCCTGTGTGAGGGGTTTTACATATGAGATTGGAAAGGGTCCCAACTGTAAAAGTGTCTGTTCATTTTTGTGTTTCCAACCGAGCCTCACGAAAGACATTATTTTATCCTAAAATTTCAAAGTTCCCCTTTTTTTCATTGGAGGTAATAAACCAGGAGCTATGTAAAGACTTTCTGGCTGTGATGGTCAGGTTGCTTAATTGCCCTAAAGTCTCTGCATAGCAATATCAAACTGCCTGGAAGGCTTTGGCCACTATTGTAACAAAGCTGGAAGACCAGTGCTTTTAGTAATACGTGACTGCATTTCTGACTTGTGAATGGGGAAACAAAAGTAACTTCAGCCTCTGCTGTTGCAGTGTACAAAGACCTGAGATTGTGGTTTAACACAAGCCTGAAAACTTGCCCATGAGTGAAAGCAGCTCCTTGCGTTGGCAGCCCTGTCTGCAGCATGGTCCCTTCTAGGCAGTTACGGTGCTGCGGCTGGGAGACGAGCTGACAGATTGTTCCTCATTTGCTTCTGGTAGACTCAGAAGCCCCATTCAGGGGCTGGGCAAAAGCAGAACAAGGACAAGGAAAATCTGACTTTGCATTAACCAGATGGGACCATCTGGCATCTCTGGTCTAGTCTGGAGTTCCCTCCATGTGAGAGCGCTCCCTGGAAGCCAGGTAGATTTGGCTGGAAAATTGTAGCTGATGCCTTTCTCTTGCAGGGATCAGCAAAGAGGTGGGTTCCTTCTAGGGCTGTGGCTCACTCTGCTTCTCCTAGCAGGAAGGTCCATTGCCAGCCCTGCTGCATCTTGGATACATGGCATCTCTTTCATCTTTTCTTTGCTGAAACACAGCAAGTTGCAAAGGAATGCTGGGGAAACTGTGGATGAGGCCTTTGATGCTAACATGCGTTTGTTTACAGAGTCATCAAAAGCAAATGAATTACTGCTGGTTTTCAGTGGGAGCCAGGGACCTCAGCCTGCCATTAAAAACCCACTGTAGTCTCCCCAGTGCGCAAGCACAGGATGTGTGGGTTCTCCCTTCACACACCCTTCCAGCTGCCTTTAAATTTCTGCCCATCTGTTCTGCTCAGTTATTAGGTATATGGCTGACATTGCTCTGGGTTTACCTGACATTTATCTGCATCCCCATCCTGCACCCTGCAGATACACAGCCTCTCTGAACCTAGCAGTTGATCCTGCCACTGCACATGGTGACATCTGTGCTTCATCCTTAGAGAGTGTGTGGTGTAAATGCAGGACTGTAGTACATAAAGAAAAAAAAGCAAATATCTCCACTGGATTTGATGTCACAAAGCAGGGGAGGGAGAAGCCCCACTGCTGAGTACATCTGGTTTGGGATGGGAAGTGGGATTTCTCCTCAGTAGGATGCTCAGGCTAGCTTTGAGAAGAGCAGCAGTGAAGGTGGCATTCCTTGTCTGGACAGTGGAACCACCAGTTTGTGCATGGGGAGTTAGTGTATAATGAAACCCCTGCTGCCACTTCTTCATTGCTTTTATAACCTATGCATTTGCTTATCAGTAGAGTGCTTGCTTTTTAGTTTTTGTGTGGACACCCCTGGGGTGTGAGACCAGAGGCACAGCATTAGCCAGAAGCTTTTAATGTAAAGTTGTGTATTCAGTGATGTGTCTTTCAGACAGTATTCTGCAGCTGCCTGATGGCTTGAAGTATTTGGCTTTGTCCTTCATTAATTTCTTTCTTCTTTCCTTCCTTCCTCCTCTGCATTTTCCCCTCAATTCGGCAATGTAAACCCCAAACAAACCTTAAACAACCCCGCCTCACGCTGCCTGTGTGGCCGCATGGGCCGGCAGCTGCCCATGGCCGGGGGCTGCGATGCAGGCTCCCATCGCCTCCGTGTACGACCCTCTGCAGAGCTCCGAGCCGTGGCGCAGGCACAGCACCTCCTCTGGCCCCAGCCAGGTCCGAGTGGGCCCTGAGCAGCTGAAGCACGCGGCCCAGGTCTGCCCCACCAGCCCTGTGGAAGTGGAGGTGCCAGGACTCAAAGTGCTGCACGTGCAGTTCAATTCTCCCCTGCAGCTCTATTCGCAGAGCAACATCATGGACACCCTGCAGGGGCAGATCTCTTCTGTTAGCCCTGATTTCCCCAGGTAACCTGCCCATGGCCTCTGCAGCCAGCTCAGCACATTTGCTCATCCGCATTTCGGTGTCCACGAGTCCTCGTCCCTGTCTGTGGCTCATGGCATTGTCCGGTCACAAGAAAACAGCATTTACATTTCACCCTTCCAGTGTTAGTGCATGACTCTTCACAGGAGCTTTCTCTGCCTTGTGTCTGTGCCCAGCACCAGGAAACACCCAAACATGTTTTGAGCATGTCAGAATGTCCATTGCTCCCTGCACACCCACACTGCGGGGCCTGACAGCAGCTGGTGGCTTTTCTGGAGGAGTCACCTGCAGCAGATGGGTTTGCTGAGGGTCGGACAGCGCTTTATCCTGAAAGCTGGTGTTTTTCCTGCACTTGAAATGACTTTTGTTGTTTGTGACTGACAGGTGCTGCTAGTCTTTGTTCTTCTGTTTCATTGGCCATGGGTGTGTGCTGAGCATGTTTCATTTCAGGCTGAAGCAGGTACCTATGGTTTCCATCTTTGGCTGACAGCAGTCATGAGTTTGGAGCAGCCTAGCAGGCACCGGGAACGTGGAGGGACAGTCTCTGTTCCCACCCCTACCCACTTGTCTCAGAGCTACCTCTGCCCAAAGGAGTGGAGGATGCTCAATGTGCTCTGAGGTCTGTAGGACCTGTGGTGATCCTCAGCATCACAAGGCCTGGGTGCTGTTTGATGTCTTCTTTGTGGTACTTGGGAACCCCCAGCCCATGCCTCTGAGTGGCAGCCTCCAGGTTTTACAGGGAGGACCTCAGTGTCAGGACAGGTGAAACAGAAAGCACATTCATCTGTCTTGCAGGAGGGGTCCAGTCAAGGATGAATTGTGAACCTCCTGCTATGTGACCAAGCAGCTTGCAGGTGTGGGACGTGGTCCAGGGCACTGGTCAATCCCAGGGCCTCCATGGGACAGAAAAGGACACAGCCAGATTTTATGGCTCCTGGACTGCTCTCAGTTTCCTTCTGGGAACCATGTGCTTCAAAGCAGAAAATGTGGTGTCCTCACCCCTGGACCCCTACAACCAAGCTTTGCCATGTGCCAGCAGCCAAGAGATAGTTGGAGGCTGAGGGTTTACTCCTGCCTTGTTACTCAGTGCAGTTACTTGCTGTAAGTCACTGCTCTTGCTTGTAGTCAGTGCTGTGCGTACCAGAAGTGGTCACACTGCCGGCTCTCTGTGCTGGCCTGGAGAGCTGATAGTGCTCACAAAGGAGCCCGAGACATCAATTGTTTCATAGCAAAAGGGAGTGCTCTGAGCACTGGGCCTTCCTGTAGCCTTGAGATCTTTGTAAACTTTGCAAAATGGGCTGGCATAAAATAGTAAAATATTATTAGTAAGAAATAAATTTTGCTTTCTGATTCTGTGCAAGGCTCTGTCTTTATGGTTTTTATTACCATCTTCTTGCCAATATTTAAGGCTCAGTGATCCAGTATTAGTCAGTGTTGCAAGTTGCCCATGGTAGCAGCAATGAGATCCAGTAATGGTTGTGTGAGTCATAAGACCCAATAAGAGTTGTTGGGGTTGTTCCCTACAAAGTTTCTACATGAGGGATCTCGTGTGCATGGAAAAGGACACCAGTTGCTGGTGATGCTGCAGATAAAGTACTTGCGTAACAGGAGGTGCCAAAAATCAGCTGGCAGACAGAGACTCAGTATCTTGCAGGTACAATTTCTGTGCCTGTGGCCTTTCATTTTCAAAAGATACACATGCTTTCTGGTGATGTTTTTTAATTTACACAGCATAGCCTTCTGCCCTGAGGTGTTTTACTCCGCTGGTATAAATTCAGGTTTGATGCTTTTTATAGCCTTTTGGAAGTCTTGTATGTGCAAGTGTCCGTATACGGTGCATACCTGGGAGAGCTGATCTGTGTGTTTCGCACTGCCACAATGCATGGTTGAAATGTGATGGCCTTGTTTGACTCGAGTGCTTTTTAAGATGATTTATCCTTTGTTTTTTGGATGCATGTTACTGAAACATTTTAGTATGCAAACTGCAATGAAAGGCTTCTTGCATAATGTTTTTACGGGCGGATAAAGCAGTGAGAGTGTAAGAGTTTACATGAGATGAATGTAATGTGGAGCATGGGGCATCTTCTGTCTAATTGAAGGCACATAATTATTTTATTTTGGGTAAGAGACTTCAGTAACTGAGATTCAGGTTTCAAAGGTTCAACTGCTTGCATGTCTAATGTGCTTCCTGCTCCACTGAAAATTGCTAAAGATGGAAACATTTTATGAAATTCTTTTTATGGAAATAGCATTATATAACTCACGTGATGATTTTACTTATGATGCTTGAAGAGTTTATTATGTAGAGTAACTCCCAGATGACTCAATTGCCCATTGGCATGGAAAGTATGCAGTTGCCTCCTCAAGAAAAAAATTTCCCTCTGCAATTTAGTCTGAACCTCAGGATGTTTATGTACTGTTCATGCAATCACAGAGTGCAGGAATGGTGAAACTGAGTAGACCATTTACATTTTTAAGACTGCATTGTAGAATTGAGCCATCAGAGGAGATTTGTCAGCTCTTTCATTTTATCGTATATGTTTTACTTCAGCTACACAAGGCAGGCAGGAATTTCCTGTGTCCTTTAGTCCATCCCTTAGTCCAGCATTTGGCAGTTTAAACCATTGATTTAAATAATTCCCACTCTATATTTGTCCAGACTATTTTCAAATCCTTTAGTCTGGAGGTTGCTCACCTGTCCATGACAATCTCCTCTGGTATTTCAGTGTCAATAGACATATTGGAAAGCTTTTCCCAAGGGATATTCTAAATACCTTCCTGGAGTTTAAGCCTATCCTCTATTCACTGGATGTGGATAATATCCTAGGTACTGCCTCCAGACTCTTTTTTTATCCCCAAAGACCCTTCCAGTGGCACAATGACCCTGCACTGTGAAAAGCTGCCCCTGAAGGACCTTGGGCTCTAAGTCAAGGATGCAAGTCCCTCATGACATGAGGGGTGGCAGCAGCACCTCGGGGCAGCTGCACTGAGGGCTTAGCTTCAGCAGGCAGAAATCTCTGCCCTTGACCTGCTCATAACCTTAGTAAAATACTGTAAATGGGCTGTGGCTCAGAGTCTCCACCTATAAAATGGAAATAGTAACACTCACTTGAAAACCAGGCTAAATTGCTGCCGATCAGGGAATCATCTAGTTAGCTCCTACAGCTGTTACCTTGTGAAGGTGACATTTTCAAGCAATTCATAGGGTACTTGCAAAGATTTCTTTTTAATGGAATAAACTTTACTTAGTTTGAGATTCACAGTGGTGTAAGGTAGCGGTGTAAGGTAGTTTACGCATGCAAGGAACATGTGTGGATGGCACAGCTGCCACGTGGCATTCCCATCCCAGCACGTTAATTCTTTATCTTCCTGTTAACAGAGCAGTGATTTCCTGGGCAGAAGGTTTTAGTTGCTGGAGAGTATGGTAATGGTGAAGCAGGAAGAACCCTTGGGGGGCTGGCCAGGGGCAGTCGGCGAGCCGCTGCTGACCGCGGCGTGCGCAGACTGCCCAGCGTGCCAATCCCACCCGGAGCACATCCAGCACCTCCGCGTTCATGGCCTCCTGTTGTGCGTGTGCTTTGCACGTTCATTCTTCAGGCATATGATGCATTCTGAAAGTTTTGCTAGAGGCATCGGCTTTAGTTTTCATCTGTTTAACAAGTGTATTCTCTGTTCCTTCCTCAGTTTAGATCAGCGTAACCAGACCCCAGGCAACATCGCCATAGACAAACAATCTGAGGTTTACAAGATGCTACAGGAGAATCAAGAGTCAAATGAGCCACCCAGACAGTCGGCTTCATTTCTTGTGTTGCAAGAGATCTTGGAGTCAGAAGAGAAAGGTGAGTACTTACAGCACACCCGATCTGAGTGCATTCTTCTGCTCTGCCATTCTTTGGGCTAAGTGAAATTTAGAACTTTCTTTTCCTTTTAGCTGTTGATTGTTCAAGGTAGCATGTGGGTGGTTTCTACAGAAACCTACAGACCCTGTCACTAATTTGATTCCTTAATATTCTCTCATTGATTAGTTTCAGTGTCTGTGGACCCATATCATATCATGTTGCTTTCTCATTGAGTGAGTGCTCCAGAATAACCCCTTGCAACATTTAGTGATCAAGAAGGAATTTTAGAAGTCACTAACCCTCCTATAGTTTTGAAAGTTTTGCCCCCTTTAAGATAATATTCACTGATTAAAGACCATCTTAGATTCAAGACTTCGGATGGTATAACAAGATAGTGCTCTTCAGTGAGTCCTAGTCCTTCTGAACTCCATCCCCTACACAAGAAAAAGCATCCACTTCTGCAGCGGAATGTAAAAATATGGAAGCTGGATTACAGCAAGCAGTTCATAGCTTTTAACTTCTGAAAATCTGCTCGTCTTGGCATTCTTGATCTGACATCTGAACTTGTGCAGTTTAGAGCTATAGCCTTTAAGATATAAAGGCCAATTAACTTATTGGGGGCTAAATTGTGCTCTTTTCTCCCCTTAAATAAAATAAACAAATGAATGGGAAAAGAATTCCAAGAATGACCTTTTTTTGTCCTTAGGCCAGCTGAGACTCTGTCTTTTGTGTTATTAGCTTGGCAGTGGTACATTCAGTTTAATCCAAAAAAAGCCTGGTGCTGAGATACCACAAAGAGAAACAGATCAGCCAAGTGATGGTAGGTCTGAGGGATCTGTAGGGGAAAAGCAAAATGAAGCAAATAAGGAAGTAATCAGAAGAAAGAAACCAGGATCATGGAGTCTTTAATATGCTCTTAAAATACCTACCTGAAAACATCTTTTAAATATTGAGTGTTTGCAGCTTGCCCTCAGGGTGCAGCTCCTGCATGGAAGGAGTAGCCAGGACTTCTCACGAAGCCAAGGTCCTCCCCTGTGCTTAGTAGTGGTGAAGAAGATAAGAAGCGAAACCCTCTCTGTTTTATCTTTCTTTGAAGATTTGCAGCATTGTTGGGATTCTCTGGCACAAGGTTTGCCTGTCCTATCACAGAACGGGATAAGCTCTGGCATTATTCCACAGTGAGCTGATAATGCCCCATGACCCAGCCTGCCCGTGCTGCTCACAAACACTGCTGTGGGTCAGATCATTCCGTGTGATAAATGGCACATTGGATGGCAGCTTCTCCCAGCCTGGCTCCAGGCAATGGCATGTGGATGGCAGCTGTGAGCCATTGCCCCAGCTGGGACAGGGCCCTTGGGGCCTCACTGACTCTTTGGGCTGGGCTGACTTACACCGGCTGAGAGCCTGGGCCAGACACAGTGGCCGAGTGTGGGTGTTTGGAAGCACCACGGCTGGTCTTTCAAGACCTGAGCCTGTACTCAAAAGTGTAGAGTGTTCCACTGGGTGGAACATGCCACATTTCCTGTGGGTGTTTGATTGAGAGAGATTTTAAAACGTGCTGTCAATGTTGGTGATAAGAGCGAAGTGTTGGTTGAGGCAGACGGAGTGAACAGAAGTGATAGGGAAGAGTCTGAAAATGTGATTGCTGCTGCTTGCTTCCCAGTGGGGGTCACTTGCAGCAGCTCTTGGAGGGCAGGTGCTTCTTGCTGGGTTTGGAAGGTTAGGGAATTTGCACCTCTGGACCAGCATCTGCACGGAGCTGAGTATAAACCTCTGAGCTGAAGGCTGCCCTAAGAGCAAACCAGCGCAGCATCACCTGCCCCACAGCTGAGGTGGGCAGTTCCTCCCTTTTTCTTCAGCTCTTGAATCAGTGGTGGTGCCCTGGGCTGTGGTGAGTCCCTGACCTTGCTGGTCACCAGGGTGTGTCTTTGGAGGGTGTTCCCACCCCTTGCACCGGGAATGCCCATTGTAAGTGTGCACTTGGTTTGACACTGGTCAGAAGGGTTTCATCAGTGTCCCTCACAGACCAAGGTGTTCCTGGTGAAATATCATGGGAGTCTCAGCAGCCTCCTTCCCTTGTTAACTGTGGAACCCCTTGGAAAAGTCATATAAGATAAGATTAGTCCCATCATTGGTGTCATTTTATAAAAGGCTCCTTTTTCCCTGCAGATATTTAAAGGCTTGCCTCGTATCCCGCATCTAGGATCCACTGCTGGTTTAGGCATCCAGGTCAGCACGTGGAATTCCCTGCCCCAGAGAAGTTGCAATAGGGAAATACCTGGAGCATGCTAGGCAACAGCAGGGGAGTGCAGGGTTATCCCCAGTGTCCCAGGGCTCTGCAACAAGGAGTTTGTTAACCAACTCTTCCAGGAATCTTGGGAAAACCAGCTCCACTGTAAAACAGACAGCAGACTGGAAAAGGACTTTGACAGTCCTCCCTAGCCTACCAGGACACCCACCTCTTTCTGACCTCAAATCTGGGAATCAGCTTGACTCTGAGTGTGTGATCAGGACACATCAGGCAGACTCCAGTGCTGCCAAGGCTGGGGCTTTGCTTTGCTTTGTGCCTCTGCATGTGAGACACATCAGCTGAAGTCTGATGGGCTTTTAAGATGAGAAGATACTCTCATCTGACTGCCCACCATCTCAGGCCCTCACATTTCCAGGGCCAGGTTCAGCTGTGTCCCTCCTCTCCTTCCTCCCCACACATCCCTAATCCCCTGCCCACTTTCCATGCATGAATCCCTGCCTCAGAGCTGGGGTTAAAGAATATCCCGGCAGAGCATCTGCTTGGGAGAGCAGCCTTGAGCCACGCATCTCACATGCTCTGAAGCACTCTCCTTCCACCCCCAGGAGACCCCACCAAACCATCTGGATTTAGGAGCGTCAAAGCCCCTACCACAAAGGTGGCCTCATCGATTGGGAATGCCCAGAAGCTGCCCATGTGCGACAAGTGTGGATCTGGCATTGTGTAAGTAAGCCTGTCCTTGGCGGTGCCGGTGAGCAGCCCATGCCTGTGCCAGGGGCTGAGGTACTGCACCCAGACAACTTCACTTACCCACATCCAGCTCAGCCACGAGACTCACATTTATTCTCACCAGCTTTAATAACACTAACTTTGCAGTTCCCCACAGTGAGGCAGGAGTTGGGTTTCCATCTGCAGATCTGTATCTGTGGAAACCAGAGCAAGTCCCTGTGAGACAAACCTTGAGGCAGTTGTTGCTGCAGTGTTTTGCTTCTTACCTGAAATCTGTTTTTTGTTTGGAAACGAAACGACCTTTCCATTCAGGGCCTGTGTATTTAATGCATTTCCTGTCTCAGTGCTCCCAGGCGTGGCATAGAGACTTGCCTTGGTGGTCAGAGGCGGTGGGGACTGCAGAGCTGCATTCTGGTCTCCACTCTCCTCTAAAACCTCACACCTACACTGTGTCTATGCAGACTTTTTTTTTTTTTTTTTTTTTTTTTTTGGTCTTTATGTGGATAAAATCCAACTCCAGCAGAGCTGGGGTTTGGGTTTGGTACAGAGCTGCTGTACCATAAGTGTGACCACATGAGGGACCCAACCCATGTCTTGGAGTTGTTCAGTTTTTCAACCTCAAATTCTTCTCTCCAGCCCCCTTAACAGTTGACTACACACCAGTCAAGTACTGGTAGCCAAACCTGCACTGTCATGGAAGAATTCCGACTTCTCAGATGCTGCCTGCCACAGGCTATCAGATTGTTGCTGAGACCCACTACACGGTGATTGCATGGTCCTGGCATGCCTGGAGCATCTGGACCAGCAGAGAGATTACAGAGGCAATCCAGGCCCTGTAAAATATGAATCAGAGACAAACCCTGTAATTATCCTACCAGCTGAGTAGGTCTGGAGAGAAAGCACAAGGCCTTGAATAGCACTCAAAACTAATGAATTACAGAAAATAGAGATGACTGCTGGAACAAAATAATACTGGAAAATTGTTGTGTTGGGGCTGATGGTAGTTAACAAATTGCTGTGTAATTTTTGTAGTTTTCCTAGTCATCTGTTGGGTTAAGCTGTGAAGTCTTCCAGTAAGAGCTGGCCCACATTTGGCTGGATCTGTTCACTGCAGCTCCTGAGCAGCTGTGTCTGAGATGAAAACCAGGATCTGGTCTCTGTGCTTCTCCCACATGTACCTGGCCTATCAGTCACTAGCAAAAGGGCAGTGCTGGCTGTGCAGCCTTCATCCCTGCAGTTCTTCATTTATTTTGCCATCCAGTTGGTTTGTACCTGGATTTTGCTCCCTCAGATGGTCAAGCTACTGCCTGCCATTTGATCCTGGGCATTCAAATGCTGTTGTGCCATCTGCAGCCACCAGCTAAAGATGCCATCACAGTAATTCTTGCCACCACAGGTGATAGGACTGCCCCTGTGAAACTTAGGCAGGTCAATGCTGGAAAACACTTTCTAGAGGAGAGTTGCCATGCCAGCACATGCTGGGCTTCTAAAAGTGCTGTTAACATCTGCCTGACCAGAGGTAGGGCCTGTACTTTGACTTGTCAGGAACAGAAGAAAACTTCACCTTCGGGACCTTCGGTGTGGGTCTGGGCTGGGTTGGAGGTGGCTGGAGTGGAGGGAGACAGTGGTGGGCACTGAGGGGTGCTGGTTCCTTCCCCAGAGGGATGTTTGTGAAGATCCGGGACAAGCAGCGTCACCCCGAGTGCTATGTGTGCAGCGACTGTGGCACCAACCTCAAGCAGAAAGGACACTTCTTTGTGGAAGACCAAATCTACTGCGAGAAGCACGCGCGGGAACGGGTGATTCCCCCGGAGGGCTACGAGGTGGTCACCGTCTTCCCAAAGTAAACCGTGCTGCTCACAAAGCCGCTGTGGATGGTTTATCCTCTGCTGATTTTCCTTGGAGGAAAATACATCCGTTATTCCAAATATCCATTATCCCTACCCCCTGCAGAATTGTGTTTGCAATAAGGAATGCTAGGCATGGCTTTGAATTTCCTTGTCATTATTAATCCTCCATCTGTTCACATGAGATGTCACTAATTGTTCAACATTCTTTTCATCTTCTCTTTCACTTTTTTTTTAATACACAGAATTATTTTTTTTTCTTCATTGTGCTGTCAGTCACACAGGAAAATCAGAAGCCAAAGTCAGATTACAACTTTTCTGTGATCCAGTTATTTGCCATATGTTTGCCTTCAATAAATTGGGTGAATCCACAAGGCAGAATTGTGCTTTCTGCTGTTATTCCTTGTGCACTGGATTGGGGTTCCCTGGGCAGCAGAAGAGGTGCCCAGTGCATGCCTGTGTTTATCCTGGACAATAGTGGGAAGGATTTACAAAGTTGAGTCAGACTGGTCTTGCTGCCAGCTGAGCTGTGAGCAGCTGCCTGCTGGCACCCAGCAAGGGGCAGCTGGGCACAGCCAAGCCTCAGAGCAGACTGGTGGCCTGTCCCCAGCGCAAGGCAGCCGAGAGCTGCCTCCTCCGTGTCATGCTTCATGATGATGGGACTGGGCATGTCAGTGTTTCCTGCTGCTCCATCACCCCAGATGCTCCTTTGTTCCCCACAGTCACAAACTGAGCTCTATGAGAAAAATCACTTGATGCTTGCTGGAAACCAGGGAATCCTAGAGTGAAGAGGGGAAGGTTTCAGTGGCCACAGTCCCTGTTCTGGCTCCCCCTAGGGGGAAGCACATGTGGCTGCCCAAGGCATCATCCTGCTCCTAGTGCTGCTGCTGTGCACAGCTGCTGGAGGGGGCCGCTGCCTTTGGGAGGGATGGGGGGAGGGGGGCACATGCCTCTTGTGCCCTGGACAAGGGGCTGACGGTGCCTGAGGAGCAGAAGCTCCACCCATGTAGAGCACAGGGGAGGCCTGCAGTGGTTATTTTTCTCACACCTCTAAATGCAATTGTGGCTGTTAATGGTGTAAAAATAAACAGTTTCTAAGATGTGTCATCTTTCCTTTAAAACCAATTGCCAGTGGTTGAAATCAGCAGGGTGGGCTTGTAGCTGCACACAGGCCCTCTCTGCCCAGCACAGGGCCACTGGAGTTAGTGGGTGCATCTGCAACAGCTACAGACAGGGTCATGTCTCTGCCCTTGAAAAGTCCTGTCTGTGTTCAGCAATGATGTACTGCTGTGCCCTTTGTTTCCTCTCCTTCACCACAAATCACACCACAGCACAGCTGCCTTGTAAAAAAAAAAACCAACAGAAAACAAATCAAGACACCCAAGCTCAAACCACAACCCCAAACCCAATCTTCATCTGAGGTAAAGCTGACCTGTCACCAAGGCTCTAAGCCTCCCGCTGTTCAGCTAGACTGTGTGGCTTTTGAGCAGGTTGGGGAGAGGACTAATTCACCAACCCAGCTAAATTTAGTTCATCCCCTCAGGCTCCTTCTATGGGCAGAGGCAAGCAAGCAAGGCTGCCGTAGCTCAACCAGCAAACTTTCTTGGGCTCATCCCTGGGAAAAGCCTGGCTTCCCTGTGCCACTGGCAAACGTCAACACACCTGCACAAACTCCAGCTACGTAACACAAAGCTTTATTTTTCAAGGTGAGAGTGGAGGGTTTTTTGGCCTGCTGGGATGACATCTCCCCTCACTGCTGCTAATGGGGGTTAATTCTCTCCCCTCCACAGCACATTTCCCTAGGGAAAGGCTGGCTGTGCTGCTGTGCTGGACTGCACAAAAAGCCAGTGCAGTGGTGGGACGCACAGACCTGCAGGGGTGAAGGAGTGACCCTGTAGGCACAAACTGCTCTGGCTGTATGGTGGACCGAGTCTCCTGCCCTGCTGTGGGACTGTGGCTGCTCCCCACCACCTGCTTTCTCAGCAGGCTGGGGGCTCAGGGCTCCAGGAAAATGCCTGCTGCTAAGGCCATCTGGAGCACTGTGTCCCAGCCCCAGAGGCTGGCCTGAGCCCTCCAGTGCCTGCAAGATCACTACATTCTTTTGTATGCAAACATCTGTCAGCAAAACAGCACTTGTTCCAGAAAACCTCATGATTTGCTCTTGTGTTGGGGGTGAGGGCATTAGAGCCTGGCCCATGCCTGGCATTTCCCTGCCCTCCCACCCAGTGCCACGCTGCAAACAGGTGACAAGCCCTTCTTTGTGCAGGGCCATGCCGGCCCAAGCTCCTGCAGCCAGGCTGGCAGCACAGCTGGGAAAACGGATGGCGTGGGGCTTGACGCAGGCATCGGGGACTACAAAAGATTTGTGGAGTAGTCTGGACGTGCAGGTTTCTAATGTGGATACCAGAGCTGATCCAATTTATTACATGGGAACGAGTTAACTGAGGAAGTTCACATTCGTTACTTGAGGACTTTGATCACTCTCTGCTGTATCTGGCTGAGAAAAGGAATGTAATAATCTTTTATAATGCAGGGCAAAATTTTTGACAACTGCAATGCTCACTGTAGTCTGACTTTCCAGATTCCTCAGGATTTTAATGGTTGGCATGTACAGTCTGTCAACAATAACAAAATAGGTTAAATAGGGTCACTCATGCCTTGCAACCGCACTGAGCTGCCTGCTATAGAAGTTAACAATTACGTAAGGAACACATAAAAGGTTCCTAATGGAAGCATCGGGCAGTTGGGGAGTGGGTGGGTGATCATCCTGCCAGAGGGACTCTCTCCCAAAGGTAGGCAGCACAGCACAAGGCACAGTCTGTCATTTTTAACACTGATTACTTCAGTTTCCATTTGCGATCCCTCCCTGCCACTGCCACAAGTCCCCTTTCTCCTTGTGCGGTGGAGTCCGTGCCTTCTGGTGGCTGGTGGGAGCCTGCTCCTCAGGCACAGCCGCAGCAGGAGTTGCAGGCCATGGCAGGCTGGAGAAGAGGGCTGGTGTGGGACACAGTTAGCGGATCTCCCTCCACAGCTGAACAGGAATCACTATTTTTAAAACTCTTTACACAGTTAAAAAGACCCTGCTGGTGGCAGTGACTTGACACAGCTGGCCCCCAGGAGATAAGGCTGACAGAAAAGGGTTAAAAACCCCCAACACTATCATCAAGACAGACCTCTCTTATTTTGCTCTTCACAGGCCACACCATCACCATGTTCATGCCAGTAAAACAGCACTGAGCAGCGTGGCCAGTTGCTCCAGCTCACACATTTAAGTTTCATTTGCTAATGGCTCAGATTTTTGTCAAGGTAGAGTCTTGGCAGCTCATCTCTGCTAAGGCAGGTAAGTAAGAGTACCCAAATGATGCATGTGCATGAGTGCAGTTCAGTGCTGGTGAAATGCCATTAAATAGATTCTAACATGTGAAATTAAGTTTACCACATATTATTTTGTCATCACCTGGAAAAATTTGGGAAAAAAAAAAAAGCCTGCAAAACAGACACAGTAGGGACACATTACCAAGCCAAGACCACTTCTTTTCTGTCCGGACATTTGGTTTCAGCACTCAAATATCTGCCAACACCAACAGTAGGAGAACAAGAGCTGGATATATCTGGATGCAGCAGGGGACAGGAGCACCGCTTCCAAGTCACCAGGACAGATCTATTGTAGATCAGGGTATCTCAGCCCCGACAAGATCTTACCTGTTGTTTGTTAACAGATCAGATAAACAGGACAAGCTGTCTTGTAGTGAATTATTTTGGCACCATGGGGTTAGGTTAACACTGAGCTGGCATCTCCCAACTGCCAATAAACATCTTGCTATCAAAGTGAGATNATGTGACTACAGAAGTGACACCAAACTTTCACAAAGCAGAAACCTTCTATGTTTCCCTGAAAATCTGTGGAGTTTCTCCCATGAGAAGCTCCTACTCCTTCTGTGACATCTAGGCTTCAAGAATTTGTCTTGTACCCACTGAAGTATTTTCTCTATGGACAATCAAGGGAACATTATTTCATGCAGAGCAATTGAAAACTGTCAGCACCAGCTGCCCCCCATCCCAAGCATCCTCCCATTGTCATTACTGCATTTCCTTGTGGTCTCTTCCCCACCTGTCTGCAGCAGGCTGGAAGGAAGGCTGCATTCTGAAACACCAGCACCCTTCAGAGCATGCCCCACTCTGCCTGTAGGCATTCAGTGCTCAAATGCTGGACTGCCCCTTCAGAGCCCAGGTGTACACAGGCGCACTCATTACTCTTGACTGCAGGAAGAAAAAATGCAAGATCATACTAAGAAGGTACCATGCTTGCTTTAATCAGTGACATTTGTAGTACTTTTGGAGCAAAAAAATAATAGGGATTAAGAGATGGGGCTCCTCAATGGCAACAAGCAAAAAGATGCACTGCTTTCACTTCTGGAAGTGGTCTAGAAAAGCAGCCACAGCTCTGCCAAGTCTCTCTAGATAACATCAAGCCCCACACACATAAGCAGATATAAACACTGCATTTCCCCAATGCTACCATTAGCATTAATGCTAGTTTATGCATTTTTAGGAAAGCAGCAATTATTAAATCCTACTTGTGCTGGCTCTGGGGTCGAAACTCTTATTTTGCACTATATCACCCTGTCATAGGCAGGTTAAGCAGGGTAAATCAGTCTTCAAAAGTTACGTAGCCTGTGTGGGAGCAGCTGTCACTTTTTATTAAATCGTTAACAAGATTAGGTTGATATACAAACAGGTGAATATGGAAAGCAAAAGCCACACACACAAGCAAAGCAAAACAAGGAATTAATTCACTGCTTCCTGTGAGCAGGCAGGTGTTCAGCCATCCCCAGGAGAGCAGGGCCCCATCACGCATAATGGTTACTTGGGAAGACAAACAGTGTCACTCCAAACATCTCCCCTTCCTCCTTCTTTCCCCTGCTTCACACACTGACCACGATGTTATCTGGTCTGGAATATCCCTTTGGCCAGTTCAGGTCACCTGTCCCTGCTGTGTCTCCTCCCAACCTCCCATGCACCCTCAGACTCCTCACCAGCGTGGCAGTGCACAAAGCAGAAAAGGCCTTGGCTCTGTGTAAGCCCTGCTCAGCAGAAACAAAAACACCTGTATTATCAACCCTGTGCTCAGCCCCTTACCAGCCACTGTGAACAATTCTACTGCAGCCAAAACCACCAGAACCATTTATTCATAAATCTTGCAGTAGATCTTCATTAGAATTAAAGGATGCATGAAGGAGACTAGCACAGTGTGTGACGGTAATGTGGAGACAGCACACACTGGACTTTGTATCACTCAGACTAATAAGTAACTGAACAGAAAAATTAGAAACTTTTGTCTTCAGCTATTACCAACAAAACAGGGCTTGCACCAGGCAAGGTCAAAGCCAGCCTACTCGTTAACAGATTTATCTGTTCCCTTGCAGGGAAGTATAAATATCTCTTACAGTATCTTATAAGGTATCTTTCTCTACATCAGGCCAACAGAGTAAAATAATGATCATAAAGTGAATGAAAAATAGTGTCTGAAATCTGAGGAGGCAGAGGGGTTTTTTTCCATGTTATCTATGCCATGTTAACTAGCACAACTGCAACTGTGACAGCTCCAGCTGCAATTCCATGACTGCAGCTTTTAAATGACACCTAAATGACATTTTCACAAACCAAAGCTGAAGGTTTAAAAGCTGCCTGCTGCATCCAGTTGTGTCCAGTTCTGGGCCTCTTGCTACAAGACAGACACTGAGGTGCTAGAGTGTATCCAGAGAAAGGTAATGAAGGTAGGTAAGGGTTCTGAAAAGGGAAAGTGCAGAATGTCTGTGTGGGTGTGTGAAGGCCAAAGAATATTTTCTGGGAAGGGAAGGGCAGTAAAGAGGTAAAGGATATTACTTGTGTATTTAACCTACAGGAGTTAGCTGCCAGCAAGTGTTTTCAACTTAGAATCATAAAATCATTGGGACTTTTGAGACTGAGTCCAACCATTAGCATGGCACTCCTGGATCCACCACTAAACCATGTCCCCAAGTGCCATACCCACACCTTTTAAATACCTCCAGCGATGGTGACTCCATCAGTTCCCTTGGCAGCCTGTTCCAGTGCATGATTTTTCTGGTCAAGAAATTTCCTAATATGCAATCTCAACCTTTCCTAGTGCAACTTGAGGCCGTTTCCTCTTGTCCTACTGTTTGTTACTCAGGAGGAGACCAATACCTTGTTACAAACTCCTTTAATGCAGTTGTAGAGTGATAAGGTCTCCCTTCTCAAGGCTGAACACCCTCAGCCCCCTCAGTCATTCCTAAAACTTCTCCTCCAGACTCCTTAACAGCATTGTAGCTCCCCCCACCTGCCTCAAATGGGCAACTCAGCGGCACAGGCTGACCAGCAGTCAGTACAGAAGTAATGTCTGCACCAGAACGATTAAGGCTATTTTAGGCTCAGTGCTTTTTGGTTTCTGGGTTGTTTGGTTTGTGTGTGGGTGTTTTTCTGTTGTTGTGGGGGGTTGGCTTGTTTTTCTTTAAATGTGTGACACTGGCTAATGTGCTACATAAGTAGGAAAGTGTGAACTAATGGACACAAGATCAGGTTCGCTTACTTAAGAAGCCAAAATCCACAGACTTTTAGAACAAACCAGATATTTATTTAACCAAAATAATTTGCAGAGGGTGAAATCAGAAGCTACACAAATGGCTTTAACAAAGGCACATGTTCTCCCCCTCCTAAAAAAAACTATAATTGACACCATATTTTAAAAAAACCAACCCGAAAATGGTGGTTTAGGACTTCCACAGGAAGATTTTTTTAACAAATTTGCCAGTTTATACCACTGAGCACAAGAACTAGCTGCAAATGTGAAACATGCTCATTTTCTTAGTCCTCTATGAAAGCCTACTAAAGCTAAAACGATCACCTGCATTATACTCTAGAACATGTTAAAATTCATTGGAACATGTTGAAATTCAGTGGAAGAAGACAAGGGATTTGAACAAGGCCTTAAGGAAAGTCAGCATCAAGGACCAGTTAGTGTAAGTGACATCTCTGGAAGATCTGTAAGACTACTTAGAGGCAGCATTTGCATATTAAAACACGCATTCTGCATTGGACTCTGATGACTCTTCTAGGACTTTAAAGACACCCATTTTTTCCTTTTTCATTTTTTCAGAGGTCTTCATTTGATCTAAGAGTAAAACAAATCAAAGGTCAACAATAACAGGTGTAGTAGAAAACAGATGTGGAAAACAAGTTGAGAAAACCATTTTGCAGATTTGGAGAACATGTTGATAATATCAGTTTCCTCCTTCATCAACAGCTGGCTACTAGAAATTTGTGTTTGAAAATATTTTTCAGTTGTATGCTTTTAGAAAAAAAATCCAGCATCTCTGGCTAAATGTGAATGGAGAAAAACAATTTTAGAAGCTGCCCGAACTAGTTTTATTTTCCTGAGAAAAATACACAGAAAACCTTTTTAGTGAAGTTACCAGGAGAAACATAAAAGTTAGAGCTCTGATTAAGTAATATTCTTTCCAAAAATTCGACAACCTGCAACTTTTTTTCCTGGCACTTGCAATCATTTTGCTGCCCTTCCAGTGGGTATTAAGCTAATGAAGAAGTATTATCTCTATATATATTTAATAATTATGGCTCACCAGGGTGGGAGCTTTCCAAAGCACTAACTGCAGTTAGCTATAGCAAATATTCAGTATATGATGCTAGACTAGTATCTTTGTATTAACGTTTTGTGACAACTTTATTATATCAATTTTGCTTAGCATAGCAAAGAAGAAAAAAGCAACCACATGAATACAATGTGCACTAATAACACAATATAAACAGCACCTTCTTCAACTTGAAAAGAGAAATCAGATTGTTTCAACAGTCTGAACATGTAAAGATATAGTTATTATGTTACTCATGCATCAAGAATAATTTTCTATATTATCAGTCAGTTAACTGAAATAAGCAGTTTTACAGAACAATGCCTTAAATTTTTTCCCTAAATTATTTAAAACACAGCAAAAGTTTCCTAAGGCAAATTCATTTTACACAAACCACACACAGCACACTTACTTAAGGCTAAGATTTTACTTCTAAATTCTGTAATGACTGGGGTTTTTTTCCTGTATCTATGCTTGGAATCTTGTTCTGCTAAAGATGCTGAGGGGTACAAGGCATACTAAATCGACTAATCATACAAAAGCATTCTAAATCTATGAACTGGATGAGAATTTTCCTCTCAGGAAAGTTAAGGGGTTTTTTTAATAATATCTTGGCCTGATCAAGCACTAGAATTTGCAGACAACCTCAGAAAAGAGTTGTGGTTTGGTTGGGGTTTTTTGCTAAATAGCTGATCCACTGACAAGCCGTGGGAACTCTGAAAAGCTTGATTTCTTTCCCCCAAATGTTAGACTTGACTTCTTTCCCCAAAAAATGTTAAGACAATGTCAGACAAATGTAAATTTGAATGACGACAGTATCAAAATATGTTTTCAAAAAGTTTGCTAGAATACATCTTTCCTTAGGATAATTTCTAGTTTGATCAGTTACAGCAACTCCCCTTGAAAGCTGCTTTGCAGAACACCTCCTAATCTATGCTCGTCATTCACAGTATGCTCAGGGCACACCACGCATGGTTTTCTGGAATAGTGTTGTCTAAGTTCTGTTACTTCTTCTCCAGCAAACCATATTGAAAATGTCAGCAAAGGGACCAAAGGGTCCTTTGCCAGATGAACAACACAGCTCAAGGGAAGTGAAGCAACTGCAGCTTTCTACATACAAAGACACTTTACAAAATACGAATTTACTGTTGAACAGTATAAAGAAAACATGAAAACTCAGACTTACCAATAAGATCACTTCTATCCAAAAGTAACTCTAGATCTTTATCACTGATTACTTTTTCTTTAGATCCTTTAACCTCCCTGTTAAAAGAAACAAACTCTCAATAAAGATAAAAGCATGTTAGTATTGCATACAAGTCAAGTTTTCCCATGTAGCAGAATCCCTAGGACATTCCTTCCTCTATGCAGATCCATATACCACTTCGTAAGACAAGAGAGCTCTTGACAGCTACTGCCAAGTTAGAAGTTATAAATTCATGGTCCAAGAAAATATGAAATCTGCATACCTCTCATAGTCTCTAGATTTCAGCAATTCTATTAATTCCTGAGGGTCCAGGCAGCTTTTTGACTGTGCTAGACCAGATTTTCCACCTTTAAACTGATCTGTAGAAAAGAGTAAATTTTGAGAAAGCACACAGAGATGGGAACAAATTACTCCTGAGTATCAAAAGTAATGCTAAGTTCCATTGTTTTAGCCCTCAGATAAACACGCCTTAAACTAATAGTGACAAACTCAGAGGTATATGAAGGTGTGCATGCAGGCCTTTCACTTCCCATAATGTGTATGTATGTAGATATATATGTAGTATGCAGAAGAACTGATTGAAACACCAATTCAACATGCACACACACAGCAGAAAAGCCATTAGTTCTACTTACTGTAGAAACATTGTAAATAAAGTTAGATGGTGGATGCTGAAGTTTTTGTTCCCTTTGTACTGTAAGCTGGTTAAAACAAAGTAAGTAGCATTAACCACGAGACAGGAAATACGTGAGAGAGATGTGGTTTGCAGAGAGAACAGCCTCAGTTTAATGAAACAGACAGACACGACAAAATAATACCCCTGACACAGGCACGCAGGCTGCTTTTTTCAGACTATACTAGCACCTGTTTACAGCAAATCTGGATGTCAGTGCAAGTATAAAAAACATTATACAAGATTATTACCTAACCAAAGCTGAGCATGGATGAAGTCAAGCTCAGTCTTGCACATTTCAAGGAGAATGGCAAGACTGGCTGTTCTGTGCCAAGTTTCCTCAGTTTTTATCAACATATGTACCCATTTTAATAATGTGTCTTTACTGATTCCTTTCATCACACTGCTCTTCTTTCCTGTATCTTGGCATCAGAAATCCTCCCTACATCTTTTCCCATCTCCCTTCAAGAACTCTGAGTTTATTTGTGAAGTGCAAATCAGATTCAAGTTCCAGAATGATCTGAGCTATAGGATTCTCTTCCCCCTTAACATGTACAGCAGTGACACACAAGCCCCAGGTTCTTTCATGCATTATTAGTGATGCTGTCTCTCCCTTTTGGGTTTCAAGGTTTCACAAACCATATGGTCATAAATTAATGCTGTGCAGGTCTCAAGTTGCCGTAATAGCGACACAAAGAAAAATACAGTTTCCTAAGCAAATTTCTTCAATGTAACAGAAGGCAGGCTGCTAAAGCCAAAAAAACTCAAAAAAATAAAAAAACAAAAAACCCCACCACTATTTTGTAAACAATTCCAGTTCTTAAGCTCCCGCATCTGTATTGTATATACCCAACATGGTTAGTTTTCTGATACTGCTTCCTCATTTACTTCTCCAAAGTTCCAGCACTTTTTAGATATTCAAAATAACAAGATCTGTAACATCAGCTTTACACTTACACAATGAATCCAAAGGTTCCTGAAGGGATACCCCTAACTAAACTGCAAGGTATACGTGTGATACACCAAGAGATGCCAAGATAAATATTGAACTTACTGCAAAACTGAAGGCATTGACATTTAGCTTCCTTCCAGTACAAGCAGTCCCAGGCACCAGTGCTACCTTAGCACAGGGCAGTCATCTCTTAGAGCTCATTCCGTGCTCATCTTGCAGCTTGGGTTTTAACTTCAATTTGGACCATAATCAAATCATGAAAAAAAACCAAGCCAAACCAAACTAGTATATTGGTCAATAACACGCCTATAAAGAGGCAGTCCTGGCAGTCACACCAAGACAGCAGTGGCAAAAAGATTACAAAGAAAAAGGCTAATGCTAGGATAAAGTAATTATTGAAGATTCGTCAACATCATTCAGAACCAGAGGCAAACCTCAGCTTAGGCTTGACATAACTGGACAGAGGCAAACAGGATACTGAAATTTGTTACAGCTTGAGATTTAGGGAGGTAACACATGTTGACAGGAGGTCCTAGGAGAAAGATACTAACTTTTGTGAATAATCAGCTTCTCCAGCTTCCTCTTGGCAGCAGCTCTCTCCACAATCTTCTGGTCAATAGTATTTGCTGTCACAAGACGATAAACAACTACTGGCTTTGTCTGACCAATTCTGTGACACCTGTCTTGGGCCTGCAAGTCTGACTGGGGGTTCTGAGCAGATAAAGAAATAAATTAGCAACAATTTAGTTATGCCATTATCCTTTTTTCAAAGGACATACCACATGCAGCATCTTTAATGAGGAGCTCAGAGTCAATGCAGAAGCAGAATAGACATGGTATAACAGAACTCTACCTCTCTTGACTCTTAAGCTTATTCATGACAAACTCTGTTGCTATAGCTGCACAGGCAGAGAAACCCAACCAGCCTAGACTGCTTCTGCACCATGTGCTGCAGTTTTCTACAGACAGACGTGGTTAATACAACAGATTTAGATGAGAATTTTAGTTGGGTTTGTGTTGGGTTTCTTTGCTGGAGGATAAGAAAAGTGTTTTAAAAGCTTTCAGCCATTTCTACAGCTGCTTTAGCACTTCTGAAGCTGACAACAGCAGCACTGTCTACTAAAATAAAGACGCAGAGGTCCTCAGCTGTTTCCTTCCATACCTCTCTTCTTCCCAGCCTCTAGACTTACAGGAGCAGCAGAATCCTAGTTAGCTAAAACACATGGGGCAAGTCACAGAGGAAATTCAAGGAGCTGGTACTAAGATGGCAGCTGTTGTAAACAGGGAACCTGTAAAAGGTCCAGCTACACTCACATTTAAGTAACAAACACAAGGAAATGTATCGACAACAGGAAAAAACCTCCTGCTTTTGGTAACTCAGGGCCAAATTCGGAAACCAACTCTAATGTTGTATTCAGTAACTCAGGACTTTTCAAATGACACTATATCATTTCACATACAAAATGTGCGCACACACTACTATTACCTTCCTGTGACATCTCTTAAAAGTTATAGATGTTCTAGACAATAATGAGTTCATAAATGATTATCAACAGCAGCAAGAGAAAGCATTTTTTGACACATATCACTAGGTTAACAATCTGTCAACATACCCAGTCACTGTCATAGATGATAACTGTGTCTGCTGCAGTTAAGTTAATGCCCAAGCCTCCAGCTCTTGTACTCACTAAGAACAGGAAGACTTCAGGGTCAGTATTAAATTGACGCATCTGGAACAGAATTCATCTATTAAAAAAAGCAGATGGACCAGACATAACATAGCTAACATTTCATTTTGAGAGACCTGTTTAAAAAGATGAACACAGCAAATACAACACAGGCTGTCAGAGGTTTTAAGAAGCACTGCGTTTTAGGCATACCTCAAGGCAATGGTTAGCAGCACACTTCACTGCTTCAGTATTTCTGAGCCACAGATACTAAGGCAGAAGACAGTTTTCAACACAGAAGTGTTTTGCCTATTAAAGGCAAAGTGCTGTGCAAAATCATATCCCAGTGTCACAGCAAAAGCAGAATTTGCTGATGTGCTGGCAGGGCATGTCCATCTACTTACATTTTCTTCTCTCTCTGAGTAGGACATAGAGCCATCCAGTCGACTGAATTTGAAGTCTCTCAGGTAACAGTAATCCATCAAAATGTCAAGCATCATAGTCATTTGTGAGAACAACAAGACCTACAAAACCAGAAAGACTCCTTAGTAACAACATTTTTTGTTCATAAGGAGATGACTGTATCTCACCCCTCCAGAATCTTCAGCTTTACCTTATGTCCTCTCTTTTTAAGTTCTGGAAGCATTCGGTCCAAGAGTAGAAACTTGCCTGAATTCTTTACTAAATCTTCATCAACCTTGGAATAGGAAAGAGGGAATCATACATTATGAGGGAAGGAGACCAGTGCTTTCCCCAACTCAGAAGCATCAACAAAAGCTGTCTGAAATCTCACTGAAACAAGTGTGCACCATTTTCTGAACTAAAAGCCATAATGTTGGAAGTAATGTTAATTTTAGCACACAACACTCAATCACTTAAATCATGATGAAACTAAATCAAACCCCACCCATTTCATATGCCCAAGTAATTTTTTTAAAAAACTCATTAGTTTTCACCCCATTTCTGGAAGGAGAAACCCTCATGTTACTAGTTTTTCCTCATGGAACAGTGCTTTTTCTTTCCCAGCTTGTAACTAAGGCACAAGGCTTCCACCTACTGGACACAAAGAGGCACCGCTGAACAAGTTACTACACATCAGCCGAGTGGTGAAAGTTCACAGCAAGTTTTCACACTAATGCCTTAAAATCCTCTCCAAGAGAGCTTATTAGATCTAATTCCTGCCGTGGGCTAAGGGCAGGGATACAGAAACTTCTAGAGCCTGAAACATACAGCAGCCACCTTGGTAATTATGAAAACATTTTCCTGAGCAAGTAGTAACTCCTGCAGGTAGTGTCAGCTATCAAACACTCCATTTTCTACACACTAACTAATTTTCCTCACCTCCCTGACTGGGGAAACTGCTTTTTATGCACTGACTTTATATTATATATATATTACTTTATACACTTCAACAGCTTACTCCAGAGTACAGCAGGCTCTATTATCACTCACCAAATAGGAAACATGGCTACACATACCTACAAACCTACATCTGCATTTAGAATGCGCAAGCAACTTCCAGTTCTTGAAGATTCTTTCAATTCGAATTATTTCATACTTTCCTGTATTTCCATCTGCTTTGTGTAGATTAAACTACCAGCTGGTCTTTGTGATATAATTTGGATTTTTTCCCTTTTGAGGAAGGATGCTGTATTCTCTGAGCAGACGACTCTATTGTACTTGGTTCAGTTCTTCAACAACTCACACTTAAATGTTACCACTGTACCTCCTGTAGTGTGTACAACTAACCTCATGAACCTCATAACCTCACCGAGGTTTGCATTTGTTTCGAAAAATAACCCTTGTGAGAAGACCTTGAGGCAGCCCTAAAGCACCTGGAGTTAATGGAAGACAGTGACTGAGTGAGTAACTCTCCACCAGCAGAAGAGCATTGCCAGAGTGAAGACCACCATGGCACCACTGTGCAAAGACTGAATGGACACAGCAGCTGAACAGGTCCCTACAACTGCTGCTGCTGAAGTTTCAAATAATGATTCAGTATACTGCTGGAACTCAATAGGAGGCATATGCCAAATACACTGAAAAGGTCCTTCATTACTGCCATCAAAAGTCTATTGCTTTTTAATGCCTGGAATAAATTTTCTCTAATGCTTTTAAAACATGTACCTTGAATTGTTGTGTAGCAGGATCCAAAGGATATTCTATAAGATAGGGGTGATTACAACACTTCCTCAATAACATCATAATGTTCTGCAGCTTAAGGTTCACCTCAGAATCCATAGGAACGCTCACTTCTACCACTGGCCTTGAAAAGATACAACATCTTATTAGTACTGAAAGCGTCCCCTTATCATGCTACAAATATTTAAGAGAAAAAAAAGCCCTACAACAAAAGCAAGCAATAGTCACATGCTGTGACATATCCTCAAAATCCCTTTTAGTTAGGAAAGCTATTACCAGACAAAACCTTACTTAAAGTGCCACACTTGGCAACGAAGGCACAACTGTTTGCCATTATTGATCTAAAATCTAAAAGGGCAGTCAGTAGGAATTAGAAGCAGAATTTAACTTGTGCAAGTCACCCAGCAGAAAACGGAACAGAAGCAATCTCTCTCCAGACCACACGGTCAGATTTCCTGTGTAGCAATACCCAAGACGTTCCAGAATCCACTCTTTGCCTATCCCAATTTGGTGACATTGCAGAGAATCACAGTGAGTACAGCCATTTAGCTCTTCTACATGTAAGTACTATGTCCAACATAAGGGATCCATGCATACCATAAAACTAACACAAACATCTTTTTTATTGTCTGTTCTTGCAGGCTACACTGGACTACAATAAAAATCTAGCAAAATAAACACATTTCAACCTGAAGATATTCCTTATGCTCAAAGGACTTTCAACCAATTTAGAGCCACCAAAAGAAGGAAGAAGTGGAGGACACTTGGAGTGACATTGCTTGTCTTCCAAGCAACTGTTAGGCATGATGGGGCCCTTCTCTCCTGCAGATGGCTGAACACCTGCCTGCCCATGGGAAGCAGTGAATTAATTCCTTGTTTTGCTTTGCTTGCATGTAACTGTCTTTATCTCAAGCCACAGGTCTTCCAGCTTTCACCCTTCTGATTCTCCCCCCAGTCCTGCTGGTGGAGCTGTGAGCAAGCAGCTGTGTGGTGCTTGGCTGCTGCCTGGGGTTAAACCACAACAGTGTCCTGAACTTAACTATAACTCTAATGAACCAGTGAGTGATGGTAAAACCTAATCATTGCTATCATGGCTCAGTGAATACCGGGTAAGATCAAAGAAACAAACCATAAAACTACAAGGATAGTGAATAACTAAATGCCATTCTTCCTGATCAATTTCAGTAAGCAAAGCTCTGGAAGCCAACTAAGAGGGAGATAAACAGTACAACAGGAAAAAAAAAATCTTTCAAGGCAGGCACCTCTCTTTTTCTACTTCCTCTTGCATTTTGCTGATTAATTTTTCCAAGTCATCAGGTGAACCATTATGTTCTTCACAATAATCAACCACCTTCCGACTACGGCGTTTTGGTCGGCCTGTAGAGCTCAACTCAACTACTTCTTCCTGTGGGCAATGAGAATGTTGCCATCAACAGCAGCCAGCTTCAGAATCAAAGGCCTGTGCTGATCCAAGAATCCTCAAAACTGAAAAGAGGCCTCACTGATGTGCATCATGCAACACTTAGTTAGACTCAGCAGCTTAAATTTTGGCTTTGCAGAATATACAGCCAAATTGAGGTCTGCAATTGTAGATTATGAAAGTTTGTTCGATTTTAAAAAGCTACATTAATACCTTACAGATTCCAAGCTGAAACTGTCAAGTCTATGAAAACAGTGTTCTTTCCCCCCAAGCTACAAATAATCAAGAACATATTTACACTTATATTATTTTAGTTCCGTGCCACAGGCCTATCACAGTAACTGCCACTGAAATAGGTAACAAATATATCAGACTAAAAATTTAAGCAAAAAAGCAGGTTTAGTTACAATGGTAATGAAGCAATACCAATGGGGTTTTGCATACAAATGATTAATAGCAAGCACATTTCTAACATCCTTATCAGCAGATACCTCATCATTTCCAAGCAGTTTACTAATGGTGCGATTGACAATGGCAGTATAGAAAGTTTCCTGCTTCTTTGCCAGTGGTGCATACACCACAACTTCTCGTTTAGGAGGAACCTCAAGAGCAACATCCGATTTCAGCCTTCTCAGTAAGAAAGGTGTCAGAATCTGAAATGGTGAGCAGATGTTACAATCACTCAGGGCTGTCAACACACCCAGTTTAAACAAAAGAAAACAAGACAACAACACAGAAGCAGGCCTACTGATGTAATGCTATTATGCCAATTTAAAGCAAGAGAGTTAATTTGCACATAGATTTTGTTTTTTAATATGGATGCCCAGTCTAAAATTTTCATGCGCAGGCTGGTACTAACATGTTCAAACACCACATCCATTGACATTTTAAAACTTTTAAAGTGCTTAGTAGGGGTGCAATAGTAACTATATTACACACTTTTCCTACAAATTTCAGTAACTGAAAGTAATCTTATTACAAAACTGCTCATTTTGTTCGTTATATTTCTCAAATCAAGTTTTTCTGAAAATGCCCAAAAACTTTAACCAAAGTAAGTAAATTGCCATCAACAATTATACATAGAAGATACAGTTTAGATCACTCACCAGCAACTAATAATGGAATAATGATAGGTCTGTAAGCATTTACTTCTACGCACTCTTAAAAAAAAGAGCTTTGAGTGTAAATTTAAAGACAGGCATATTATGTAACCAGTTTGTCAAAAAGTATTCTGATCAACACCTAAAAGTTACGTAAGTTCCCTAAAAGTTATCTTTTAACAAAATAAATACACTGATAAAATCTCGTGGTGAACCAAAGTCTGTAACTGCAATTAAGTTTAACTAAACTCAATTCAGTTCCAGGAATAAAAGTGAACTGCTATCAAAGAGATGTATTGTTCCTTTAGCATTTATAAGTGCTGTAAAGATTGAAAAAAACACCCCACAAGTCTAAGAAGTCGAGAACTGCCACAATAAAAACCTCAGACCAGAATTCAGCATCACAAACAAGATTTTGCACACTTCACAACACTAATGGTCAATGTTACTACTAAACCATGAAAAATACAAAATGAAGGATAAATGAAAACCTGATGCAGCATATGCAAGATGTTTTGCTCCCTTTCTTTAGCAATAATATCTTCAGCAGTTTCTGTAATGCTGGTAATATCAAACCAGGACTCAAAGCTATAAAAACAAAGCAAGGAAAAAAGAGCTTACTTCATAGCTATTATTCTTCATTATTTTAGTATCTATTCTTCTCTTATCCTGTGATTTAAAAAAATAAAGCACTCACAATCATCATGAATAGAAGGTGTATGGGAGGAATTTCTGAAATATACTTGTCAATTCAGATGCTCGAAGTTTTAAGTGATTTGTAACAATACTTGTACTAGTTGGAATATTCATTATCATCTATTACATTCCACCTAGGTTATAACACTTGCAAAAAACTAGTCTAAAGACTGTTTTGGCAATGCTCTTCTGCCTGACTCCCTACTGCTGCAGAAAGGGATCTGTGGGTCCTGTGTCTGCCAGCCTCACACAGCTTTATCCAGCACCCTCGAGAATTTGAGAGCAGCACCCGGCATTTGTGATATGACACACGTCTCTCACCGCCAATGTTCATGTCTTAGCTCAGAGCTGAGCCTCCACTATCCAGGGAGATGACAATTAATTCCTTCCTTTATGCAACAACTTCGTGTGAGGCAAGACACATTCCAAGGCCTTTACCACTACATAATCACTCTGAATTACAACCACGCCATAAAATAAACAGCTCCTCACATGCTGGTAAGTTTAATTATTAAAAAGTCATAATAATGGTCAAACAGAACAAACAGAAATAGTTTTCACCATCGGACTGCAACCTACCTTTTCAAATCATCAAACACATCTGGTAACAGGAAGTTAAGCAATGACCAAAGCTCTGCCAAGTTGTTTTGCAGAGGAGTACCAGTCAACAGGAGTTTATTGTCTGCGTTAAATCGTTTCAATTCTCTGATAAGGCGGCAGTTCATATTTTTAATCCTGTGACCTTCATCTACTATCAGGTATTTCCAGTAGCAGCTCTACAAAAATTAAAGGGTATTTCAGTAAATTTTCACTTTATTCCATCAAAACAGGTGTCAGATTAATTAAGAAGCACTAATAATACCATCTAGTACTGCCTGTTACAAAGGTTCTATTTACTGTTTTTCACTTTGCCAGACTAATAGAGCTGAGCCTAAACAGTTAATGCCAGACATCTGCTTCATGGTGACTGCCTTTTAGAAAGCTTAGGTGGTTAAAATAAAACTTCTGCAAGAAGCTCATCTTGCTGAAACAACCACTGTGATGTTAACCACAGTATTTACACACGAAGTATAGTTTTGACTCCAAGCATCTTTAACCATCACCTACAGAAAGGCAATAAAGAGAGCAGGTATGCTGTAACTATCTGCTTTTAGAATAACATTCTGTTTGAAGAACTTAAGCATTAAATTGCAAAGCTACTACTACCAAGGAAACAGAGTGAATGCCAGTATACATGCTGCAGTATGAAACTTACTGTACAGGCAAGGTGGGGTTTTTTTACTGTGTTCAAAAGCACTGCTATCAGTGCTGAGGCTTGACACAGTCCTAGGGCTAAGAGAACTCAGATACCTGCAAGGCATTTCTGTCTCGCATTGCTATTTCAAAGGAAGTTACGACCACAGGATGGATTTGGAGTGATCCTTGTCTTCCATGAATTTTACGAACCAGTTTACGACGCTCCTGCTGAGCTCCATGATAGAGCATTAGTGGAATCTATAAAAAAAGAGGTTACAAGTCAGGACAACAATCAATCCCAATTTTAACCTAATGGGAAGATAGCAGAAATACTACCATCTCTTAAAAAAAGGCTGTAAATACATACCAAGTCATGGCACAGTTTGTAGTAACCACATACACAACTACAATTAAAATGATGTTCTATATAAAGAAAGTTTCAAGGAAAATAATTAAAATAGAAATTAAACAATTTGTGCTTTTAAACCTAAGGAAGAAAAAGAAAAGTCTTCATTTCTTTTACCTCTGGAGTAAATCTCTTGAATTCAGACATCCAATTTGGAAGAGTAGACAAGGGACCACATACTAAGAATGGACCAGGGACTCCTCGCTCCACCATCAGTGCTATTGTTGCAATACACTGGATTGTCTTCCCCAGCCCCATTTCATCAGCTAAAATGCCATTAATACCATTTTCCCAAAGCATCTGCATATTAAAAAAAAAAAAAAAAGTAAATGCAAAATAATCAACACACATTTGGAAAAACAAAGATCTTTAGGAACGTAATACCCATGGAAACTCTCTAACAGGCCCATTTTAGATTACAGATGATGATGATTCTGTCTTTAAGAACATAATACCCCATGGAAACTCTCTACCAGGCCCATTTTATATTACAGATGATGATGATTCCCTCTATTATAAAACTAAATACAAGCACCTTGTAAATGCCAGCTATTCTCCTGCAGATGTATGTATTCCTAGCCAACAAGTGCTTGACATGGGCACAAAGAACAGAACAGTATCAAAGGAAAGTATACCTCAGCGTTGCATCAGAAGGCACTTTAACTGCAAGTACAGCTCACATTATCCAAGGTTTTACTCATCCCAGCTCCAAAAAATTCACTTAGCTCCATTCTCTAAAAGACCAAATGACTGTGCTGACATTTCAGTTTTATCTATTCAAGCTTCTGTAGGCATGGAGCTTCTGTAGCTACCTCATCACAAGAGAAAGGTGCACTTCCTGGCCAACACAGCCACCTGCTCCAGCCGAAGTTCTTTGTGCAGACACTGCCTACTCTGACAAATGACAGAGCAACCTCTCGCAAAAAAACAGAAAGGAAGACACAGAAGTGCTCTTTGGCCACTCTCTACTGTTCATAAAGATATATAAGATTATTAAAACTGAGGGCCCAACTAAGGAAGCTGGTTTTCCCTCCAGAAGAGGCCTGTCTTCACTAGGCACTTCCCAGTAACAGAAGTGAGTGAGCAAGTTTAGGGGCACTCACTTGAAGGATGAGTCTAAGCGTGTTGAAACAGACTATGTATCCTTGTAGGGAGAAAAAACAGAAAGAAAAAAATCTAAGAGAATTATGAGATAAGTAGCAGAATTAAAATCAGTTTTGACTCTCACAGTTTTTTTTAATTTGGCTTGCACACTGAAACAGGCAGAAGTTTAAAAACGTATGTGAGTAATTTTGATGGCAACTTCCTATAGTTTTTTATTTCAGAGGCTAAAAGCATAACAAATTCAACACACTGTGCTAATACTACTAGTTAAGACTCCAAGATACAGAGAATGAAAACTCATCTGTGTCAAGCATGCAAAGGTAACAGGTCTTTGAATATCTATGGGCTAGGTACTGAAGCCCTTGAGAGAGAAAAATAAGACTGTCCCTCAGTAGGATGTGCAGTACTTCTGCTTTCACAAATTCTTTGTAAAGACAGGTTGAGTTGAACAAGAAAATAGATGGAAAAAGGGATGGAGAACACAAGCCAGAAAATCTAATAGCTTAGAACCACCAATATCCTTCCCACACTGAAGCATTTTATCTGCTGTTTGACGTTTTCATAGCACCACATTCTTGTACCACAAGAGATCATAACGAACTCTCTCTCCTCTTCACAATCCCTGTACCAACTACAATCACAGACTTCTAATATCTCTTTTCCTCCACACCTGTTTCTGATCAGCAGCAATTCTGATCAAATTCAATTACATCCATACCCTTAGCCACTCCATGCCTTCCACCTGGTACCACCTCATTACACCACCAGTAAAAATCTTTGGCTGCTGAAAAGGCACGGGTTGTCCATTAAATTTTCGCACTGGATCAAGAAATTGCTTGGCACTGTGTCGTACAGCTTGACACAATCTGTCCTTAATGACACTATTTGAGTCTCCATTTTTCTGCAGGTCTTCTGGAGGCAGGTTGTCAGCAGAGCTTTCATCCTATAGAAGGAAGATCGAGGGAACACGTGACAAGAGGAATGCCCATCAAAGACTGCTGTGACATACTTCTTTCCATTTTACAACAGCTTTACTGTGCAATGAAGTAATTCAGTCTCTGACACAAAGACTTCTTTTGAGTTAACTGGTAACTTAAGAGCACACTTCACAGATTCTTTTCTCCTTTAGAATTCAAGGGCAGGGACAGCTACTGAAGCTATTTGGCTTATAATTTTCTACCCCTAAAACTAAGCAGACTTAAAACCTTCCTCAGAGGCTGGCGTTCAATGCAGCCTCTGCATTGAATGCCAGAGCATTGAAATTCATGCTATTTCCCTTCTGTAAGCAAAAGGGCTTTCCTTTCTGTAACCTGTTCTAATGTTGGGAAGCCATTCACACTCTGCATGTAGCTCTTGAACTAGAGCAGAAGGAAAGAAGAGACCTCACCTGCTATCTCCACACTTGAATGCTTAAAAATTACTGTCTTAAGGTCCCAACACCAACACAAATATTTTTAAATAAATTCCTATTGCCTTTATTTCTGAAACTACTAGCATTCTATAAAGTATAAATACCTTCAAATTCAGTTTTTTAAAAAATTAAAGTTTTCACCTCAGATTTCTGAAATTAAGTTTTTAAGTGCATTCACTTACACCACCTTTCTAAACTTTAACTCAGAACTTCAATATTAGCAAAGATGTTTATTTAAAGTTTAGAGATACACTACAAGTATAAAGAGCCCTCCCTCCTGTTGGGCTTAGAGCTCTTGAACTGAAATAGTATGTGTCAACATACCTGATTTTCCACTTTAACTTTTTTTGCCACTGATAGTATTTCCTGGAAACAAACAGGAAAAAAAAACATGCTTATGTGCTTTTCAACCTTAAAGGCTACTGTAATTTGTATTTCATGTAATCACCTCATTCATCTTTTAATCTCGATACACTTCTAAAAGCTTTCCGTACAACATTCTTAATCATACAAGTGACTCTAAAACAAGACCACACACCAGATAATAACCTTTAATTACAAAGGATACATGAAAATTCAACTGGCAATTGAGGGAAAAAAAATAAGACTCTTCACACCTTGCCTCCCTAAAGACTTGAGAAAACAAGAGTATCCAGCCTCTACAGCTGTGAGAACACTGCTTGTTACATAGATCTTTGCTGGAACAAAGTCCTATCTCACAGACAGACTACTGGTGGCTGATAATCTCTGGTAACAAAGTATGAGAATGGAATGCTTTAAAATACAGATGTCACAGAAACTGGCTCACTCATCCAAAGTTGTGCTACAAAAATCCACACAACCTACTTGAAGTTAAGGCCTACCTCTTTGGAAATAATTTCTGATATGTTGTATGTCCCATCTTCTCTCCCTCTCTTCTTTTTTGTACCTACAAGATAATATTTGAGTTTATACAATGCATCAAACATTAAGGAAATCAAACCCACCAGTACTGAAAAAAGGCAAAGCCTAATACGTTACCCAATTTCTCCTCTTTGCCATCAACTGGGTTTTGACCCTAGAAAATAAACACAGGGAGAGGTTCATCATCTTACGCATGTCTAACTATCATGACACAAATAAAAAGGTGTAATCAGACTCCAACAATTACCTTTGAAAGCTTCTTGAAACATTTCTATTAAACAGTTTTCAGAAGCATAGCAAAAAAAAAAAAATTCCTGCTTCTTTTCTCTTATTACTTTTCCACTGTCTTGGCTGAGTAAGCAATCATTGCTAAACCAAAAAATTTCTCAAGACAAATCGAAACAATTTTCTCTAATAATAATTAGTCAAAAACATTGCCTAAGATGACTGTCATGGTATGCAATTTTTAAGCACTCTCAAACAGTCTTACTGTCGTTAAAATAAATATCGTATATTAGATCCTGCAAGTCAAATACTGGATAACCAAACTTCTTTTACTTACCTTGTTCAAAACTAACATTGTAATTTCTCAGATTTTTATTCAGAAAGTTGCATAAAATAGTTACTTAATTTTACCTTGGCAGATTTTAATGTCATCTCTCTCTTTTTTTCTAGCTTCTCTTTCCTCCTCTGTTCCTGAACAAAATAAAAACCACATATGCAATTCTTATCTTCCCGTAACACCTACAAGAGTACTATCAAAATACTACAGAAATGATAGATTACATCGCTAATACCGAGTTCCATGTATTCTATAGACTTTGTTTTTGCAGCCCCATTAAGTCTGATGTAATTTAAAACAATAAAGCAAAATTTGGACAAGAAAGTGCAACTGCTCTGAATTACTTGTCAGTAAATACTCTAAACACTTAAATACCGTAATTCAGAAAGATTTTAACAAAAATATTTCTAACTGCAAACTCCTGAAAATTACATCTACTGCAGTAAGTTTGCCACTTATCCAACTTCTACATTCTACATATTCATTGCAGAATAGACAGCAATGTAAGTTGCCCAGAATGCCTTTTAACAAGGAAGTGCTCTCATGTCTTGCAAAATATTTTCATTCCATCTATTTTTACTTGCTGGAAGCAAAAGGATCCTGAATAGAGATAAGAGACCTTGGTATTTATCAGACGGAGCAAGATTTAGTACTGAAATATGCATTCTAGCAATACAATAACCATGCATTCAAGCTGACGGTTCTATCAGAACCATTTTGAAAAGGAGGTTCCTGCGGTCTATAACTGACCCTTTTTGGAGAAAGTTGTTGTCCTTAATCTTTTCCTGCTTTTCCCTTCTCTCTCAAGCATAAACTCTTAGAAGCTTGCCCATAAAGCTACACTTAAGAAAGTGAAGATAAAGCTAGGCATTAACTCAGCAGCCCATGGATTAAAAAAAAAGAAAACATGTAACATTGTTTTATGGAAGCTATTGTTTGCAAACAGCATGGCCTCAGATCACTGTAATTTATCAGTTTGTGTGAGGGAGGCCCAGGTTAGCATCTTGAAGGTGCATCTCATCCTCAGCTTTCAGTTAATAACACAAATAGGTTACTCAACTTTCTACTTGTCAGTTTTTTGCAGCTTCTACCCTCCCCTCCAGGTTTTCTAGCTCCCTTGGACTTCAGTTTGTATTTGAAATACTTTGTTTTCCTTGCACTCAGGCCAAAAGAATTGTAAAGGCATCAGTGCCACCTTTACACTGTGACTTTAAATTATAATTCACGTTTTTCCATGTCTGATTCATCTTTTAGTTTACAGAATAAATTCTGCATACTACATAAAGTATCACTTCATGTGCAGTAGGTCCAGCAGATTTTTATGTTACTAATGCAATTTTAAAAACATTTTTACTTTAAACAACCGTATGGAAAAAAAAACCTGAACAGACAGCACCTTAAGAATCCCCACCACAAACAAGAATATACCTACCTCTAGCTGCTGCTGTTCCATTTTGGTTAGCAAGAACTTGGAATAGATGTTGCTTTTTTCAAGCAAATGTTGAAGCCTTTTATAGCGCATTTCACTTGATTCCCTGTCCCAAGAAGTGCGAGCCTGGCCAACAAAGAGATGTCAAGCATTTACAGATACAGATGTAGTTATACTGAAGAATCGTTCCTTGTGTTGAAAGCATTAACTGACACGTCTCATACACAGACCCTTTTCTTTCCAGCCACCACACATCTATGATTTGTGAGTGTATAGACTCATATGTAACTACGAAGTGCTGTAAGATCAAAGTAACTGAGGGTTGCATTCACTTGCATATGCACCATACACACCCCCATAGCAGCACATGGTATTCAAGGGCTCAAGGATGCCTAAAATCCAATTCATAGACTTAGAGCAAAATGAAATCTCCATTAATTTGTGATCTGCAGTATTTGTGATGGAAAAAACCCTACCTGACAAATTTCAGCACAGCTTCCCTAGTTTTATTATATCCCTTCACGTACATTTGCACCAAGTTAGTTTCTTACGAAGAACAAGATATATATACAAACAGCTGCAAAACTATCACGCACAGTTTAAAGAATTTCCAATATGAAAACTGTAATTTTTGCTCACTTTGCTTACAAAATCCACACATGTTCTTTAAAGCAACTGCTGCTGAATTAGTCAGGGCTGTGCGTTTAGAAGTTTGCAAATTACTCTTTTAAAATCAGATCAAGCCACCCCAAAAAAGTAAAAAAGCACGAACTCTTCTGCATTAATCTAACGTTACCTGTAAAACCAAGATATCAAGCAAGTCACAGAATCATTAAGTTTGGAGAAGACCCAAGATCATCGAGTCCAACCATTAACCAGCACTGCCAAGTTACCACTAAACCACTAAACTAAGGATGCCTCAGAAGTGTGACATCTACGAAGTGTGACATGTATGCACTTTTTGAGTCCTGCTTCCACCCTTCCCCAGGTAGACTGTATCAGTGCTTGATCACTTCAGTGAAAAATATTTTCTGAGAATGTCCCATCTAAACTTCCCTGGCTCAACTTGAGGACGTTTCCTGTTGTCTTATTGCTTCTTACCTGGGAGACCGACCCCCTGTCTACAGTAGTTGTAAAGTGAAAAGTTTTAAATTAGCATCTCCAAGAGAAACCCCAGAGAGACAAAATGCAGAGCTTTACAAGATGCTTATCTATGTCACTGCCTTCAAAAAAAACACATGGGGAAGGGCAGCTAAAACACAGAAAGACAAGGGACTCTTTTGAAACTAAACACACTAATAGGCAGGGAAATGGGGTATTTCCTGAATCATGGGACAAACTGTGAGATACTGAAAACGTGGAGAATCTCTGCCTCCCTAAAAATCAAAACTTGATTTTTTCCAACTAATTCCAATCAGGTGGTGATCACATTGCTCTTTTATGAGAGAAAGATTTATTTTCACAATTTTTGTAGAGAAGAAGATTGCGTTCTTGTGTGTTTTTTGCTTCTGCTCTCCCCAGTCCAGGTTTTTACCTTCAGATGACAAGAACCTGAGCTCAGAAAGATCAACTCTTCATGACAATGCCAAAAGAGAATATAATTACAATTAACCTACTTTTCCAACAAATTGTTATTGCTCACTTCTTACTGGAGTGAACACAGCACTCTTAACTGGTCAAACTGAAAGACTGTTGCCTTGACCAACTGCAAAAATCTCAAGTGAAAAAAAGAAAACTCAAAGATGAACAGCACTGAACTCCAATGATATCTCACTCTGACTTTGGACTCAAGCCTTCAAGCCTCACAGGTTTTTTTTTTCCCTTTTTGACAAAAAAGGTCAAAAATTCGCCTCTGTCACCGCTCTACATTCACACATATTTGCAGAGTAGTATTTCGCCATTAACCCTCAAGAAAAACAAGCAACTCCTTTGCTGAACTGCTGTACAAATCACCTTGCAGGGGGTTTGCTGAAGTGACAAGCGTAAGAAACACAGGAGCTGCCCCGCAGTAAGCCTGTCAGTAACTGGGGTAATTTACAGGAGTCAAGCCCCTTGGTCTGACTGGCCCCAAACTGCACAGGGAAAAGGTGATAAAGCATACAAGACAATGGAGCGATACCCTTGCTAGACGTCCTGTGGATTCTCAAAAAATGGAGAATACAAAAAAATATTAGAACATTGTTACAGATGTGGTTGTTGTGTAAAAAATTAAAACTCTAAGTCTTTTTCTCAGTAGTTGCTGTGCAATGAGAAAACTTGCTCTACAAGGGTTTCCTCCTCACCTTCCAGAAGTATTACTGCCAAATGTTTAGTTCCTAGTCTGATCGAGGAATACCTGAAGTTCAGACAGGCTATATCATCACTTACTGTTTGCAAAAAAGAATATTATTAGACTTTTGGGAGAATCGATTTTTCTTTCTAACTACAGTATCACAAAATAATGCATCCTTAAAACACACAGTTATAAATCCGAACTTGTCTTACAAAAAGGAAGAACGGTAATCACAGTTAGTTCCAGATTTTACAGACTGGTATTTTTCATGCTCTTAGAATAAAGCCTTAATTTTTAAGATAAGGAAGAAAACCCCACTCACCTGATTTCTCAGTTATATTGAGTAATAGCATTAGTTGCTTGAACTAGATCTCTAAGGCCCCCTCCAACCCAAAACATTCTATGATTCCTTAGAATACAATTCCCCAAAGAGCATTTAAAAGAACAGTTCTTTCCACCTAGTATTTACTTATGTCTGAAACACAATGCAAATTATCATGTTATCAGAATACTATACAAGGGATCAGCACAGGTCTAGCAGCACGATGCTTTCATGTTCTCACTCCAAAACAACTAGTTAGTATCAACCAATGGTTAACACCAACGCTTGAAAACATTCTCAGCAAGAGGCCAATGAAGCATAGTAATGATTACATCACTTGCAGCGGGGAGGCACATTTCCCTGAAGCAGTCTTTATTTCCTGTAACGTAGGCAAACCGAGGTACACTAACCAACATCGACTCCCAATTTGATCACATGTACGCTTCTCCTGGCGGCAATGCCAGGTCACAGGCAGCTCCCGCACAGCTGTGCACAGAGAAGAGCAGGAGTGCAGACCAAGACACTGGCATAAACCTGATCCCTTTTAGCTAAGCTTTTTCAGCTACACTACTCCATCAGTTCTACATGAACTATACCTGCTACTGAAAGAAACAAATAACCAGGCAGGTTACTCCTGGAAAGGAGCTGCAGAAGTCTACTCAGGCCGCTTGTTTGGCGAGATTTTTTTTAATCAATTAAGGGAAAGGAATGTTGTATATACACACTTAAGAGAAACAAACCCAGAAAACTTTTGTCTTAATGTTTCAGACAAATTCAGAAGAATGCGAACTTACTACCCTTTCTGAAATCAGCTCACTTTAAAAGCATTATACCTTACATTTTTAGGCTCAGAACGACAAAAACAAATACGTAATCTTCTCACTGCAAATTTCAATGCGTATTAAACGCAGCAGGCTTCTTGCTAAGTGCAAGAGGTCACCGTTAGCCTTGAAAAACAGAAATAAAAATGAAAGCCCCCGGTGGATGATCAAAAGGCGCTTATGCGCCACTACATGGCCTTAAACCACCCCTCACGTTTGTTTGTTTTGAAACCCAAGGAGCTGCACGGCCCCGGCCCCCAGACAAACCCCGCCGCCCGAGGGGACCCCTGCCGCCGGGCGGGGCCGGTCGCCCCCGAGCCGCACCTCACCTTCTCCAGCATCTGCCGCTCCTGCTCCAGCCCCGCCGCCTCCAGCTGCTCTTCTTCCTGCAGCATGGCCGGCGTGATCACCGCCGCCTCTGCCTGCTCCCCCATCTCGGCTCCCAGCGGTTCTGCAACGAGCGCACGGTTACTCACGGTTGCGCACGGTTACCCGCGGCCACCCCGGCCGTGCCGTGCCCCGCGCCCGCCCCTCACCGCCGCCGCTGCCCGAGTTGCGGGCAGGCATTGCCCCGCCGCGGCCCCGCTCCCGCGCGCGCCGCCTCACCGCCCACCTCGCGAGAACAAAAACCGCGCGCTGCCCAAGCCGCGCGAGAGGTGCCCTCGTTCTCGCGAGACCGCCCGCTCCGCCCTGGGGCCCGCGCGAGGCCATCTTGGCTACTGGCAGCTCCCTGGCACAGGCGGGGCATGGCCGGAGCCCCCCCGCCGCGTCGGTCCCGTTGGGATGGGCTGCCCAGGGAGCTGGTGGAGTCACTCTCCGTGCAGCTGTTCAGGGAAAGATTGGATGCGGCACTTGCTGCCGTGGTGGTATTCGCTCACAGGTTGGACCCGATGGTCCCAGATGTCCTTTCCAGCCTGATGGATTCTGTGGTTCTGTCCCGCTCCGCTCCGCCAGTGCCCGTTGCTGCATCGCCACCTGGAGAGTGGGACATGGCGCGGGCTGGTCGGCTCCAGTAAGGACCTAAGGACTTCCCCGGACACTGCTGGTTGTGCCACCAGAGGGCAGCGGAACGCTGGAAACCCGGACGGGAGTGCATGGGCACCAGCCGACGGAAAACCCTCTTTCCCAAAAGAGGCACTACTTTAAAAATAAATATTTCCAGTGTTCAGAGCACAAACACTTTCGCTCCTCCTAAATAACACACAAGCTGTCAAAATAACAGGGCTTATCGCCTCAGATGCGGTAACTGGTAATTGTCTATGCCTATTTGTCAAATGAGTCCTGTTTTAAACTTGCTCCATCCACATGGTGATCTGTGCCAGGGGACCTGGAAAAGGGGAGGAAAAAACAAGCACCAGGACAAACAAGTCTAGTAATAACCGAGGTGGATGGCATTCTTCTCATTCCCAAAGTCTGACAGGCCGATTCTGGATAACGTGATTTATGGAAAAGTGATTCTGTTCTCCAAGGCATAGTTCAGAGGTTAACGGGAAATGGTTCTGCATCCATTTGAGGGAATGTTAGCAGGCGGTAATGTTATTATTCCCCAATGAAGTTATTTTATATGCATGCTGGCAATCAGATGCACCTTTTTCAAGCCTCTGTTTCACTTGCAAATAGTCTCAAGACATCATAGTGAATAAACAAAAAACCCCCTTATTTTCTATGGCACTTTTTATTCTGTAAAACCTGAATTGCTTTCCAAACTATACATTCAAAGTTGAAAAATCAACTAAATGACAACTAAAAGGTATCCAAGCGGGATGGGTGTTGGCTTCAGTGGTTCTCAACATTGTTGCAGGCCAAAAGCAGGGATGAAGATGCAACTAGAACTTAAGCAGCACTCTGGAAAATTGCAAAGATTTTGTTTGAAATATGAATGATAACACCTCTACTACTTTAACAAAAGAAACACTGGAAGGTCTTTCCTTCCCAGAAATTTTCTTATCCAAAGAAAATAAGCCTCTCAGTGAAATACAAAATCGAGTACAAACGTTCCATCTAAATACTGTGTCCGTAATGTAACATCATTTAAACCATTTTTAGAACTGTGAGACACACATACTCCTTACCTCAGATTATCACTTGAATGAGACAGCTGTGTTTCAGCCATTTCCTGCTCTGCCCAACACCTTGTCTGCAAGCAATTCTGGATGGGAAGGGATTTGCCTGTGGGTAGTGGCGTGACTCCCTGGGGGTGGCTCAGCATCAGGACTGCCATTCATTTTTGCAGGGAAAGGCTGTGCTTTTCTGCAGGGACGCTGATCCTCCTTCCCATCACAACTTCTGTGGTTACATCCACGTCCCTATGCCAGAAATATCGGTCTGACGCTGCTCCCAATTTAGATTGGTTTATTAACGGTGGCAAAAAACTTGAACTCGGGGGTAGCCCCAGTCAAAACAGCAAATCAGAGTAAAACCAGCCCGCACAACGCTGCACACTCCCCTGAAAGCTGAGTCACAAAGGAGGACCACGTGCTGAGCACCAGTGGAGTTTTTATAGTCTTTGCTGCGGTCAGGATTGGTCCTTTTCGATCTGCTCCTTCATTGGCTCGTTTCCAGGGTGCATTCCTGACCAATCATTTGTCCATTTTCCCATCTCATTGGTTCGTAAGTTCACCAATCCACCTTCGAGGTGATGTTGTTGTAGCGATGATAATGTTCTAGAAAGTTCTCAGCATACTCTTTCACATATACTGTTGCCATCTAGTGACCTTACAGAGGTAATACACCAGCACATTCGCGCAATACAACTGTAACCAAACCATTAACAAATTAACCAGACTCAGCCTATACATAATTCAATAAACAGGTAAACATTATAACATATAACTGGCCTATGAAAGTCAAATTATCTATAACACATATGCCCGTGGATGCCCCCCGCTATGCCCTGCAGCAGGAGAGGGGTTCTCTGAGGTTCTATGAGAGTATTTATTTGCCTCTGTGCTCAATGACTTGTAATTTAGGTCTAGAATATTATTTTCCCTGATTATTGGTAAAAGTCATCAGGAAAAAAAAATGATTGAACGGTAATTAGCCATCTCTTTGGTGACATTCTTATATCCAACACCCGCAGAACTTGATGCAGTGAAAGCTTTGTAAAACACGCCTTTAAAAAATATATATCAGATAAATGCTACCACATCAATCAGTTGTGGTTGAAACCTGTTGGACACATACCACTGTCTGTTTTTAACATCCCACAGACAGACAGACACGTAGAAGGGGAGTGAGCAAAGGATTCATGTCCAGTCTTGCAGAAAAGGGCAATTAGCCTGGCTTAGCACACGTGAGTAAGGTGATGTCAACAAACATCCTCCTCCAGATCCACCAGATTCCACTACTGTGGAGTGAGTATGTGCTGCTTGTCACTGCTTCTCCCCAACTGCTCTCAAGACTGAGACATCAGTATGTGATATTAAAAGCCTGAGATAACAAGGGGAATAAGGCAGTGTTTATGTAAATTGTTCATGGGGTAGATTCTTAGGAATTTGGAATAGGGCTATTTCTCCAGCAAAAGATATTAAATGGGCAGAGCTGAGAGCACCTTCCACAAGTGTAGCAGGATCCAAAGATTTGTATGTCTCCATGGCATAAATCTTCATTCACTGCTTAGCCGAAGCAAAGAAGTTGTAACATGTAGCTTCTATCCAGAAGCAATTGATTTTACCTCATTAGTCAGTGACTTATTACTGCAGTGCAGAAAGTCACTGGTCCATCACCTTTTGTTTCAGAAGATGAAAGTCCTTCGTTACACACCTGGACACTGCTATAGTCTTAACGTGAGGTGCAGAGAAAGATGAACCTAGTGGCACAGAGAGGGCTGGGGGAAATTACAGGGCAAGAGAGCAGATAAGAGTCAGAAAAATGCAGATTGTAAACAAAGACGTTTCTGTTCTCAGGTTGGCCAAGTGGCTGCTGCTAAGTCACAGTAACCCTGGGTTGTCACCTTTGAATTTTACTTGTCACTCTGGTATGCAATACAAGAATGCGTGTCATTTCATCATGCTCCTTGCCTGTGCAGGTTACCTAATTAATTTACTACAAACTATAAAAGTAGTTCCTTGTACTAATTGCCCTGTCTGCTGGATGACCAAAGAGGAAGCTGGGACTTTGAAACAAGATGGTTTTCTTTAGATGAGAAAAGTGAGACATACAAATTCAGGCTATTTTGTCCTTGTCTTATTCCTTCACAATACATGTACAAAACTTTCCTACTCCTGATAAAATGAGAAAGTCTCCAAAGCACTCCAGCAGATAGCAGTAGCATCCCTGACATTTGCTCACTGATGTTCAAATTTAAATGGAGGGTTTTTTTGCTTTTTTTCCGTTCTTCTTGTTGTTTGTTTGTTTTCTTAAGAATTAAAGACTGCTAAAACACAGCAAAGGAGACTGATTGCTCTTCCTCATAGCAACAAACATTCTTGTTATGACTAAAAGAAATACTATAGCAGGATTCTATTCTCTATCCACAAGCAGAATCTTCAGGTGGTCAGAAATTTCAGAGACCAACTCCAGTGGATTGGCAAGTTTAACTAATACTCCTATAACTAAGTTATACATCGAGCTGGGAGATGTGTAGGAAAAAAGTAAGGCAGTGTCAGGGGTCTCAGCAAGTAACCAGCATGCTGTATATACAGTAACACTAGATGGCTGCACAGTCTCCAAGAAACTGCTGCTGACTGCAAGTTTGATTTTGCAGCTTGTGCACCTGAAATACACACGGTGAGATGTGCTGATCAGTGGAGTGTGTTTGTGTGCCAGCCCCTCTCTGTTAGTATGCAATCCAGTTCTCTGTGGTTCTGGCAGGCAGCGCTGCAGGAATGGCATTTGCTGACAGCCGGACTTAAGCATCCCACCAAGTAACATGAATATCACGCTATGGTGGGGCAGCCTTCCTCCAGATTTGCTGTGTCCCTGTCACCGGGAGCTGAACCACACGTGAAGCAACTCCTGAGACGCTCATTTCCAACCTGGCCTTTTGAGAAACCTGATACCTCATAACTGCCAGGCAAATGGGTGGGGTATGCAGAGGGAGGCAGAAACCTCTGTGGCCATCCACCTTTAATCAGACATATTTGTTTGTTTATAAGGACATCTAAATAATACCACCCACCATTCTGTTCGTCAACATCTCAAAGATTTCCAGCATACAGCTCTCAGGTTTCCAGCTCCTGCTGCAGCATGCAGCCCAGACCAGACAGAGCAGGATTAGGGTTGTCAGGGAAAAGGATTGATAGCAGGATGTTATGCTTCAGCAGGTAATCAGTTCTATTGGGGGGCAGGATCTGTCCTTAAAAGATGCTGCAAAAGTGACAAAATAATTACCACCTAAGTCTGACAGTTTCAGCAAGCCCTTAAACTGGTGTTTGAATACACAACTTTTATTCATATATTACGTGAAAGATTGCTTGTGTTTTCTCACCACGACCATGTCTGGATGTTTGAGCATCTCTGCTTGTAACTAACTATACAACACTGCTAAGAAATGACAGTTTTATCCAGCTCATCACCTAGTCCAAATCCTTCAAGCATAATTTCTGTCAGCAGTGTGTTCCCTGGCTTACATTTGTGTAACTGTCACAAAATCCCCTTCTAGTTTCTCTGCCCATAATTGTTTGGCTCTTAGAAATGACTTGTGGCTGTGCATCCACACAGGCACCAACTTTATGCACAATGAGAAACAGTAGTCACCCTAATATCTTCTGCTTCAAAATGACATTTTGCTCCCACTTGACATGTATACATACTAGGATCAGAGCTTACAACTTCATTTCCAGGCACCCCAGGAAGGTAAGGTGGAACCAAACCCTGGAAGGCACCTAACCATGTTGCACAAAGCTCCTGCCTGGTACGTAAACCACTTCTTTGCTTGTGGCTGTATGAAATTAAAATGTTACAGCTGAGGCAGAGAGGCAGAGCACAGAAATTCTTCTGTGCTTCAGTTTGCTACCTGCCCATCACTTTTGCCAATTTGCCAGTAAAGCCTGGAGATCCTAACATCCCTTCAGCTGCAGTCTGTGACCCACTGGATGTTGGGAATTCACAAGCTAAGGGATCTGGAAAACTGATCACAGGATGCAGCTTTGCACAGCAACCCACAAAGCTGTCAGCTCAGGGAGTCCTCACCTAGGTTTGAACATGCCAAGTCCCTGCTTCTCCCCACAGTCAGTCAATCCAACCAGGAATGATTACATTTTTGAGTGTCACATGAGACAATGACCTCTAAGTCATGATGAAAAAAAAAACCCTCTTGTGAAATTTTTGCTGGCAGGCAAAGGAAGAGCACAAACATCTATGAGCTCAGTGTATACCAATCATGCATGTTGAAATCATACTACAGGTTGAGAGCACAGAGTGGGGAGACATATATGTACAGGCAAACCCCAGCATTGATGACACATGAGAGTGATCGAAGCACCACAATGTTCACAAAACTCTGTCCATGGGTAATAAATCAGCTCCTTTTATGGCTTTTGATCACAGGGATTCAGCTGGATCTGATGACAGCTGTTTTGCATGAGATAATCAGTCTCGTCTTTTGGTAACTCCTTCAGAACTGGGCTAGCTACAGTATTTATCACCAGCTAATGTTTTTTGCTCATATCATCGTCATTACAAATATCAGGAAATGCTGCACCATTAGCAAACCCATGGTTTAACCCCAGCAAACAGGAGGGCCAGATTCACATTCACATTGCCTCCTCAAAGGTTTCTAGAACTACAGCCATGGTGGTGAGGGATGTCAGTACCATTAAGAATTTTTTTTCCCAGGGACAGTCAACACCAATAATAAGCTTGGATTGTCTCCAGGGGAATCTACTTGGTACAAGATTTGCCTGCAACTGTACTTACTAATGTGATTTATTTGTGTTTCGCCACATAGGATCCAAAATTCACTTAGTTCACAGCAAGCAGATGGTACAGTTACTATCTCACTTAAAATCCCATTCCTTCTGATTCCTCCATGGTTAGTTTTTGCTGACTGATAAGCAACTTCCACTGTGCAAGAGCATGTTGATATTCAGCAACAGGCAACAGCATACACAGACACAGAGTCTCCAGCCTGGTAAGTCTAGCTTGTGTCAGAGATGTGGGATCAGGCAGCCACAAATGGCTCCCTGCAACCTTGGTGGGGTGGGGAGCCCAGCCCTTAATACATGCTTTTAGCATATCTGCTGAGAAGTGAAACTCCCTTCCCTCACACTCACCACAGCACAAAGGTATTTTGAATCCTACAAAAGGCATGCCAAAAATCAAACTTTTTCCATCAACAGAGAAAATGAGGAATGTGTGTATCTGATCTATTGGGCTCAAAGGGGGAGATGATTAATCACCAGCAAGGGAGGATGACTGTGGATGGCAAGTCAGCATCTCTAAGTATTTTGTTTTTCCTCCCCTCATCCCTTTCTCCTTTTAAAATGAATTCTAAGAGATTGTTTACAGTAGAGTCCCCTCTGCATGCTTTGGCATCTTGTCTGAAGTCAGCAAGTCACATCCCTTCTGCCAGCATTCAGAAAACACTGGTCTAGAAAACAGAACCTGCCTTAAAGACAAACCAGGAAGTACAGTGTTTCAGGAGTAGCCGTAGGTCTTGGAGAGGGACTGAGATGGCTCATTAAGGGTGAGTGGATGGAATCCCAGCCTCAGTGAACCCACTGAGTATTTTGCCCCATCAGAGTATATTCTTTCCTCACCAAATTTCTGTCAAAATTCTCAGGATTTCACCAGAAATTTTTTGCACCTCTAGAGTCTGCTGTTGATGAAACCTTCTGCTGTGATCCAGTCAGGCTGTACAGTCCAAGAATGAATGACTCAACATAAGGGACGAGCAGAAGACAAGCCATGGTAAGTGGTAGCCTAGTGGTGCTCTGCTTTTTTAACCCCCAAGTCACAGAAAGTATTACAGTACAAACCCCATATGGAAACAACACAGGATCAACTATAAGACCTGTATGCTGGTGGAGACACTGCACTTGGATTTAAATGTAAAACTGAAGTTTTTATGCAACTACAGTCATTAAGAATCATGTAGTATTCACTGAATAATAGAGTCATTAATGTTTGCACCCAGACAAAATTCTTGCTCAGATCAGTTTATGGTTTCAGTTGGACACACTGTTTTCCATTTTGTCTTAAACTCTTGACTGGAAGTGAGGTATTTGCTTTAAAACTGTTATACTGAGACCAAGATCTACGTCATTTGTAAAGAGTTCCAGATTCACAGGGAATGGGAAATACTATAAAAGTGTGAAAGAGCAGCCTTCTCCTCTTTCTTTTAGGTAAGAGAAGAGGCAAAACCCACTAACTTTCAGAAGATTTTATGCTGTGGTTTTGATCCTGAACAGGCAAAAATACTAACAAAGCCAGTGATTTTCCTCCAAAGGAAAGTTTTTAAGTGGCTTTGAAGAAAAGTGTACATACAGCTGGTTCTCTGGTATGAACCTGTTCTTTATCCTTAGTGCTGGGGAGAACACCCACATGCGTCTAATTAACGCAGACATCACAGAAGGGAGTGGTGCTGGCTAAGAGGTGGTCCACTACAGATCAAGGGAGCTCACCCTCTGTGGTGCATCCTAGGGTGCTGTGCAATGTAACACAGGCACTGCAGGGCTAGCAGTGACCTTTCTCTCTTCCAGAAACACTAAACATTGGCCCTAGGACCGAAGCAGGAACCACCAGGAACCATGAAAAATTGTTACACTACTGGGCAAGTCATATGAGTGCAGCTCATCAGTCACTGTAGTACTGCTCATGTGGAAACAACCCTGAATCAGTAAATCTGGCTTACAGCAAAAAGACAAAGAAATCTGAGCACTGGGGATTGACATAAGTAGGTACCAGTAGGAGGGTTCAGGACATGTTGTGCAGACTATTTGTAAAGACATGTTTCTGGCATTCTGAGTCCATAAATAATGTTTGCAAAAAGGTATTAGGTACCTTCCCCAAGGGCTGCTACAAAAAAGGAATAAGCAGACCTGAAGGAGCTTAGGCACATTCCAGTTTGGGGAGGAGAAAGAGGCTGCAAAGACAACTCTAGCAGACTTATTATGGTACCTTTATGAAACATTTGCCTTTTTTACCCAGAGGGCAGGGGTGAGGGAAATATGATTCCTTGCTCTGACAATAGTAGAGATTGAATGCTGTATCTGGATGGACTGCACTCTCTTCTCTTGGAGCCACTCCTGCAAAGGTGTCCTAAGCCAGACTGACAGCAGCCAGAGGCGGTTCTGGCAGCTGCTCATATCCCAGGGAAATGGCAGGTATGTGAACCGATCTCATCAAGCTTAGGAAAAAGTGGGGAATGAGGAAAATACTTGGATTTGCACAAACAAATCTTGCCTTGCTCCATTCTTATTTACAAGGTTGATCCAGGACAACATGTCACCTCTTCAACCCAAACAAAGCAGCACCATGCAGAGAGCACTGCTAGTCTGCTGATGTCCTTGCTGTGATCCCGCTGGGGTTTCGAAGTGCACTCACAGTTTAAAGAAATGGATTGCGATGATAAAAGAGAATTATCTTTGCTTTACCCTCATATGCTTAGTAAACTCCCATGAAAACTTAGCAGATTCCCCCTGCTGCTTCCCCAAATGTCTGTGCCTCAGGCCCAAACTCAGTTATTTCTTTAATCCCGTGCAGGAGATCCAAGATCAAAGTTGGTGGGACTTTGTTTCATCGCAGCTATTCCCAGCACCATCTCTGGAATTCAGACAGCTGCTGGTTTTCATTCCTCAGCCATGGGCTAGCCAGATCTGACACTTCAGTATTAACCCTTGATTTTGGCATGAATTATGAACTGGAGTCTTGTCTCCTGAAAACTCCCCTGCTCTGCAGCAGATGACTCACCTTCACTGTGGTACCCCATGGGAATAAATGACTCACTGGTCTTTGCTACATGGGTACCAAAATTTCAGTAGCAAAGGAACGGATCCCTGTGCAATCTCAGATCTTCTGAAATGGAAGGTGATCTCTAACCATCCATTATATTATCCCTGGGGGAGGGGGGAAAGAATTGAAAACATGAAACATTTACTGGAAAAAACAAGACCAGCCCTGTGTTTAATCAAAACATTTTGTTTTGTTCCACTTGTAATTATTTCCATCCAATGAAAAAATACTTTAACAAAGAAAATGACAGTTCCCTTCCATGGGCAAACAAAATAAGAAGTCATGTCAGTTCCCATAAAATGCTACAGTGAAGGTGACATATTTTTAATGTTCTGTTGAAATTGTACTTGTATTGCAATAATACTGAACACATCACTTTAGGTTTAATGATCTATTTTCAGTGTTTGTTAGGGTAGTGGTGAGAAAACCAAAGATTTGTGGGGAAAAAAGCTGAAGTGACACTTCATTTCCCCTGAAACTCATGAGAATGTGAATATGAACATTGAATACGCCCACATGGCTGACTGGGGCAGAGGTTCCAAATAGATGAAGACCAACCTGAGAGCCCGGGAAATTATTGTCATTGCCAGCATGCTGGTACCTTGCATTTTATTGGAAACCCTAGTTTTCATCTCATGGAAAGAGGTAAACAGGAAAAAAAATATTACCCATTCCTGTACAAGACTCACTCTTACCCTCAAATGACTGTCCCAAAATTGAGGCAAGAAATTGCGGGTACCTTGGTTGTAGCTTATTGAGATCTCATACTGGGCAAAGGCTCTCTGTATGTTTGCTTTAATTATCATGTTCCTAAAGAAGGTAACAGTGTATGCAGGTTTACTACAATGCCTGACTGTCCTCCCTTCCCTGTGCCTCAGGTACTTGAACTTTGTATTCCCCAGAGAAAAGTGGAAATAACCTTGGAGACTTCTGCTTCAAAACACATTAAGATCTACTGGTGAAACAGCAGTAGAAAAATATTGTCACTTCCATATGCTGGGATATTTTTTCCCAGAGCTCTCAGACATTCAGCATCACAGTTGCATTTTCCTGCCTAGAACAGGCCAACCATTTTCTCTTCGGCACTAGCTGACTTCAGTGCCCAAGTGAAAAGGGAGCTGTAAGTCAGGAACATCACTATTTGCTTTTAAGTGACTTTTCACCCAAGAACATTATGCTGGTTTCTGCACTGTCTTGGTGTAAGTCCTGCTTCCTGGCACTATCTCTGTACCTCACCCATCCAACTCAACAGGTATATTTTCATACCCTCTAGCAACAGATACTTTGTGGAGGAGTTAGTGTCTGCCAAGTGTGGTTTAATACTAATTAATGCAGGCTCCTTGCCATTTTCTCCTCCAACTCAAAACCGACAGCACACCAATCAAATATATTTTTCAGCAGCACATGGTCTGACTGAGATCAAAATATCCCACTGAGATTCATCTGCCCTTTGCTGCAGCACAAACAGAATTCAGCTGCCTCCTCAACAGGTGTGACATTTCAGGACCCACCTGACATTGACTTAAATCGCTGTTAGTCTGTTTTGCAGCAGAGCATGGCTAGTTTGTGTAGTGGTGGGAAGTAAGCATCTGTTTTGGGGAAGAGAGTAGGGGTTGTTCAAGATGTGCCTACTCAACATAGGAAGAGATGTCTGGGAAGCACCATTGTAAGAATCAGGAGGGTGGTCTGCTGGGTGGCTTGTGGGATGGACTGAGAACAGGGATGTAAAGCTCTTCCTTGCAGACCAGCATCTTGATAACAGAGGAAGGAAGACTATTCATTTCTTTTTGTGAGAAGAAAACAGGGTGCCCAGGTCTTCACCAAAATACAGGGACGAAATCACAAATTTTATCTGAGATACTTAAAACTGCTGGTACCAAACCTCATATTACTCATGGAGAGCTCCACCTCCTCCTCCCTCTGGGTACTACTGACATTGTGAAATCTTTTGCTCACCACAATTCTTTCCACATAATATTTTCTGTGCCAGCAGAGAAGTCTGATCTACTCTGGGAGGCCAGCACCATCCTTCTAGAGCTTTCAGCTACAAGTATGATGGCTTGCAAGAAACCAGCAGTTAAAACTGATCAATTAACCACAGAACTTTATATCTACAACAAAGAAGATCCTAAAAAAATCGCAGCCCGCTACTAAGTAAACTGTCTAGATTGTCTAGCTTTGTCTGTCTTATATCCCTCTTTCTCCACCCATGGCTTTAAAGATTACCTCTCTTTCTCCTAGAGCTTTCTCAAAGTATTAATGAGGTACCCAATCCAAATCTGTATTAAATCTCCGAAAATATTCAGTTGTTTAGATATAGGGCTTGGCTTATGTTCATATATCAAAATTGCCGGGTCATTAGCTCTCATGGGTTGGGACAGCAAGTGAGTTACAAACTCATTCGTACATGTGCCATGATGGATTTTCTCTAATTGCCTTTTTCTGAATTCTGATGGTTGTGAGTCATTGCAGGCAGGAATTTATATAGCCAGAAAGGTTAAATATAAATACATCAATCTATTGTCTGCCAAGAGAGACTAGCATATGAAGAGAAAGGCCAGTGATGTTCAGAGTTAAGGAATATTTCTATTCCAAGTGGACAAACATGTAATGCTACCTTCAAGTCCTGCTGATAAGAATGTGCAGACACTTGGGTTAGTGCTGGAGCCAGGAACATTACACCAGATCTGATGTGGAGTGAGGGTGCACTGCTGTGGCTGCTCTGCCCTCAGCACTCAGGAACACCCTGGCCACCCAGCACAGCTCAGTAGCTTCCCAGCATAACCACTTGTGATCCCCTGAGCTTTTTTCTGTGCTGTGGAATTACACTGCTCCGTCTTTTAGAAAAAGCAAGAGTTCTCCATTAAAAAAAACCTCTACGGTATGATCCTGTAGATCTGTTTTGTCTTCACAGGAATATCCACAGCAGCTTAGGGATTTCCACTGACTTTCATCTTTGCTTGGGCCAAGTCACCTACAAATACAAGGACAATGACAACAAAGGCTTGCTATTTCTGAGGTTCCTGGTGGCCAGGATGAGTGACTGCTGGTAGCACACTGTCCCCCATTCCTGCCACCAGGGATAGCTGAAAGGACACTAGTCAGGGTATCTGCTTCATCCATAAGAGTAAAAGGGACATCCCTGGGTACAGCAGTTCCCTCTTGTTTCAGCTGAAAGTCCCAAACCTGCTTTCAGCATGGGGAAACAGGGAGACAGTGAAAAGGGGCACTCCTGGTTTCCCCACACCCCTCCTTTTCCCTGCTCATTCCCTTACCGAATCCTCCCCCAGCCTTATCACATTCCCTCCATTCCTCTCATCGCCCTCTGAGCTTGTCTCTGAAACACTGAGCCTGTGCTGCTGCTGTGCACCGGCTTCCAGATCCCCTTGCTCAGACCTGTGCCATGGGGTTCCTGGCCACTGCAGTGAGAGGGGTGGGGAAACCCTCACCTCCCACTCATTGTCTTCTGCCACAGCTCTAAAAAATGTGTATTCACTCCCTATCCACCTCTGCTCTGTGCAGCACCACACAAAACCCCCTTCTTCTTGATGCTATCTATTTACAATAACTCAGTTTCCATAAAATCTCCTCCACTTATTCCTCGCTGAAGCACTCTTATCTTATCTTGCAAACCTGACTTGACATCAGGCAGTTTGGTGTTTATATGAAAAAAGGGTTTGGCTTTTAAAACAGTTCAGCAGCCACAAACAGAGCTAGGTCTTCAGAATGGCTTAGCCTGCATTTTTGGGCACGAAAGATGCCAGCTCTTCCAAGAAGGCTCTTTGTAATGGTGTGCTTTGAAAATATTACTTTAAATATCCCTGAAACAGATGTGGAGCCTTTGCTGAAAAGTCAGTCTCTAGCTTGGTGCCTCCCTGACAGCCAAGCTCACCTGAAATCTGCTTTGCAGCTCTACCGAGCCCTTCGCTGGTTTCTTGCTGCCCCCTCAGCCTGCACAGTGCAGGTTATCAGGGCAAGGGTAGGGCTGGCCCCTGCTGATTTTGACAGACTGGAACTTGATTGATTCAGTTGGCAAACTTGGGACAATACTTTGTTGTATCTTTGCCTGTTCCATTGCATTGAAACTACCTTGGGAGCAAGAAAATTGTGCTACCAGACTTTAATTCACCAGATTTCAAAGTTGGGTCATCTGGAGGTCAGCTTTTTGGGTTTTTTTTTTAAGAGCACTACCAAGAACTCTGTGGAAGGTACCAAAGAAAGCTCTCTTTATACAAAACCACAAAAAATACATATGCCCATTATTTTTACTTGGCATGGAAACTTGTGTGTCAGTTCAATTGTATTGGCTTTCAAAAAGAATAGTTGTGCAGTTACTGTTGTGGTGTACAACAGTTTAGTGACATCTGTCCTCCATCCCATGAGTCGCGGAGCACCACAAAGTCATGAAATGATCTATCACAAACCTCCTGTTATTTCAGGATACGGAAATATCTCCCAAGTGCTGTATATAGACTACGGATTCATCATGAGCCAACCTGGAAATTTCAGTCTGAGCAGCAGTCTTAAATTAGTAAGTGCAGGGAAGTCTGCAGTAAAACAGCAGACTGTCTCCAGTCATCCCACACTAAACAAGCATACAAACAGAAGTAGAATTCTGTAGATAAAAGCACAAATAGAACTTCTAAGATAAAAATCACAAAGGTCCCAACCCCTGAAAGTCCTTGGTAGTATTTAATTTTTTACAGTGGGCTTAGATCAAATCTGAACAGAGGGAATATGAATATATCACTGGCATTTCCCATCTGGACCTAGAAAAGCCCTGCTATGGAGTTAGTTTGGAGGGGAAGAAATGTCTCTTCATGATGAACTTGCTTTAGTTACTCTGGGCAGCCATGGTCACTTCCTGCTCATAGAAACAGTTTAATACAGTTTCGCAACTTTAATGTTCAAGCAGCTTTACAAAAGGGAAACGGTTTACTTCCTTTTTTTCAGGTAGGGAGATGAAAAGCACAGAGCACTGAACCAATGTGCTGAGGAGGCAGAGCACCTCAGTGCTGGTGCCATATCTGAGCTCCTGTGCCCATTTTATCACATGAAGAGGTGCCAGATGTGGGGACACACAGCAGCCATCACCTGGTGCTGCACACAGTCATACACAGACTGTGGTGTAAGATCCACAGTTACGTTACCAACCTCAGTTCACAAACAGTGGAGCCACAGATATCCTCCGGGATGTCCAGAGGAAATACACACCCAAGAACTGGATATCAGAGTTGTACACAAATGAAAGAGCATTGATTTGGCTTCAGCAAGAGATTTTTTAAATAACAGGTTTGCAGAAACACATGCTGTTTGTAAAGTACGTCCTGAGGTCATCCAGACAGGTCCTTGACTACTGAACCTATCTGCTCATCAAGGACAGTTGTTTTCAACATTTTTCAGCCTGGGAAGGCCCTGTATACTTTACCAGTGGAGGTCAGGTCTCATGCAGTATATTTAAATTTGCTAACAGTCACCCTGCTTTCCTCAGTTACTCCTCCCCAGTACTGGAGCAGCCAGATCTACAGGAACTGACAACCACTGCTCAAGGCCAAGCTGACAGTATCTTTTTTTAGTGAGATCCCGTGTGTCAACTCTTAGTGCTTCTGCTGAATCCTGGGACAAGTGAGCTCCATAATTTCACTAAATGGGGGAAATCCAGGCTCACGTACTGCATGTCAACAGTCCTCTGTTCCCATATTTTTTTTAGAAGGTGTACAACAATGTATACCCCCTCCAAGCAGGAAACAGTAAATTCTGTAATCAAACTGTGAAAGTGCAATTATGAGTGCAATTAAGGTGAAATATAGCTCTATTCATGTTGGTGGGAGTTTTATTATTAACTAAGGTTTCACCTCTGTGTTTCGGGTGGATAGTTATCCTGTTCAAGCAAAGAAGCCATTATTTAATCAAAATTACATTTATAATGCAGTATTACTATCATATTCAAACATTTGGGACATATTTACTTTAATCAGTTCTAATTAAATTGTTACACAGGAAAAAGATTTCGTTCTGCTGATGAGTGCACATATATTCAGGGGGAAAGCAATGCAAATTGTCCAGGATCTCATTAAGTGCTATTTGTACTTCTTTAAACTCTGGCGATGTTTTAGCAAGTCACATCTAAATCTTCTGTTGTAGTCCACTGAAACGGATTGCCCTACAATGAGAGCGAGCATTTCCAAACTAAAGCAAGAGCAGCATTTACAATGATGCAGCATTTGCAACAAGGTAAATGAAGCAGGGATTGCCAAACCCTCAGCCCCGTTAATTGCAAGGTTTAAGCGACACTTTCACAGCCACTGGGATTCTCCAGGCATTAAAAGCAAAGAAGCAAAGAGGCTGAAGGATGCTCTGGAAACTCCCACTCCCCATCTCTGGGCCAGGATGCAGTGTTGGCACATGCCTGGCAGACCCTGCCCAGCCTGGCTGCTTCACAGCAATCAAGCGAGGGTGGAGGGTACCCATTTTTGTGCAGCGGGCAGAGTCATGATGGGGATAGAAAAACAGGTCAAGCCCAGGCCTGGCTGGAGCTTTGCAGGGCTGCAAACACCCCAGAGAGTGAAAAGGGAGGCCCAGGTCAACAACAGCACTCTTTTGAGTTCCTCCTCATCACCTTTTCACACAATTTCATGGTGGAAAACTCCTTGACCCTTCCCTCATACCTTCTATCTTTTCTGTCACAGTCTCCTGGGTTACCATCTAGTTTTACAAGTCTCCTTGTGACAAAGCAGAACATGAGAGTATCCCGCCCTTCCAGAGTGACCCTGATCACGACTTGTCCTGTGTCAGGGCCACAGAAGCAATCCCCTGGCACCCCCAGGACACCAAGGTCCCAGCAGAAAAGTAAGGCACCTCCCTCTCAGAACCAGCTCAGCTTCCTTCCTTCCTTCCTAGGGGGTTGCCACTGCTCCTCAAGTACCTCTACTACTTTTCCCGCTCCTCGCCAGCTCTCCAGCATCACTCCCCTCTCCTCCTCCACTCACACTTGACTGCCTCACCAGAGTGTGATGCAAAGTGTTCACCACTGCTCTGCTGCCCATCCCACCCCAAACCAGGCACCGTCCTCTCTTGGCTGAGACCTGGTGCATACTGACTCAGACACCTGACCTAAAACCACTGGTGGAGGGGAGTGCAGCTGTTGTGGGGTGAGGAACTGCTGATGGGGACCCCCTCTGTGCCTCCACTGCCACCATCCAGCCTGCAGCATCACAGAAGGAAAACAGAGGGTTTGGGTTTTGCCATAACCCAGAAAGCAGCCAGCACAGCACAGTACAGTGCAGCTCAGCCTGCCTTCAGAAGGTGTTGATGAGGTATGCCAGCTTGTTCCTTGGCTGAGAAAGGTGTGGACCCTGAGGGCAGGTAGTCCACAGGAAAGCAAGGGGAACTGTCCTTGCTCTGGAGGCCTGGAGAACAGTGACCGAGTTTAAGCACTTGTTGTAACAGCTTTTGAATCAGCCGTTCAGCCCAACTCAGTGAGCACAAAGGTGCTTCCACTGTGCACCAGAGGAAGTAATGCGCCTGGTAAGCCACTGGCCCTGACTTCCCAGGGCAGAGTTCTGGGCAGCAGCATCCATAAGAGAGGCAGAGAAGATGCAGAGGGGTTTTGCTTGTACAGACAGGGTTTGCTCATTTTGAGTATTAAGTGTTAATAAGTGTTAATTGAGTATATCAGATGCCCTGAAGGAAGAGCAAAAACTGAAATGTATGCAGACTAAGACAAGTGTCTGGAGCAAGACACAAGATTTGCAGGAGTTAACACACTACCTCTAACAGAGTTAAGAGCTGCTCACTACCCCAAGAAGCTATTTTTTGCACCATAAGTGCACTGCAATGAAACAACTTCCTCTTATGTGACCCCAAACCTTCACCTGGACAAGCTGTATACATGCAGGCCACTGCCAACTTAGCAAGAGAACCATTTCACAGGAAGCTGGAGTCTTCTGGAAACTTCCGTTTACAGGAATGCAAATATCATGCAATTCCTCTGAACCCACACCTCTTTTTTTTTCACTTGACTTGTCCCTCCTGTGAGGGGCTGCTGGCTGAGGCAGCATGGGCTCCCCCAAGCGATGCCCACTGGCACCCTGCCTGGCACCGGGCTCTGCAAGGCAACAGCCCCACGGTACCCCCCCGGCTGGCACTGACACCCTCATGCAGAAGGTGCTGCGAGTCCTCGCTTAAATGACATTAATACTGCACTGCTGGCATGGCTGATCAGGCAAATGTAGCTAAAACCTAAAAAGAGAAAAACCCTGTACAGTCACCCATAGGGGACAGGTCCAAGCCAACCCTGACGGATGCTGCACAGAACATATCCTCCCTGTCCTTTCTCTGCTGCTGGGGGGTACCCCCATAACACACTATTAAATCCACTCCTTTTCCCACACTGTCATATAGCTATCCAATGTGCCACTGCCTGCTACATCCCAAAACCTTGCTTGTACCAGAGTGAAAGAAAACATATTTAAGTCAAAAAGGTGATTGCGTTGCACAGAGTCCTTTTGTGCCACACTGCAGGTGTACGAAACAAACGAGGAGGTAATCAAGCAACATGTCCAAATCCAGCCTTTAACTAAGGGGTCAGGGAATGGGGTGGAAAACAAGGGCTAATATATATGTATGATGAAAGGTTGACAGTTATTTCATTGTGTGCTTCAGTGTGAAAACCACAGTGACAATGATAGTGGAATCCTTTTTTGTCACCATAAATACTTCATGCCAGGTGGAGAGACTTTCTATATGCATGAGAAATCCTGGGCTTTGGGGGCTGCACAACTTAAAGAAGATGGGCCCTGAAACTTCTTACAAAAATCCTATTCTCCCAGACAAGCTGTGGCAGAAGGAGATGAACTTACTTGCATGTGGGGCATGCCTAAAGCCAAACAGCAGAGGAACACCTCTCCCAGCTGGGAGAGCTCACTTGTGCAGAGCTGCACCTGCTCAGGGATCTGTCCTGCTACTGCATAATTTGGCTCCTGGGGAGTTTTTTGAAATAAGGCGCACCTTTGACAGGCATCCTTCTTTGCAACTGCAGAGCATCTCAGTGGACACTGTAGCAGTCATTTTTATGGAAGATCTGGGATTGCACAGCTGTAATTGGGGCATGAGGGAAAACACAATGGCCCAAACAACACAATAGTTTTAGGAGTCACCATTAAATCTCTCTTGCTTTCCAGGCACCTAACTTAGGAACTGTAGTACAAGCAGACCTTGCCCAACCCCCTCAGCCACCCTCCTTTGTGCGAGCAGCTCCCTGTGAGCTTGTGCCTGACTTCTCCGCAGTAGGGAAGTACCCTCTACTCTGAAGATGCTTCCCACAAGCTCCAAGCTGACAGAGATGACAAGAAACATAGGATGCAGCTGTACACCCAAGGGATGCAGAGACACAACAGCTTTCCACACTTGTGGACTTCTTTGGGTGGAGAGTTTTCTCATGACTGAGGAAATTGATGCATCCATCAAAAATGAAGCTGATGCTGACTAAGAGGTTTTTCCTCTCCCCGTTACATCCTCTGCAGCTCAAGAGGGAATTTCCTGCCCAGTTAAGATTTGGAGAACCCATCCCACACTCTCAGCACATGGGTGAATGGGAAGGAGACCCAGCACAAGGACTGCAGTTGCAGGAAAAGCGCAGATGTAGTGTGAGCCAAAAGCCACAGGGCACCTGGTGATGTGGCCCCAGTCATCATCTCATTTCTCTGTCTGGCTGGTCCCCCCCCATCCTTGTGCTCTGCCCCAGGACAGCAATGCACAGCTCAGCCCCAGCACCCCATGCTCCCCTCACTAACAAGATGGACTTTAACTAAAAGGAGTCGATCTTCCTCAAAATTCCCAATTAAATGGTGAGATCCTGCAATACTCTCACTGCCAGACAAGAGGTGAAACTGCAGGATAGAGGCATCTTTCCTTTCTCGGTGTACTACAGCAGCAACTGGGTTCAATATACACAGGGAATATGACCTTTCCCATGTCAAGGGTGTTCACAAGGTTTAGACAAAAGCACATTAATAAGCAGTTTCCCTTTTCTGTACTTTTTTCAAGCTTGGACACCAAAACCAAGCATCACTTTTATTTCTTGCCTGTGGGCTGTTTTTGATGAGGGCTAGAATTGGTGGTGTCCACCCTTTGGAAGGTTTCACTGCTGTTCATAATACAAGCACAAAATGGAAAAATCTCCCTTCAGGTAGATGCATTTACACTGGCATAAAAGTCCTAAGCATGCTAATGCTTTTTTCTGATTCAGTGCTAAGCTATTCAAGTGTAAAACATCTTGATGCTAATATAGCAGATAAACCTGAGTTGAAAAAATACATAAAACACAGTTATGCTACTAAAAGTTTTCAAGTGTAGACAAAAATAATCACGTACAACAACCAAAAACAGCTTTGTGGAGCCCTCTAGACTCTGAACATTGTCATATATTGTGTCAACACAGGGCATTTCCAACTTAATTATCAGTTTCATACACACAAACACACCCTCTTGTGAGAGTACCTAGAGCATTAAAATCTTGTGCTCATTGCCAGGCATTTTCATTCCATGTTTGCCCTAGCCCAGGGCTAGAGTACTTGTCTTGTACACATTCCAGGGGATATTTTATTCTTGTTCAAAACCTTACTGTCAGTGGGTTGTTTTATTTATTATATTTGGTAACACAGTCATTTCTGTTGGCCTCAAGCATTTGTTGAATACAAGGGGGTAAACCAAGCTTAGAAACAGCCAGCTTGAGATTCCTTAAGAACTTAGATTTCTGACAGCATCAAACACTTTGCTTACTACAAATTAGATACTTTTCAGAACACTTTGGGTTGCAGCTATTTACAAATATCAGCACTGTAGCTTTTTTCCTTCTCCAAACTAGTTCTTAAAAAAAAGTGTCCAGGTAATATAGGAGTGTGCCCAGCAGTGTACGAAACAATGGAGCTTAATGGCAGAAAGAAAGGAGAGTGCAGTGGTGTATGGGCAGCAGAGATGAAGGTGAGAGGCTAACACTTGTCCCCAGAATTCCTTTGGCTGTGCTATTGAATTCATGCTAAGGCATCTGTAACTACTCTCCCGCTGCTCTAATAATTTGAGTCTGCCCACTGCAGCTGGGAGCTGAGAGGGGAGCCCGAGCTGGTTGCATGGGCAGAGCATGGCAGCATGTCACACACCAGGCACACAGCACTAACCACAGCACTGTCTCAAGGAACCTCCTTGAGAACCTACAACTTTCCTTCTCACCAGCCCTGAAATGGAACAGAAAAACCTGTCTCTGTCCACACAACAAACCACACTCTCTGGCTTCCCAGAAAAACAGGAATAGGCGCTGGGTGCACAGTGTTTCAAGGAAATCAGATGCAGCTCACAAGAACTCTATCTCACTGCAATGGGAGGCAAGGGGGGAGCAGTAAAATCCTCCCAGCCTGGGGAGAAAGGATGCCTTTTGTTGGATGACACAAATTTGGGAGCAATTAATAATTAAATACAGGAGCAATGTGGTGGGGAAAGGGGCCAGTTAGACACCCCATCTTTAAACTGTGGCTGGTGTCAATCAGCAAACTCCAGTGACTGCTATACCAAAAAGTGAATTCACTTTAGTTGATACTTGGCCTGAAGTGTGTGTTGCAGAGGCACAGGAGGGCTGGCACCTGCAGAGCAATGGGGCAGCTGGACTGATCTCCCCTGACAACTCCCCTCTCACTGACTTTCTCATTGCATTTGTAGCACCACTGCCTCTGTGATCTCCTTGGGGCTACTGATCCTATAGACAGCTGAAGTCCACAGAATTAGGCCGGTTTAACCGGTGGAGCAGCGCATTTTCTCCTGAGAGTGCTCATGTCAACAGAAGTTTGGATGGGGGAGCAATGCAGGGACTGGTGTTCTCCTAGCAAGCAGAGACCCTGTATAGGTTATGGAGCTGCTTGTTGTAGGGAACTTGTATTCTTTAAACCTAGCCTAGGAGTAATTTCCCACATGTTTCCCAGAACAACACTCCAGTGCGCTCAGGGCATCCCAGAACACTTCATGCCTGGCTTGCACGTTTGGAGTTCACCCCAGTAGGGTGACACTACAAATCTGCCCACGGGAGCTTGCACCCAGGACAGTCCTGACACTCCCTTCTCACCCTTCTTACCCATGCCTGTAGTGCCAGTGACAACGAAGGCAGTTTTACATTGTGAACACATGACATGCAATTTAAATAGAGAACAAGAAAAAACCAACAACCCCACTCTCCTCCCCTCCCCTCTCCCCCCCCCCCCCCAAACATTCCAGCCTTCCCTGCCACTACAGAGGGGAGTTGTTTATTGATATTATGCAAGTACTGAAATATTTTTCTTTTTCTTCTCTCCTGTCCTTTTCTTCCTCTCTCCCCCTCTCTTCTCCGGGGTTGCAAAGGTAGTTCAAACCCCTCCAGTCATCTCGGCTTATCAGCCACAGGAGATACATTCCTCTGGGCTGCTCCCTTTATAAGTCACTGCTGGC